>OY979702.1:66548317-66742459 GCA_963855925.1 Inga laurina | reverse complement strand
GGGTGAAACAATAAAGATATGATAAAGGGGCAAAAACTTATAAAGATTTGATCAAAAACATATGAAAGTATAATGTCCTAAAAAAATTATAGAAATTATAGAGACCTGATTAAAAGTTTAAAACCATAACAACTTTCAGATTAATTACCCCGCATAAAATGAAAAAGAGGCGTGCTGCTTGTTGCCCTCCTCTAGAAAAAGCATGTGATAAATGGCACAAAAAAAAAAAAAAAAAACACAAGAAAGAAAGAAAGAAGGAGCATTTGATACGAGTATGACTTGACTATTTTTTTGGTCGTGTACAGCCACCAGAGTCGAAGGAACAAGCATAGCCGCAACAACTTCTATCCAGAACGACCAGTTCCTTGCGCTGTGTTTTGCGATGTCAGTATCTTCAATTTCTACAAGGAATCCTTTTCGTCCAACTTCATCCTTCGCTCCCTTGCTTCCAGTTCTGCTCAGCTTCCTTCAAAGTTCAGCGACGAGTCCCCTCACCATTCGAGCTTCATCCTACTGCTTTCATGGTTTCTGTGGGATGTTCAGCCTCATATTACTTGTCCATAGGAGCTAAGTTCATGTTTCCTGGGTTTCGCTTCTCAATTTGGAGCTCTCATGTCCGTGTTTGGCTCTCTGTCTTCTGCCACCTTGATCTCTCTCACTCTTCACCTTCCATGGTGGTCCATTTTCTTTATTCTCTTATCCATGGGAGGCTTATTTAAGCTCCTTAATAAACTTCATGCAAAGTATGCCAATATACATCGTCCCACGCCAAGAACGATGCAACCACTCCTGCCACTGTATAATGTTAGATTCAATAATTAAGAAAAAGAAATGATCGATTCAGAAGATCACTAGCTAACCTAATTTTGGGTATTTTCATGTACTTCTTCTCCCCCCCCCTATATTTTCTTGTCTATTCAATTGTTATCCAGCAGGTCTGAGAGTAGTTGTAATCAACTGTTGTTATAGTGGAAAATGCTTCCAACACTATTTTTTTCCTTATTCTTAAATTAGATTTTTCATCGCCGTGCATTGTTCAATTCATATCTCATTTTTCTTTATTTGAACTTCAGATGCCATGCTTTATTCGCATTTTCCCCAAACATAGAATGTTCTTGATTTTCAAAGAGCTCCAGGGGGATTTGTCCCCTTTCTTATCAACAACCATGAAATTATCCCCATTCTTTGACACAGCCAGATGTGGATTATGTCCTTCTGGTTGATGACTGGTTTACTCCGAAGCAAAAAGTTAATAATTCTCGTGTAAATTTCTTACGTTCTTGGTTTATTTTGTTCATATTGCTGGGCAAGGTTCGTCCTCATTGGTTTCTTTTTTTATGTCTTTCTCGTAAATTTCAGGTCCTGCGACTGCGAGCAAAACCCGATGCTGGGAGAAGCCGTACCTATGCAATACCACTCCTGTAGTTGACGGTATTGTGTGTGAAACTATAAACTAGCACTTTTCTGAGTAAGTTTTTTGATGAGTTTAAATATTGGTTGGGATAAAAAATATATACGTGCCAAGCAAGACTTCCCAGATTTGTGTTTGTAATGTGGGAATTTCAACTTCCTTGAACTTTCAGAAATCAGAATCATTATCTACTCCAGTTAGAAATGGAGGGGCATTACACAATTCCTTTGAATCATCAACCAATATATATAAAAGCCGAATAATCTGCCCCTGTTACTCCAATGTTCTCTCTGTTCACTTCAGCCCATTGAATCAGGGAATGCCTGCCTGCTGAATCACTGAAAATTTCTCCCTTCATCTATCATTGTTCATCAGTTTCAATGTCTTCTTATCTATGAATTTGTCACTCCTCAGTCAAAATTATTTGAATTCCAAACTTCACATTCAAGGTTCCAATCAATTTCATTATCCAAAACTCAATGCAAAACACCACTTCCATACTCAAAACATCCCTAACTCCCTTAGACCCTAATCCAACGAAAATAAGATAAAAATTCCAGAAATTAAATCCTCAATCAATGGCCACAATATTCAAATCAAAAGGTTACTCTTACTCACCTTTATCACTTTCTCTAACTTGATCCTTGCTTCACCAACCTCTATATTTTCGTGAGTGCATAAATCACCACCTCTTAAAAATCTAAAACCATATAATTGAAGCTTTCAACAAGAGGGACAAGATTAAAGAAGAGGTTTTTGACATTCAAGGTCATTTTCAAGACTAAAATGACTTACCTACACTAAAATATTCTTCCTTCACCATGGCTGACTAGAGGGGGGAGGGAGAGAGAGAGGGAGGGAGAGAGGGAGAGAGTAGGATGATGAAATGATCACCATTCATCCTTCCCATGCCTTGAAAGCCAAATAGAGAGGAGAGAGAGGGAGAGAAAAATGAATTAAAAATTCCTATTTGACTTTTCAACTATCTCCCTTCATTCAAATCATGACACTTGTCACAAATCTTTTGGCTCCTTATTAGACATGTAACCATATGATTACACTAACTAATTCTTTTTTTTTTTTTTGCCTTCTACACTAACTAATTCTATTAGTCATTTAGTCACATTACTCATTTCTTTAGCTAGTAATTAATTTCTTCATCAGTTGTTGACTAATTGGCGGTAAGTTTTATTCTTCCTGTTTTGCCCCCGACTATGACAAATTCACTTGAATTGCCACCTGACACGTGATTCAATTTCTTTTCCCTTCTCATGTGCCATTCCCCCTTCTATTTTGTCCAATAATAACTTTGCCATATAATTAAACTAAAATACAGGGTTTAAGCATTTTCTACTGCTAATTCATCTTAACCCATACTTTATTTTCCCAATAGCATTCATCAAACATTCTTTACAGTCTCATATGAGGTCATTAGCCCTTAAACAAAATTTGGGGTATTACAATTAACAAGTGCATTTTTCAGGATTTACTTGTGCTATCCTCGATACTGGCTGAGACCGCTTATCACATCAACTAACAACTTGTTGATAAATAGGTGTGACTTTTTTTTTCATGGTAAAAGGAGGTGTGGATTTTTAATCTCCAACAGATTAGCCAAAGATTTCAGTAGCTTCAGGCTAATGTTTTTTGCTTCATTTTCCTTTTAAAAAAAAATAAAGCAAGAGGTATTATTGTCTTTTTACTTTTAAAACTTATTTTTATTTTAGTCTTTGATTATGCAGTGAAATTTTAGACTATTTTGATCCTTGACTGAAATAAATTTGGTCATGTGGTCATTTAATGAAAGTCTCCCTTTAAAAAATCCTCAATAGTACTTTGTTAATTATTATACTACAAATCCAATAGTAATGCTATATTTTTTCCCAAAGTTTTCATATACTCCCTCCGGTTCTTAATATAGAGTGTAATATCCTGGATTGTGATCAAGGATTAGCAACTTCAAAGTAATGTAATTAATATTAATTGAGCACTTTTGAAGTATATATCGTGCATTGTGCTAATCAGGGGTAAAATGGTAAATTTACCGATCGACTGGTAAGCTACTGGAGAGGAAACTCCTTGGTAATTATGATCGATGGCTAGGATTAAGTGTTAAGAGAAGGAATCAAGTGTGTTGGAGAGTTTGTGAAATCATAGGAGGAAAGATGAGATGGTGCCAAGTGTCAAATTAGGGACCATAGATGAAGTCAAAATTTTCAAACTCTATCTCTCTCTCCCTCTCAAGTCGGCTATGTGTGTGTGAGCAATTAAACAATGAATCATCATCTTCAATATCTCATTTCTCTCTCATCTCTCTCCATTCTCTCCATTTTCGCTGAAGATTGAGCAAGAAAGAGAAAAAAAGGGTTTGAATTTTAGGTGAGTATTTAACTCTAAATGCTCACTTCACCTTCATTGATTTTGTTCAAATGGTTAAGAGCTCCCTTGCTATGTTTTCAGATTTGTGAAAAGTGGTGTTTGATTGTTGAACAAATCTGAAAGTTGGTGGAATCAAGGTGTTGATTTCAGCAAGTTTAAGAGGTAGGTTTATGATGAATTTTGGTATATATGTTATGATGTTTGCTTAATCAATGAGAATTCTGGAAATTTAACCTAATTATGATGATAAGTGAAGGGTAGGTTTTGATTAGAGTGTCACTGTTCATTTGGTCAGTTGTGACACTTCGGAGTGATTAGAATTTGATTTGAAGTTGAATAAGGGAAATTTGTTAGAATGAAGTTCTGAGTGGTTTTATGAACTAGAGTGAGAATATGGTGATTGTGGTAGAACATGCTCATGGATAATGAATATGGTTATTTTGATGGCTCCAATGTGTTCCTTGAGCCAAATTGTGTGAAAATAGTATGTGATTTGAAATTAGGGACCATTGGAAACCAATTGGCAAAATCTGGAAAATCTGTCCAATGTAAGTCTATTCTGGGCAGTCAGATGGTGTGGACGTTTTGACTAGGCAAATGATGTTGAAAAATTATGAAACTTTGCAGTCTTAAATTTCACATCTCAAGCTTCAAAATGGGCATAAATTTTGTGTCATTTCGCTTTTTGAGCTGGGAGTTTGAACCGTCCAAAGTT
The DNA here is from genome assembly GCA_963855925.1 of Inga laurina. Classification (NCBI taxonomy): domain Eukaryota; kingdom Viridiplantae; phylum Streptophyta; class Magnoliopsida; order Fabales; family Fabaceae; genus Inga; species Inga laurina. The sequence continues at coordinate 66,737,954 of OY979702.1, read as the reverse complement.
TGGCATCAAAGCTGGACCCTGTTTTGGTACAATGTTAGGTTTTTGGTAAATCTGGATTTTTGTGGTGATTTCTAGTTATGGCCAGTATTTTTCCTTGAAAGAGGACTTAAATAGCTTTTATTTGGCTTTGGAATCACCGCATTTCGATTTTTCCTGAATTAATTATGAATTTTGGAAGTTCAGCCAGAAACTGGATTTTCCTGGGCCGCGGCCCAAGGATGGTGGGCCGCAGCCCAAATGTTTCTGTGCGTCTCTGGACAGTCCTGGACAGCCTTGGGCCATAGCCCAAATGTTTCTGGGCAGTTTTGGGCCACAGCCCACCCCCAAAAATCTGTGTTTAGCACTTTTAAAGGTGGTTTTTGGTATAGTCTTTCCCAACCCTTTAGGCATATGTTTAGGCCTAAAATAGTCACCTAAAGAGTTCAAATGATAACCAACTTAAAGTATTATAGAGAAAAGAACTTGGAAAAGAGATTGACGGGTTGTCCCTAATTTGGTTTACAGGATTTGATATTTGCCGTCCTCGTGAGCCCGCAGTGCCAAGAAACGTCGGGAAAGGATCAGGTAGTGACTCTCTCTCTTATACTATGTATAATGCTCTGTATGTGTGTGTTATCACTGTTTTGTGATGAATCTTTGATGCTGCTGCGATTACAGCTGGTGATAGCTGTCGTTTACAGCGTAAGCTGTCGTTATTGTGATTACAGCGTAAGCTGTCGTTATTGTGAATACAGCGTAAGCTGTCGTTATTGTGAATACAGCGTAAGCTGTCGTGATTATTATTACAGCGAGAGCTGTCGTATTGTGCTTACAGCCGTGAGTGCTGTCGTTTGTGGTGAAAACCATGTATCTTTGAGATTGCTGATGTTGTTGCTGGTTGTGATTTATATACATGCTTGGTGTTATGCATTGTGTGAGTGGTTTGTTACTACTGGGATTCGCTCGAATCTCATTCTTTCCTATGACTAATATTTCAGACAGGGCATGTGGCTCAAAGGAGAAGCGGCCAACCCGAAGCACTTAGGATCTTTAGTGATACTAGGGATTTTTGAGATGTTGGTTATCTATTTTGAGCTCGGGATTACTGTATATTTCGAATTAGGAATATTACCTTTAGTTTTGGTTGTGTGATCCCCTAGTGGATACTTATGTACCTCAGGTTATATGTATAGAACCCGGGAGTTGCCGGGGATTTGGTTATACACTCTGATATGATTGAATGTATATTAACTGCACAGGTGGTTATATTCGATAATTGAAAATTGAGACCAGGATGGGAAAAAGAAGTTTTTGAAAATTTTGTTAAGTCCCTACTATAAAGGGAGTTTTAAATGAGCTTTGAACTATTCAACGGTCTCTAAACCAATTTAATTACGTAATATCGAATTATAATTACGCTAATTAAGGCAGGGGGTTACATTTTGGTATCAGAGCCAGGTTCCTGGCAAGGGTAGAGTTGCTAGGATAGATCCCTTAGTCGGCTTTAGGGATAGAAGATTGTCTGTGAATGATTGTTGAGTATGCACATGTATGTTTTGTTGACATGGATATATATATATATGAGTTTTGTGACTATATGTGCATACTATCTCTGCTAAATTAATGGGGCAAGTTGTGTGTAGAATGAAGAAAACTAGAGGACGCCCCAGTATTCCACGTGTAGACCCTGAGGTGGAGGTCGTCAAGGATAACCCACCGGATGCAATGCAGGAATTAATGGGTCTAATCAGAGATCAGCGGGATATGATAACTGAGCTAAGAGAAGAGCTTAGAGCAGAGAAGGCGAAGAATAAGGAAGGTCCGGCTCAGTCCACTCCGGAGGAAACTCAAGAAGAAACTCGGCATGAGGATACTGCTGAAGGATCAGCACGACTACTAGAGTCCCCACCTCACATTTTCCCAAATCAGGAATCACATGGGATGCCAGTTAAGGAGGAAAGGGATCTTCAGTACTGGGTTACCAGATTCTGTAAGCATCTGCCTCCGGCGTTCAGAGGAAGGTTTGACCCTCAAGCAGTCGAAGACTGGTTGTATAGACTGGAGAAAATATTTAAAGTTCTTGTATGCCCGGATGAGGTGAAGCCGCGCCTGGCTATTTACAAACTTGAAGGGGATGCAGATCGTTGGTGGCGGAATATCGCCCTAACATTGAAGAGCAAAGAAGTGCCATTGACTTAGGAATTGTTTCAACAAGAATTCAACGAGAAGTATTTTCCCAAATCAGTGAGACTCGAGAAGGAGATAGAGTTCCTGAATATCAGACAAGGGGACACAGAGAGCTTCGATGACTACTTGTCCCGTTTTGTTCGGTTAGCTCGGTACTCCTCCTATCTCCGGTTCAAAGATGACGAAGAATGGAGTTCTGATATGCTCATCCGCGGTCTGAGGCAAGAATTGAGGAAACGCCTAGTTACTCACCAATTCACTAAGTTCAACAAGGCGGTTGAACAATGCAGGATTACAGAGAACAACTTGAGAGAATTGTATCCTGCCCGAGCTATTAGCCACCGCAATGAACCTAATAAGGGTGCTACCTCACAGAAGCGAAAGGGGAAGGATCTTCATCTGGAAGTGGTAAGAAGCCCTACCAGTCTGGGAGCCGTGACCAGCAAAGAACATATTCTGGACCTTGGATTTGTCGTCGGTGTAACCAACCACATCAAGGCAGAACTTGTGATGGCAAAATAATATGCTTCAATTGTAAGCGTGTGGGGCATACTGCTGCTGAATGCAAAGAGCCACGACCAGACCAGAGACCGAGGACACAGGGCCGAGTATTCGCTATGACTCATGAGGAGGCCCGCAAATCTCCTGAGCTGATACAAGGTAAAATTCTACTTCATGGCCATCTGTTGCAAGTTTTATTTGACTCGGGTGCAAGTCACTCCTTCATTGCCTATGATTGCGTGAAGCGCCTGGGATTGCATGTGCACAAACTGCCATTTGAATTAGTAGTGTCAACTCCAATGGGTATTAAGGCCTTGACCACAGAAGATTGTTTGAGTTGTGTCATAACTGTGGAAGGGCATCAATCTATTGTAGATTTGATATGTTTGCCTCTTAGCCAATTAGAAGTTATTTTGGGTTTTGATTGGCTAACGGCAAATAATATATTGCTTGATTGTGGAAACAAGAGAATAGTATATCCTGTATCTCAGAGGGCTGAAGTTGTGGATGCTAGTATGAATTTTCTTTCGGCAGCCAAAGCTGAAAAGTGTCTTGAAAAGGGTTGCCAGGGGTATGTAGTGTTTTTCTCTGTGCAAGAGGAAACCAGTGAGATTTTGAGTAATATACCCGTGGTAAATGAATTCCCTGAGGTGTTTCCGGACGATCTGAGCGGATTACCTCCAGAAAGGGAAGTTCAGTTCCCAATTGACATTGTACCTGGAGCTGGTTTTATATCTAAGGCCCCATACCGCATGGCCCCAAATGAAATGGCGGAGTTAAAGAAACAAATAGAAGATTTGCTTGAGAAAGGGTTTATTGGACCCAGTGTGTCGCCTTGGGGAGCTCCAATGTTGTTTGTAAAGAAGAAAGATGGGAGTCTTCGCTTGTGCATCGACTACAGGGAATTGAACAAAGTTACTATAAAAAACAAGTACCCTCTTCCCCGAATCGATGACCTTTTAGATCAACTCTCTGGTTCATGTGTATTTTCAAAGATTGATCTAAGGTCAGGGTATCATCAGTTGCGAGTGAAAGCAGAGGATGTTCCAAAGACTGCTTTCAGGACCCGATATGGTCATTATGAGTTCTTGGTGATGCCATTTGGGCTAACCAATGCGCCTGCGGTTTTCATGGATTACATGAACCGTATCTTTCGGCAATATCTGGATCAGTTTGTTGTTGTGTTTATCGATGATATTTTGATATATTCTAAGAATAAGGAAGAGCATGAGCATCATTTGAGAATTGTATTGAATACATTGCGTGAGAAGCAACTATACGCTAAATTGAGCAAGTGCGAGTTCTGGCTATCAGAAGTGAAATTCTTAGGCCATGTTATCTCGCAAGAAGGGGTCTCTGTGGATCCCAGTAAAGTGGAAGCAGTACTGAACTGGAAAAGGCCAGAATCTGTGGCGGAAGTACGCAGTTTTTTGGGTCTTGCTGGTTACTATCGGAGATTCATCCAGAATTTCTCCCGTATTGCGTTGCCAATGACCAAGCTCACGAGAAAGGATCAGCCGTTTGTGTGGGATGAGAAATGTGAAAACTGTTTTGTGGAGCTGAAGGAGAGGTTGACTACGGCACCTGTATTGATTTTACCCGATCCCAGTTTGACATATGTCGTGTATTCTGATGCCAGTGGGTAGGGATTAGGGTGTGTCCTTATGCAGCAGGGACGTGTGGTGGCCTACGCCTCTCGACAGCTCAGACCTCATGAATCGAACTATCCCACTCATGATCTGGAGCTTGCGGCCATTGTATTTGCTTTGAAGATTTGGCGTCATTACCTGTATGGTGTGACTGTGGAACTGTACTGCGACCACAAGAGTCTCAAATATCTATATGATCAGAAAGAACTGAATATGAGACAGCGCCGCTGGATGGAATTGCTTAAGGACTATGACCTGGAAATAAAATATCATCCGGGTAAGGCAAATGTAGTCGCTGATGCTCTTAGCCAAAAGACTGTGCTCGTTGCAGCTATGATGATACAAGAAAGGAAATTGATTGAAGATTTCCGTGATTTAAATTTGACAAACCAGATCGTCTGTGCCAATTACACTGTTTCTCAAGAGGAGAGTGATCTAAGGGCGGAAATTGAAGAAGCTCAGAGTCAAGATGACTGGATATAGCGCAACCTGGCTCGAATTGAACAGGGAGAAGTTCCAGGCTACGACCTATCGCCTCGTGGATTGGTTCGTTATCAGAAGAGAGTTTGCGTTCCACTTAGGGCGGAGTTGAGGCAGAAGATTTTGGATGAGGCGCACAAGAGTCAATATACTCTCCATCCTGGTATGACCAAAATGTACCATAATCTGAAATCTGTGTATTGGTGGCCGGGTTTGAAGAGTGATGTGACCAAATATGTAGCAAGGTGTCTCACTTGCCAGAAGGTAAAGATCGAGCACCAGAGACCGCTTGGTTTACTTCAGAGTCCTGAGATTCCGGAATGGAAATGGGAAAGCGTGACCATGGATTTGGTTGTGGGATTGCCCAAGATCAGAAACTATGATGCGATCTGGGTAATTGTGGATCGGTTATCGAAGTCGGCATACTTCATACCAATCAATGCTGGTTATTCTCCTGATAAATTAGCGGAGATTTATATTCGAGAGATTGTCAGACTTCATGGTATACCGAAGAATATCATTTCCGACCGAGATCCACGATTTACTTCAAGATTCTGGACATCATTGCATGAAGCCTTAGGTACTCAACTGAGATTCAGTACGGCTTATCATCCTCAAACGGATGGACAATCTGAGAGAACAATTCAGACGTTGGAAGATATGTTGCGAGCTTGTGTTCTCGACTTTAAAGGAAGCTGGGATCATTTCCTTCCACTTGCTGAGTTCGCCTACAACAATAGCTATCATGCGAGCATCCAAATGGCTCCATATGAAGCATTGTATGGAAGACAGTGTCAATTACCAATATGCTGGAATGAGTTATCCAAAAGAAAGCTTTATGGGCCAGATTTGGTTGATCAAACCTCTGCACAGATTCGGATTATTCGTAAGAGGTTGCTTGCAGCGCAGAGTCGACAGAAAAGCTACACTGACAAGAGAAGACGGCCTCTAGAGTTTGAGGTTGGAGATCATATTTTTCTGAGAGTATCACCAGTTACGGGTGTTGGGCGAGCGATCAAGAGAAAGAAGCTGAGCCCGAGATATATAGGACCTTTTGAAATCCTTGAGAGGATTGGACCTGTTGCGTACCGAGTAGCACTACCTCCGATCCTGAGCAGGCTCCATGATGTATTCCACGTTTCTCAACTGAAGAAGTACCAACCGGATCCGCCTCACATCATTGAATATGAGGATGTTGAGCTACAAGAAAATTTCACATATGCGGTGGAACCAGAGCAAGTCATTGATCGAGAGGAGCGACGGCTCAGACACCGAAGCATTCCATATGTGAAGGTGATCTGGAAGGGAATAACTCAGAGAGAGGCAACTTGGGCAGCGGAGGTATGCGAAGACGATATCCGGAGTTTATGGCTCAAGTTGTGTAGCAATTTCGAGGACGAAATTTAATTTTCGGGAGGAGAATTGTAATATCCTGGATTGTGATCAAGGATTAGCAACTTCAAAGTAATGTAATTAATATTAATTGAGCACTTTTGAAGTATATATCGTGCATTGTGCTAATCAGGGGTAAAATGGTAAATTTACCGATCGACTGGTAAGCTACTGGAGAGGAAACTCCTTGGTAATTATGATCGATGGCTAGGATTAAGTGTTAAGAGAAGGAATCAAGTGTGTTGGAGAGTTTGTGAAATCATAGGAGGAAAGATGAGATGGTGCCAAGTGTCAAATTAGGGACCATAGATGAAGTCAAAATTTTCAAACTCTATCTCCCTCTCCCTCTCAAGTTGGCTATGTGTGTGTGAGCAATTAAACAATGAATCATCATCTTCAATATCTCATTTCTCTCTCATCTCTCTCCATTCTCTCCATTTTCGCTGAAGATTGAGCAAGAAAGAGAAAAAAAAGGGTTTGAATTTTAGGTGAGTATTTAACTCTAAATGCTCACTTCACCTTCATTGATTTTGTTCAAATGGTTAAGAGCTCCCTTGCTATGTTTTCAGATTTGTGAAAAGTGGTGTTTGATTGTTGAACAAATCTGAAAGTTGGTGGAATCAAGGTGTTGATTTCAGCAAGTTTAAGAGGTAGGTTTATGATGAATTTTGGTATATATGTTATGATGTTTGCTTAATCAATGAGAATTCTGGAAATTTAACCTAATTATGATGATAAGTGAAGGGTAGGTTTTGATTAGAGTGTCACTGTTCATTTGGTCAGTTGTGACACTTCGGAGTGATTAGAATTTGATTTGAAGTTGAATAAGGGAAATTTGTTAGAATGAAGTTCTGAGTGGTTTTATGAACTAGAGTGAGAATATGGTGATTGTGGTAGAACATGCTCATGGATAATGAATATGGTCATTTTGATGGCTCCAATGTGTTCCTTGAGCCAAATTGTGTGAAAATAGTGTGTGATTTGAAATTAGGGACCATTGGAAACCAATTGGCAAAATCTGGAAAATCTGTCCAATGTAAGTCTATTCTGGGCAGTCAGATGGTGTGGACGTTTTGACTAGGCAAATGATGTTGAAAAATTATGAAACTTTGCAGTCTTAAATTTCACATCTCAAGCTTCAAAATGGGCATAAATTTTGTGTCATTTCGCTTTTTGAGCTGGGAGTTTGAACCGTCCAAAGTTTGGCATCAAAGCTGGACCCTGTTTTGGTACAATGTTAGGTTTTTGGTAAATCTGGATTTTTGTGGTGATTTCTAGTTATGGCCAGTATTTTTCCTTGAAAGAGGACTTAAATAGCTTTTATTTGGCTTTGGAATCACCGCATTTCGATTTTTCCTCAATTAATTATGAATTTTGGAAGTTCAGCCAGAAACTGGATTTTCCTGGGCCGCGGCCCAAGGATGGTGGGCCGCAGCCCAAATGTTTCTGTGCGTCTCTGGACAGTCCTGGACAGCCTTGGGCCATAGCCCAAATGTTTCTGGGCAGTTTTGGGCCGCAGCCCACCCCCAAAAATCTGTGTTTAGCACTTTTAAAGGTGGTTTTTGGTATAGTCTTTCCCAACCCTTTAGGCATATGTTTAGGCCTAAAATAGTCACCTAAAGAGTTCAAATGATAACCAACTTAAAGTATTATAGAGAAAAGAACTTGGAAAAGAGATTGACGGGTTGTCCCTAATTTGGTTTACAGGATTTGATATTTGCCGTCCTCGTGAGCCCACAGTGCCAAGAAATGTCGGAAAAGGATCAGGTAGTGACTCTCTCTCTTATACTATGTATAATGCTCTGTATGTGTGTGTTATCACTGTTTTGTGATGAATCTTTGATGTTGTTGCGATTACAGCTGGTGATAGCTGTCGTTTACAGCGTAAGCTGTCGTTATTGTGATTACAGCGTAAGCTGTCGTTATTGTGAATACAGCGTAAGCTGTCGTGATTATTATTACAGCGAGAGCTGTCGTATTGTGCTTACAGCCGTGAGTGCTGTCGTTTGTGGTGAAAACCATGTATCTTTGAGATTGCTGATGCTGTTGCTGGTTGTGATTTATATACATGCTTGGTGTTATGCATTGTGTGAGTGGTTTGTTACTACTGGGATTCGCTCGAATCTCATTCTTTCCTATGACTAATATTTCAGACAGGGCATGTGGCTCAAAGGAGAAGCGGCCAACCCGAAGCACTTAGGATCTTTAGTGATACTAGGGATTTTTGAGATGTTGGTTATCTATTTTGAACTCGGGATTACTGTATATTTCGAATTAGGAATATTACCTTTAGTTTTGGTTGTGTAATCCCCTAGTGGATACTTATGAACCTCAGGTTATATGTATAGAACCCGGGAGTTGCCGGGGATTTGGTTATACACTCTGATATGATTGAATGTATATTAACTGCACAGGTGGTTATATTCGATAATTGAAAATTGAGACCAGGATGGGAAAAAGAAGTTTTTGAAAATTTTGTTAAGTCCCTACTATAAAGGGAGTTTTAAATGAGCTTTGAACTATTCAACGGTCTCTAAACCAATTTAATTACGTAATATCGAATTATAATTACGCTAATTAAGACAGGGGGTTACATAGAGTATATTTGGAAAGTTTGTCTTGGTCATAAATAGAAGACATATTTTTTATATTTATCAATATTTTCCTAATTTGACCTATTGATGTTTACTCAACAATAATCAAAGAGAAAATTAGGGAAGATGACTAATGTATTGTAGAAAATATATATTATATTAACTAAGAGTTAAAGGGCAAAAATACCTGAGAAGTTTTTGCAACTGAGCTATGGGTGTCTGGATGTTTTAGAGGGGGTGTATTTGCCCCGAAAGTTTTACAAATGGGGCAATTTTGCCCCTTCGTTAATGTATCCAAACGGTCAACGTTTGTTGACCAAATTCTGCAGAGGTGCATGCTTATGTTGCATCCGCCTCACCCTTTTTTCATATCATATTTTCAAGGGGCAAAAATGCCCCAGAAGTTTCCACTGAAGGGTATTAGGTGTCTAGAAGTTTTCTTGGGGGCAATTTTGCTCTGGAAGTTTTTAAAATAGGGCAATTTCTCCCCTCCGTTAACATACCAAAACGGTCAACATTTATTGACCAAATTTTGTAGAAGTGGCATGCCTACGTGGCATCCGCCTCATATTTTTTCCACATCATACTTTTTATAAAAACAAATAAAAAAACTCAAGGTCGCTAATTGTGTAAATTTTCAATCTCTCCTTCTGATTCACCTAGAAATTTGCATTCAACAAACTTAGAAGACATATCGATCTCCCTTACTCAAATCTCATAGAGACCTAGGGGCTGTGTCTACCAGCAATGAGTTTGAGCTTCTAATGGCGAAAAGTGATGGGCTTAGTTTAGCTGGTGAACTGGGTCTTCTCCGACGACACTTCTCTGACGATTTGACTTCTGAGTTTCGAGAGAAAGGAGAGTGAACAAAATGGAACCCAGATCAACCCTCAAGCACATGGTTAATTGCAGCTAACTTTCATCGATTTGTAAATTTTAATTCTCCATCGCATCTGGGGAGCGCTACGAAAAAGTTTGAATAAGGCTAATTTTACTAAATTCTTATTCAATCACTCACCTAACAAGAGAGAAAAAATAAATGAATATGAGAAATTGCACTTAGGGGCGATCTAATTTTTTCTTAAATATTTTCCTACTAAAAAATCTGAGGGGGAAGCAATTTTTTAGATACGAATTTTTGGGTTTGAGTTAAAAGGGGTATTGAGTTTGAGGGATTACACAATCTAGGAAAGCAATGAGTTTGTTTTTTTAAAATATTTTCCTGCCAAAAAATCTAGGGGGTGATTTTTTGGATGCAAATTTCTGGGTGAATCATAGGGACATGCTCGAGAGTTGTACAATTAATGACCTTGAGTTTTTTTTTAATTTATTCTCACGAAAAGTATGATGAGGAAAAAAAGGTAAGGCATATGCCACGTAGGCATGCCACCTCTGCAAAATTTGATCTTCAATGTAGATCACGAACACCACCATGCCACGTTATCATCCAAAAGATTGATGAAATCCAATTTGTCCAGATGAGGTAGGATAAATGTAAATGGATCATTAGGAAAACAATTTTTGACTCGTTATCATCTGATTATGTGAGGCTCTCTTTGAGAATATTATTTTCTCAAGAGAACTAATTAAAAATCATTCTTATGTTTCGGTTCTTAAAGAAGTAAATTTGGCAGCAGGCTGAGTTTCTAAAGTTTAATTATTTGGTGAGGTCTTACCTGAATGATTGGGTGTGGCAACCACCGTTGCAATTGAGGAAGATTTTAGAGGTCAACTTGAGAAATCTAATTGTAGATCCGGGTTACGTTGATGACTCTTAGCATTTATTTATTTGGTTTTGTATTGTTTTTGTTTCTTTAGTAGTACTTCCAACTTTCTTTGTCCTATGTTGGTTGTAGACTTGTTTTAATTTTTTAATGAAATGAAACGTGCTGGGGGAAAAAAGTGTTACACGAAGAACTCAATTCAAAGATGAACATCCTCCTGTTCATTCCAAAACGACAACGACAATGTTTAAGTGTATGTTTGGATTAATTTTTGAGAATAGCTTTTACGATTTATGAGGTAAGTGTGTGAGAGGAATTTTGTCTGAGATTACGCAAACCTTGTTTTGAAACCTAGGTTTGGGATCTTCCCAAACATTCACTAAATCTATCTCATACCTATTCTCTTTCTTGATATCTTCATATCCAATGTTTGGATCAGCGTTTTCTTAAAAAATAAATCATTATTACACAAGCCGAGATAAAACTCCTCTCACATATTTACCTCGTATACCGTGAATCACAATTTATAAGCACTTATTACTCAAAAATAAGCTATTCCAAACGGGCACGTATTAGAATGAATATCGGTATAGTGTTCTTGGGAGATAGTTTTAAATGTTGGTTTGAGATAGTTTATTTTTAACTTATAAGTGTTTATAAATCATGATTTACAGTATACGAGATATGTATGTGAGGGGAGCTTTATCTCGACTTACGTAATAAACATTTATATCCCAAATATGTGCTCATTTGAAATAGTTTATTTTTGACTTATAAATACTTATAAATCATGATTTACAGTATATGAGGTAAGTATGTGAGAGAAGTTTTATCTTGACCTACGTAATAAACAATTATTTTCCAAAAAAAAATATTTCAAACGTAATAATAATTTAAAAAAACAGTGCTGCCTCCTATACTAAATATAATAGAAGTTAAGTACGGTCTGCTGGTCCTCACTGGACTTATATGGGTCCCACAGGGATTTTTGAGGGTTCAATTGCTCCCATTTCTTTACTAGTCTACGGTGACCGCCGAATCAAGAAGATATATACTATTTTTCTTGCCAATGTGGTGTGTGTATATATACACACACTCACTCTAATTCGTTGGCAAGAAAAAAAGAAATAGACACACATTTGTAATTTATCAGGGTCAGAAGATGAACAGCGTAGATATGGAGAATGAGCATGAGCATGCTCTAAGCTGCGGCTTAGCTGCGGAAGCCAACAACAGCACCCTTCCATGCCAAACACTGCTCCTCGTGAGGTCTTTCCATGTTATTGTTGTTTTTATTTTTATGAAATTTGAAAAAAAATACTAATTAAATTTTAAAAATCAAATCATTGATTTGAGACAAAAATCTAAGTTGTCAATCATGTTATTCTTTTTATCAATCCTATATCCTGTGTTTGGTTTGGGGGGAGGGGAGTGGGATAAATTACAATTTTAAATTTGAGAAATTCAAAATTTATCCTCTTATTTTTTTAAATTTTGGATTTTACACTTAAGTTGTTAACCTTTAAACTTCAAAATCTTCTTAGACCACTTTTTGTCATTTTGCTAATTTAATAAGCATTTTATTTTTTTTAAATTCAAACAGCATTTTTCTTTCGTTTAACTAAATTTGAATGAAAGGGCTCGTATTGTTTGTTTGGTAAGTTCTGAAATCATAGTTTTAGAAATATTTTTTCATAAATTGAGATAAAATTTCTCTCACATACTTATTTTATAAATCGTAAAAATTATTCGTGAGAAACTAAACACACATGTATCATCCCCTGTATTTGAAATTTGAATGATCATGTGATATGACTTCAATTTTTGTTGTGTGCGGGTACAGCAACCAGGGTCGAAGGAACAGCTATAGCCGCAACAGGATCTATCCTCTTCCTTGCGCTGTGTTGTTCTTCAATGTCAATATCTTCAATTTCTCACTGGAATCCTCCTCCTCCAGCTTCGTCTTCGCTCCTTTGCTTCCAATTTTACTGAGCTTCCTCCAGATTCAGAGCTCAGGCACGAGTCTATCTACATCTGAGCTTCGTCCTGTGGCTTTCATGTTTTCTGTGGTGTGTTCAGTCTCTTGTTACTTCACCTTGGCAGCCAAGTTCGTCTTCCCTGGCTTTGCTTCTCACTTTGGAGTGCTCATGTCTCTGTTTGGCTCTATGTCTTCTTCCACTTTGATAGCTTTGACTCTGCGCCTTCCATGGTGGTCCGTTTTCTTTATTCTATTATTCATCGGAGGCTTCTTTAAGCTCCTCAATCATCTTCATGCAACATATGCCACTATACGTCGTCCCCGGGCAAGAACGATGCGACCACACCTACCATTGTATGATGTCATATTCACCCATTAGAGGAAAAGATTGATACCGAAGACCACTAGTTACCTTAATCTAAATTCAAAATCAAAAAGTTAATAATTCTCTTGTTAGTTTCTCTCGCTTTGGTTTATTTTGTTCATATTGCTGGGTGAGGTTTGTCCTCATTTTTTTTTTCTGTTTATTTTAAATTTTAGGTCCTGCAACCAAAACTTGATGCTGGAAGGGGCCTTATCTATGATATACCACTCTTGTAGCTGATGGTATTGTTTGTGAAACTGTAAACTTGCACTTTGCTGCGTAAGTTTTTGGATGAGTTTAGATATTGATTGGGATAAAAATTATATATATGGCGAGCAAGACTTACTAGATTTGTGTTCATAACGAGGGAAGTTCAACTTCTTTGAACTTCCAGAATTAAGAATCATAATCTAATCCTGGTAGAAATGGAAGGACATTACACAGTTCTGTCCAATCATCAATCAATAAAAACTGAATAAATTGCTACTTCTACTCCAATGTTCTCTCTATCCACTTCAGCCTGTTGAATTACAGAATGCCTGCTGAATTACTGAATCTTTCTCCCTTTATCTATCATTGTTCATCAAGTTTCAATGTCATCTTATCTATGAATTTGTTGCTTTTCAGTCAAAAAGTTGCCACTAGCTAGTTGCTGCATTGGATGAATTTTGGAAACCCTGTAGGATATTGTTGAATTCAAAATTATTTGAATTCCATTTTGAAACATGAAGCAATATGATCACACGGAGACCTTATCGCATTTCATGCTTCATCATCTCCATCAACTCTATATGTTTATCTATCAGTTAATGTTTGTTTCTTTTTGTGTTCTTTTTTTGTTTTCTTGTCTCTACTTCTCTTCTCCCCTCTCTCGGTGTGTGTGGCTAATTAGACCATAATTGGGAGAAAGTTGCTATAGGAGTATTGATGTCAATTAAGGGATTTTGTGTGCTAACTGCCATATCTTAGTGATATTTTAATTCTTAGATGATTTATCCCCTTCAGACCAGATGATTTTCCACTTGGTTTCATTTGTGTAGGTGAATGAAGGATTAATTGCAGAAAGGAATAATGGCAGCCAATGACCTAACAAATAGCACCCAAGGATCTGAATTGAATTAAATACATCTGCAGATGGGGAGACAACATTCGCCATTGGCTGGGCGACACAATCACAAGGACTCTGGCTAACATGGTTTTGACCTTTTGTTTACAAAGTTGTTTTTTTTTTTTTTTTTTTCAGTTTTTCTCTTGCCTGGTTGGATTATGAAAAAAAAAGGAAGCTTTTCTAGGGTAGGGGAATTTCTAGTTTCCCATTTTATCTATGAATTCTACTCCATATGTTTATCAATGCCGTAGAAGTGGGAAAGCTCATCAACTTCGTCTTGCACTGGCTGAACAAGGTTCATTCTGACATAGGGTTCAATTTTCTGGTTTTATGATTAAATAAATTATCTGCGTCTTTGAATACTGAAACATGGTCTAATCAAATGAAAAACTTTATGCAGATTGACGTCTCATTTTCATAATATGGAAATTTCAGTTATTTTGAACGCCAGAATTGAGAATCATAGTCCAATTCTATGAGAAACAGAGGAGCATTTCACAGGTCAATCCAATTTCAATGTGATATTCATGCTGATTTGGTTTCAAGTGCAAGGTTCCTGTTTGGAGGAACTGCAAATGCTAGCTTTGTTAATGAATCATTGTGGCAAAGACTTATAGGTGTTGCGGCTATACTCTATTCCTATTCCAAACATGGGACCAACAATCAGTCCTCTCCCTTATCAACCCAATGAACCAAGCAAGAAATGGCTGGTTTGTTAGGAAGGATTGCAAGTCAATGTATCTTTTGTCGAATCTATGTTCTTAATCTTGATTTTTTTGGCTCTGCTCTGGTGTTTTTTGTATCTGAACATTGCTCTGTTTCTGAGAATAACCCCACTGCAAGATAGAATTGGCTTGAGCTGATTTTGATTGTAAAGAGTATATTGTTAACTATTGAGCTCATCAGATAACAGTTAGGCAAAAGCTTTCTAGATTCATTTTCCAAGATTTTGTATATATACTAGCATCTGAGATGTTACTAGCCAAAATTTAGGATTTGAACAAACTTAAGAGACATATGAAGCACAGATGATTCAACTATGGAGGTGCGTCCATGTTTGGCCCTCATACTAGATGTTAGAGATAGTAAGGTGAAACTAATAGATTAGTTAATTGGTTAGGGCCCTAGTCTATATAAAGGGTCTTAGTTAATGTGGCTTAGTGTGTTAGGCTAGTTAGATCCTCACCATATTTAAGGAGAACATGTTGTTCTTATATGGTTAATACATGATTCTTCATCTTCTTTTTACACTAGATGTGTCAGTACGTTTTGACTCTTTTATTTACACTTGGAACATCTAACTGTTATTGGATTTCATTTTCTCTACTCTAATGGACTTGGGCCTAGGCTTAATCTAATGGCCTTAGCATGTTCTCTTATTTTAACCAGCTCTTTATGACACTTATCTCTTGCTTCCCCATATTTTCCTATACACAAACATAACTATAAATTTATTCATCTTGCATAGATGATCATCAATCAGAGAACAACCATATATCCCTCACCGTGTCAGCTTCATCCTCTAGCTTCCATGCCTTCTGTTACTTCTCTTCTATGCAATTAAGTTTTTTTCTCTAGTTTCCTAGTTTAGCTTGTCTTCCTAAGTGAACTAGTTCTTATGTCTGTATTTGGCTTTTGGACTGTTCCCACTCTGATATCTCTGATTTTGCAGCTTTTCATGCATGGTGGTTGAGATGAATCTAAAAGCTTAGGGAAATTTGAAAAAGAACCAATAGCTTTATACCATAAGGTAGTGATTAACTCTAGCTTTATGTGGCACGGGTGTACAGAGAAGTTACAGTTTTAAACACAAGTGTGCCATTCCAGCTGGAGAGGGGCCCTCTTCCAAGTAACGAAAATACCATATTGCCCCTAGATATTGTATTGCTTCCCTTTTCTCATAAGAGGGCTCTGATTTAGCGCTGGGCAAGATCTGGAGAGGAGAAAGACTGAGTTTGAATCTCTTTCTGTGGATCTAATCATCAGATCCATAATTACTTATGGAAGCATCTTCGGTCATATGGGATGTGACCAAGTGTTTCTGTGGTTTCCTCAACAACAAAGCTTCTTATGTTTACGACTTGGAAGACAATCTCAATTTGCTAGAAACAAAATGGGAAAAGCTTGAAATGATGAAGAAAGATGTGGAGGCAAATATTGAAGCAGAAGAAAATACCAGAGATATGCAAAGGTCTCATAAATTCACCCGTTGGCTGAAAAGCATCGAAGGCATTCAAGAGGCACTACACATTATATATTCTTACCTGGGTAATTTTAAATTTAATTATTACATAATTCTATAGACTATAGTCTTATATACTTTCACTTAATCATGTCTGAGATGCTACAGATCGTTTTACTTATACTTATTATTTAAATTTTAAATTAATTTAAGAGTCGATTTGAAAGATGACGTTGTGAAAATAATTAAGAATATTATATTCACAGGAAATAAAAGATATTCAAGTTCGTGGAACTAAGCAAATGGAAAACAAATGGCTGAGTAAATGTTGTCCAAAGAGTTGCATGTCAAGCTACAAGTTGGGAAAGAATGTTGCCAAGATCCTAAGGAATGTAGATGAACTAGAAACTGAAGGGGAAAGGTTTTGTAAGGATTTTAAAATTGCCCTCAAGTATGTTCGATAAGGTTTTGCAAGCCACGTGAGATGCCTTTAGGTGAGACAGTGGGCTTAGATTTAATGTTCGATAAGGTATGGAAAAGTATAGGAAAACAGAATGTTGGTATCATTGGCTTATCTGGGATGGGCGGGTGGGAAAGACTACCTTGTTAAAGAAGATTAATAATGAACTTGGAAAGAGACTGGATTTTTACGTTAAGTGGGTGGTGGTATCAAAAAGTCCCAATTTAGATGGTATTATGGACAGCATCAGAAAATGGGTACGGATTGGAGATGACCTTTGGAATCATTGCGGTAACCAAGATGAAAAGGCTGCTAAGATTTACGAAGTCCTAAAAGAAAAGAAATTTGTTTTGTTATTGGATGACATATGGGAGAGGTTGGACTTGGAAAAGGTGGGAGTGCCATATCCAAAGGAAACTAATTTTCAATCCAAAGTTTTATTCACAACACGATTTGAGGATGTGTGCGAGAAAATGAATGCTCAAAGAAAATTTAAAGTTGAAATTCTAACAGAGATAGAAGCACTAGAGTTATTTTGTATGAAGGTTGGTGAGGAAACTCTAAAATCTAACCCTATCATTCCAAAGATAGGAGAAGAGATGGTTAAAGAATGTAAAGGGCTGCCACTTGCATTAACTGTGGTTGGAAGTGTCATGGCTGGCGTGAAAAGTGTGGAAGCGTGGGAACACTTAAAGAATAACTTAACAAGTTTTTCATGGACATTTTCAGATTGGGAGACAAAGGTGTTTTTTGTCCTCAAGTTTAGCTATGATCGACTACCAAGTGATACACACAAAAAATATTTTCTATATTGCGCGTTATACCTAGAGGATTATGTGATTCCAGTGTACGTACGATCTCATTGATAAATGGATAGGGGAGGGATTTCTTTATAATGATAGGATGAGAAGTGTAGATGATATGCATAGCCATGGTGGGTCCATAATTGAAAAGTTGAAGCTCTCATGCTTGTTAGAGAATTTAGAGGATGATATCTTTTTGAAACGCTCAATTAAGGTGCATCATGTCATCCGTGACATGGCATTATGGATAGCACAGTGATCAAGACAAAAACAAAAAGAAGGTTATAGTGCAAGAAGATGCATGGACAACATTTCAAGCTAATGTTGGAAAATGGGAAATGGTTGAAAGGATTTTAATGATGAATTGTGTTGAATCATGTATACAAAGCATAGATTGGACAAATCTCATTATATTATTATTGAAGTTCGATATTAATTATGCAATAAATGGATTACAAAATATCAAATACGCAAGGCAATTAAAAGTCTTGGAACTACATGGAGTGACAAATGTATCTATCATCACATATATAGGTGGCTTAAATCTTTTGGAATATCTATCATTGGAGGTATTCGATTTAACGAAGGCATCACACATTTCAAGAAAGTTGAAGAATTTGAAAAACCTGAAGGTTTTCCATTTGTGTATAAATCGTGGTGTCATTCTTTTGGGACTAATATCAAATCTTCAACAATTAAAAGTGTTTAAGCTTCACACTACTGGAGTATTCCCAAATGACAGTGAAGAGAGAGAATTTCTAGAAGAGGTAGAGCACTCATTGAACTTGGAGGAATTGTGGATGGAAATAAGAACTGTGAGTGGCTTCTACAGATTATTTAAATCGGCCAAGTTGCAAAGCTGCATATATGGCCTTGAGCTTTCTGATGTTCTTGCCCCAATTGATGTGCCATCATTATTGGCAACCATGTCAAAAATGAAGCACCTGCAGTGTCTTGCCTCCTACAAATTGCATAATGAGATAGATCCTTCTGTTTATGGCACATGTTGTCTATCCATACTTCGAGCTGTGAAATTCTTTGATTGTCGTACAATACATCATTTGACATGGTTGAAGTATGCTCCACAACTTCAACAACTTGCGGTTAGAAATTGCTCCTCAATAAAAAAAGTGATAAAAGGAGAAAGATTAGAAGATGAGAAAGATACAATATTGCCATCTCTTGTAGTGCTGCAATTGAATGATTTGCCACATCTTAAGAGCATTCACGAGGGAGTCTTGTCTCTCCCTTCCCTAAGATCCATCATGGCGAGTGGCTGTGGAAATCTGAAGAAGTTACCGTCTGATTCCGATTCTGCCAAGGCTAACTTGAGGCTTATCAAGGGAACTCAACACTGGTGGGACAACTTGAAGTGGGATGACCCAGCTATTAAAGCCACTTTCCACTCAAAATTTGAAGCATCACGTTCTTGAATACTTCTTTGTCTCATAGATAAAGGTATTCCACTTTTAGTATTATTATTATTAGTCTTATTTTTTTGGCCTTCATTGTTAATATTAGTCTTTTTATTTGTGTTTAATTAAGACTTATAAGTTAACTGCCTGTATATCGTTGCAGATCGATTTCGTCATGGTAGATACATTATGTCTGGGATGAGCTTGGCTTTCATGTATACTTCTCTTGCATTTGAGATTGCATAATTAATTAGCCTGGTACAATATTCTTCACTTTTATTTAATTTTCCCTTTTTGACATTTAGTTTGATTTAATTATGTCATATTCGAAATGAACTTTTTTAATTGATAACATAACTTATGTAAATTACTCTATATATATATACTGCCTCAAGACAACAAAGAGAAGGAAATAACAGAAAATATGATATTCCCTCCCTCCGGTTCTTAATATAGGACATTTAAGAAGTTGATCTTTAATTTGTCTACAATGAGATCTATTTTTAATATTTGTAACTATTTTCTTAATTTATCTTTATTGATGCTCCATCGACAATAATTAAGAAGGAGAGGGAATGAGAGAATTATAAAAAATGACTAAGGTGTTTTAGAAAATATATGTCATATCGACTAGCTTAACTATGTTAACAAGAAGGGAACATCACCTGATTGGAGATGTGAGGCTCTCTTCCAGAATATTATCTCCTCAAGGGAACTAATTAGAAATCATCCTTGTGTTTGGATTCTTAGGAAAGCAAACTTGATAGAAGATTGAATTGCTAAAGCTTCTTTAGAAGGGTCTTACCTACTTGATTGGGTATTTCGACCCGATACAGCTACGGAAGATTTTGGAGGATGGGCAGAGTGCTGTTTTTGACAACGGATGACATTTTTCCTTGTTTTGTTTTTCGGTGATTATGTTTAGTTTTATGTTTTAGCATTTGGACTATTTTGGAATATTGTTGTTTAGAATATGCTATTTTATATGAAATGCATTCAGTTGGTGGAAAAAAAAAAGTTTAACTAGTTTTCTTAATCTAATCAAATTAAATAAACATGTCTTATATTAATGAACGGAGGAAGTAATTTAAGTTAAGGCAGATAAGAGTCAAAAAAATGTATATAAAATTCAGTTTTTCTTTCTTCTATTATTATTATTATTATTATTATTATTATTATTATTATTATTATTATTATTATTATTATTTTGTAAGAAGGCTTTTGGTTTTAACCTGAACCTCTATTTATGACATAACACACCTATATTGTTTCAGTTTTGTGCTTCTATTTTTTTTTTTTTTTTTTACCTTAAGAGGTGCAGAATTAATTTATGTAAAAATTAATCCTTATAATTTGATCAAATTTTAAATTAGGTCCTTGAACTTCTATTTCTTTTTATTAAGTTGTTATACTTTAAATTATTAGAGGCATCCATCCCTACCGTTAATGAAAGACTAACGCGGGCTAACACCGTTTATTTTGAGTGATGTGGAAGATTACTCTGCATCATTCCCGCTGTCGCCCTTATCGCTTCTGCTGTGGAACCATTGTGGCTTTAAGCCAATCCCATTCTTCCCCTTGTTTTCACTGAACATATTTAACCGCTGAATCTTTCATAGCTTGAGAATGGGATAATGAGGCTTTAAAGTTAACCAAAGTTATAACTCCTGACGATGAAACTGATATGTTGCCATGCAAATCTTTAACCAATTTCTCTAATTGCATTCCGGGCTTGGCATTCATAAATGAAAGATGGTTACAACTTCATAAAATAGTCACGCACATTACGCAGTTGTGTAATAAGAGAACAATTTAATGGTGAGGCAAAACCAGATTTAACAGTCAAGGACGACTTTTATATAACGTGAAGTTTCCTGACACGTTCTTAGGATGAAATTATAATTAATATGAATTTTCAAAATATGGAAGGATATTTCTATAACTTATGTAAGAATAAATATTTAAATCATAAGGAGATTAGGCGTACCTGGACGAATCCATGTTCGGATCCGGGTCAAAGCTCCAATACTCCATACTTGTGCCCATACAATTATTAGACTACTAGAGCCTAATTGTGATTTGCACAGCATATCACCAGAACCAGAAAGATGGTAGGAGAGAAGGGAATTGCCAGAAAACTCAATGGCGGGGCGAGTTGCAATTGAGGAGGCACACCCTATTTTAGTGGTTTATGGAGGCCACTAATTAGGAAACGTGTGCACTCCTACTTGTTCTCCAAGACAGCAATTAATTGTCTCTCAATTAATTCCCTAATTATGGTGATTTGTTCCTCTTTTAACAAATCCATAATTATTGCTGAAATATTCCCAAATCTGCATTTTATGCTGATTTTATTCTTATTTGATTAGGCTACTTATTTCCTAATCAAATAGTCCGGCCCATCAAGGGCGGACTTGGACCCAAAGTCCAACATCTCCCACTCGCACTTGATGGGCCTTCCATCGTGCGTGCTCTACTCTTTCTTGTTTCATACTTGGCGTCTGCCGTGACTGCGTGGGCAAAAACGTCTTTAAGATTTGGTGCTTGTGATACTAGAAATCCTTTATATCGGACCAGCATCCAAGGACACCCTTTATATATAACCGTAAGCTATATGTTCATTGCCTCATATGCCCCAGATTATCCCATACATATTGCTCATGGCATATCTAATCCCTCTCGAGTTAATATATTGATTGACTCAGATTGCCTTCCACGCACATAGTATCCACACTTACTAGCTACACATAGGGCTAGTAAGGGGTCGACCACAGATACTAGTACATCTTATGTATCTAGGAGTAAATCTTCCTTTTTGACTAAACATCAGTCCATCTTGACTTGACCGTTTTCCTAGTTTTCACTCGTCTGATCGAATCGAGTGTGATCATGGAGCTTCAACTAAAGTAGCTGTCACCAAACCAAGCTTTCATGATGCCGCCTAAGTCTTAAGGGCATCGTGGAAGTGTTCTTCCTTCCTGGTACTCACACTGTGGTGAACTAGGGATCTTTCACCCACATCCCGTGTTGCAGTTTAACTCTGAAGCACATACAGTATGAATTGCATGCTATGGTGAATGGTTTGAGATGTACGTCGATTTCTTTTCTTTCACCGTACAGACATTAGTTCCAAAATGTACTCAACATTCGAACCAGAACTTCCTTTTTCACAATATCTCTTTTACAATCTCATTTGTGAAAAAGGATTCTTTGCCTGGCTACAGGTCTATGTTCATGCTTCGATCCATTTTCTGTGTATATGCACACATGTAGATCTCATCTCAGTCTAACTGAGGCGACTCAAACGTAAAGATTCTATTCAACCATCTCATGGTGATCATTTGCTCGTCTTACCTTTCCATGCCCCTGCAAAACATGGGAAGACAGTTGTTCGTGTGAGTGAACCAACCTCTTTTGACCTGTACGACATACCAAACTGTATACCTTTATGTATTTACTCATAACATACATACCATTTCTTTTATCTTCTTATAAAAGAAGTTCATGACCTTATATTTTATTTGCGCCCCTAGATTTTCACTAACTCAATGAAAATCAAGCTATGGGCTCAATAAGGGGATCTACCAACATTCTGTCAATAGAAGGTCATTGAACTATCGCTTTCCCTCTTTGAAAGCATATATCTCATAGAGATGTATCAAAAGGTATGTTTCGCCTTGCTGTGATACTTAGGATCCTCATCATAAGATGTTATCGTTTGGATCCTTCTATCCACCATTCATTCCCAATCTCTCATAGGAATTACTTTAGCCATATGGCACTTTGAATGATGGCAGAACACGCCCTGCGTTCTATTTCCATGGATAACAGGAAAAATACCATGTATATTTCCTTACTCCATCACCATTTGCCTAGGTCTTGTATTAGAGTATCTTTTTAAAGGAAAGTTGTTTGTCTTGACAACTTAATCCATGGTTATTCTCATAACCTATTTCACAGCAGGACCAAAAAGCAACTTCCAAGTCTGACCCAAAAACATTTGGTCTTATGTACACCAATATGTACATTCACATTACCAACTATAGTCTCACATGGGACTCTATCCACCTTTCTTATGTTGGATTCCTCATAGGACATGTAACCTCTTTAGGTTTATGCCCTTGACTTCAGGGGTGTCCATGGGTTTGCACTTTGACATCCTAAGATGTCTAAGGATTACACTTGTACATGTCTTAGGTGGAAAAGACTGTATCTTTCTTGTGCAACTCCGTTTATCTTGTCAATCAAGATATTTGTTCAACCCATGACTTTCTCAACTCAGAATTTAAGGATTCTCTAATCCTTTATTCCTTTGACTCCCTTGACACTTGTTTCATATGTCATTTGACAAAGGATGACTTCACAAAGAATCATCACTAGACCGTTTTGGGACTTATGTAGTGTTCTTCGATTATTTCGAAGTTGGTGAGGCTTTCACCTTGTGAAAACCTCATATACTACTATTTGGGTGATTGTTTCTATGAAGCCCTTAAGCTGCTTCATGTAGAGTTTATCATCCAATTTCCAAAATTCCATATTGGAAGGTGGTCTTTACATCATCTTGATGCAATTTCAAGACTAAGCTTGTTGTCATAGCCAAAGTTCAGAGTTAAAACGCACAATGGACAACCTTCCATTGTATTACCCCTTAGCCACTAAGTGTTTTAGGTTTTACATGCCACTAACAGATTTGAGAATCTACTTGTTCCCAATCGCCTCTTGGCTAGGTGACAATTACCCAAACACGTATTTGGCTTAAAAGGAATCCAGATCCTCCTGCATGACACTTTGCAATTCATCTTAGCAGGTCCTTCTAGTGTCTTTCAGACACTTATAGGTAGTTATCATCACCTTCTAAATGATGAAGAGAGCATTCAATCCATTAGGGAATCTATCCCTTATAGTCATTCGCTAGATGTCAATTTGCTCCGAGGTGGATTTTATAGGACTCTTTTCCTATGTATGAGTGAGGTAATTCTCTCGTAACTTACCTCTTACCTCTTTCATTGTGAAAATGGTCTCAATCCTCCTACTCGGATCAGTGAACTTAGGAACACTTAGTTATTCCTTATTACTTGTGAACCTCTTAAAGAGATTTATTGTGATTAATGCTCATTTCCTGTTAGGAAGTCTGGGTTTTATGAACGTTGTGTCCTATGATCTTCTCTCAGTCACTGAACCGCCATCATTTTCATTAATGAAGACGTGTCATGTCAAATTCTCATGTCATCTCACAAAGAGATACCTTATCTACCTTGGCCCTAATCTTCCTTACTTATAGGAATAATTATGAATATAGAGTTAATGACCCTTATGGTCTTAACGAGCTTGCCCTGGTCTAAGGCCCATCCATGATTCATAGGGTAAGGTCATGACTGACATAGAGGGCATTTGGTTAAGTATGAATATAATAGCTGTGAGTCCACCTACCAACATATGGCTGATAGTCTTATTGATGCCATTATGTTCATAACCAAATCAAGGAGAGGTCTATCTCTCCATTTCAACAACTCTATTATGTTGAAGGGTTCTAGGTATTGATAGTTGCCTAACAATGCCTTTCTTATACACAAAACTGCTTGAACTAATCACTTGGGTGTCCTAAACCCTTGTTAGTTTGAAAGGTCTCATTCTTTCAATTTACTGATTCCCGACTAGTTCAGCCATTATCCAACAGCTTTACACTTGCCAAAAATCAAGTAAACATTAATGTATTTCGAGTAAACGTCCACAACATTAACGAAACACCAAGCTGTTTGCGTTTTGCCCTCTCGTTAATTGGTTTACTAACGCCATAATTTGTCAATTGTAGTGGATATTCTCAAAAATGTTTCTTTGTCTTTCTTGCCAGGTAGAATGAGTTCTAAACTTATTAATAAGGGTATTAAACCTTTAGCACACGTTGTTTAGCAAATACTCTTTTGCTAATTTGATCATTCCCTTTGACCAAGGTGTACATGTGGCAAGAAATGGAATTTTTTATCCCTAGAAAAGAAACATCAAAAATCCAACAAAGGATTTGAGAATCATAGTCCCATCGATCCTTAACTAAAGAGATAGCAAAGATGTGATTCTGTCAATTGCAATTGCATGGAGTGAATCAGGGTGGTTTATCTATGCAGAGTTAACGTGCAAGTTCCAATCCCTTGATTCTATCTCTTTGTTGCTTTGCATTTGACATGAAGCCATATGCTTCTCTGAAATATCCACAACTCATGTGGATCGCTACTTTTTTAACCCTTAAGGATTATGAAGGTAGCTTTTCATCTTTGTAAAAACCATTTGACCTCCTCTAGATCAAGTTTACCTCATAGGTTTCTTGCCCTTAGGCTTAGAGGATGAATCCTCCCACTCTTTAGCTAAGTTTGTCTGACTGATGGATCTTGGATCCTTCAGTCTCTCACACTTAAGTTCAATGTGGTGAATCACATTGCTGAAGGTTACAATATGCATATCAGGGGCAATTTATACTTTTGTATATGCCCACTCACTGGAAGACATGGCTCACTCCCACTCACTGGGAGACATAGCTTCCTCCCACTCACTGGGAGATGTCTTATCACAACATATACTTGTTGTTTGTTAGAAAGAACTTGGCATTTAGTTTGTCTCAACTTCTTAGTTTGACATCTGCCTCAAGTGTTGCCTAAACAACATGTTAGGACTTAGTACACTATGTTACTTAGTACACTATGTTAAAACTTAACTTAGTTTTAACTTTATGGAAGAAGATCACCTATTCCACTATCTTCCAACACTATCCACATGATTTGGATAAGGTTACATTGCTCATACCATCATAAGTTTGAGCAATGTTGTTCTTTCTATGCTTGATAGCATAAACCCCTTGTATCCTTCAGTTGCTTCAGCCTTTAAATGCTGAAAACTAGTTGGTAGGATGTCCCTGACATCTCATTCTTCTTGAATGAAAGAGATTTGAGAGTTTCTAACTCCACAGATATCTCTATTGAGCTTGTCTTCATGAGCTCAGTCAAATAAACTTGGTCTTAATTGGTCACTCAGAAGATTATGGTATACAAATCTTGTTTGTTCAAATAAGACAAAGGATAATTAGATAATAAGTTCACTAGTTTCATGTTCAGGAGACAACTATGTTGACTCCCATCCCAATCATATTAGTTAGCTCATCACCCTCTTAACCACAGTCTTCATTTGAACACTTTCCCCTTTGGATTTCTAGACGCATTCCAGAAAACTCCCACTCAATCAAAGAGCAGTTATATTAACAAGATAATAACACATTATCAACTAACTAGCATGAATGTTCAAGAAAACAAGAAGAGAATATACTGTATTCAATTCTATAAACTAACAGAGAATTTAATCTTAAATTCAATGGGAAAAACAAGAACATTCAAAAATTTAAGCCTCATATCATTGTCTCTTAACTAGGTTCTCCTTCTCATAGGCCCTTCTGACCATATTAACTCATGTAGCATCTAGCTACAATGTCAAGCTCCTCTTTGCCATATTTACATCTACTCATTTGGATGTATTTGCAGCATACCTCCCACTTGATGAGATGATTCTCACATCTCTATCTGTCTTATCCTTTGTCACAACATTTGTGATAAAGGATTGACTCTTAGAAGTCATTGCTTCAATCCAAGTAGATCAATGTGGTTAGAAGCATGGGAAGACTTATTATTATTCAATAATTATTGAATAATTTTAAGTTGCTGTAAGTTTTCAGGTTTTTATCTCTAACAGTTTGAGTCAAGGTTGGATAGGATTTTATATTCAAAAACTCATTTGAATAATCCCTTACTTTTAAAGAATCTTTCAGTATTTAACCTTATGTTGCAACTGAAAAAAACTCTTAAAAAAATAAGCCAACCCATCCTCAAAAACAATAGAACCAATATTGATTCAATTCTAACGTTTTTGGGACACTCTAAGTGCACATAAGCACCTTTTTTTACTCAAATCATATCCAAACGTGCTTCAAATATATGCAAATTATATATCAAATTGAAGCTCTCGAATTTAGGGACTTTTAGGAACCAACCACGTCTCAATTGAAGGCCCCATGCGCCCTCACGCGCCCCTAGAAGATGTCAGAATCCAAAAATCTTGAAAAATTGGAAAATTCCAGCGTTGGCCACTCTCCCCGGTGGTGCGTGACCTCCACGCGCCGCCTTGCGGCTGTCCGCCGGTGACAAGCGCCGGCTCCCAAGACTCCACGCGCCGTTCTCTCTCCGACGGTGCTTGCCACGTGTCAAACGGAGACCCCAGTGGGTCCCACGCGCCATATGTCCTCTCTCTCCTTTTTTTTTTGTCAAAGTCAATGACGAACGTTGACCGGTCAACCGTGACGCGTCACCGCTGACGTGTCAGTGACATGGCGCTGACGTGTCTCAGTCAACGTGGCTGGTCAACGGATGACGTGGCCACGTTGACCAATGCTGACGTGGCGACCGCTCATTGGCGCCACGTGGCATTTGTTGACCGATGACGTGGCGTTGACTGCCACGTCATCGTCTTCAACCTCCAGCCGGGTCAACCCGACTCGGTTGGAGCTCCGATGGGTCATCTCGATCCGCCAACTTCGGGAAGCCATATCTCCCTCGTTTTAGCTCTGGTTTGCGTGTTCTTGGTGTCGTTGGAATCGTAGTTCAGCGAACTACAAATATATGGCATTTATTTGATCTTAAAACCTCTGTTTCATTGATCAAATCACGAGTGAAGTTACGGCGGCGACTAACGACCCACGAACTTCTTTCCTTTGTTTCTCCCTCATTTTGACGCGTTCTAAGCATCGTTGGAATCGTCTCTTCGAGATCTACACATCCATGGCTTCTTTTGGGGCAAAAACACTCAATTTCGAACACCCCATTTTTCTCGACATTGACGGCACTGCGTAAACCGACGTGGATGTGTGTCTCTGTGTATCTCAAAAGCTTTCCTAGCCTTTGAGAGTTAAAGTCTCTTGTTTTTGGTTCCACATAGGTTCCAAAAACTCAACTTTAAGAAATCGAAGAAGAGAGGAGAAGGTGAAGGAATTTTGTGCCATAATATATATATATACATGCGCATATGTATATAATAGTCAGAGGAGCAGAGAACGCAATCAAAAAACACATAGCAACAAATATATATGTCTGGATTTTTCAATCATGCGGAAGCTTAAATATATATATATGAACACGTCTTTGGTTGCACACAGACACGCATATATACATAGCAAAAGCAAAAACAAAATATATACATATATATATATATATATATATATATATATATATATATATATATATGTTCACATTTTGGAAAAAGCATAGACCCGGATTCCCAAAAAAATATTCACATATGAGCCAGAGAACATGCATGACAGAAATTTCAAGCAATAGAGGCTACGGATATAAAGCTTGAAAAAAACAGTAGCACAGCGGAAAATATGATGGAGAGATATAAACAAATTATATCACATTTTTATTCACATAGAATAATCACAGCCACAGGATCAAGAAGGCTCTGATACCAATGTAAGAATAAATATTTAACTCATAAGGAGATTAGGCGTATCTGAACGAATCCATGTTCGGATCCGGGTCAAAGCTTCAATACTCCATACTTGTGCCCACACAATTATTAGACTACTAGAGCCTAATTGTGATTTGCACAGCATATCACCAGAACCAGAAAGATGGTAGGAGAGAAGGGAATTGCCAGAAAACTCAATGGCGGGGCGAGTTGCAATTGAGGAGGCACACCCTATTTATAGTGGTTTATGGAGGCCACTAATTAGGAAAACGTGTGCATTCCTACTTGTCCTCCAAGACAGCAATTAATTGTCTCTCAATTAATTCCCTAATTATGGTGATTTGTTCCTCTTTTAACAAATCCATAATTATTGCTGAAATATTATCAAATCTGTATTTTATACTGATTTTATTCTTATTTGATTAGATTACTTATTTCCTAATCAAATAGTCCGGCCCATCAAGGCGGACTTGGACCCAAAGTCCAACAACTTAAAAGTAAAAATTGAGAAGTTTGTTACTATATTTTATACTTGTATTCATATGCATACACACAGGCGTGTCTATAAATGCAAAATGCTTGCATAGTCTCCTTCAATGTTTCAAACTTCAGTTTCTCTCTCCTGCAACTTCATGTTGGCCCCCCTGATTCTGATTCTTCTCAGTTTCCTTCAGGTTCGAAGCTCAGGAATGAATCACACTCGCCATTAATTTGAACTTCACCCCCATCACTTCAACGGGCTTTCTGTTCCAGTAAATTTAGCATGTTCCAAAACAGAGCGCACACAGCATTTAGATTGGTTGAATCAGGGACACTTTAATGGATATTATATTAATAAGTGAGGACTAAAGACAAGTATTTAAGAGCAAGTGGGGTTACCCCAGCAATGCCTCCTACACCAGCTTCTTCTTGATCTATGAGCACTCCACACAGAGAAGCCAAACAAACATTGAAGGAACAGAGCTCAAATGTGGAGTGTGATTCATCCCCGAGCTTCAGTATCTGAAGGAAACTGAGCAGAATGGGAATGAATCATGGGGGCCCAACATGAAGTTGCAGGAGGGAGAAATTGAAGTTTAAAACATTGAAGGAGACTGACTATACAAGGATTTGGCCTTCCTCAACAAAAGCTTTCTCCATGGCTGTTACGCATTCTTTCTTTCTTTCTGTGTCTGATTGTTGAGAGAACAAGATGTAATCTATTATAGACACACCTCTGTGTCACTGTAGTATTTCATACGATACGTGTTGGGTTAATTCCGCGAAGCTTAACAATACTCCAAAAGTCTTCATTACTCTTGATAGTGGGGAGAAATTTCTTCTTGGTTACTTTTCGACGGACATGATCTATCGTCCCAAAATTTACACTCAATTTTCTTTTGTTTTTTTTTAAAAAAAAACCAAGAAATAACAAAGAGAGAACTCCGAAGTAATTTATGCTTTATTAATTTCTATTCAAGAATGGCATATTTAAGAGGCAGTTTTTATTAGGAATTTGCATTATCATTAATTGGCACTTGTAGCTTTGAAGTTATGTTAAAAGGGGGATTTATGCTATCAATAATGATCTAGTTTGGTATTTTTGTAGTCAATTCCCAATGCTTTTGTATCTCCACACATATTTATAAGCTTAATCATATCAGTAGTAAGGATGGTGGTGAGGTTCGCATATTGCTTCACTCTACCGGGCTACCAGCTAAGTTCATGTTCCCTGGTTTTGCTTCTCAGCTTGAAACGCTCACGTCTGTGGTTGGCTCTCTGGCGATTATGCAACTTTCATGGCGGTCCATTTTCTTGATTCTATTATTTATGGGAAGCTTCTTTAATACACTTCGTGCAACATATGCCGCTATACGTGGTCCCCATCCAGGAACGATGCAACCATTTTAGTATATTCAGTCATTAAAAGAAAAGACTGATTCAAAAGATCTTTATTTATTCTTGTCTATTCAAATGCGATCTTGTATGTTTTAGAATAGTAATGCGTCCAACACTCCTTTTTGACATTTTCTGATGTATTGGTGTTAATTTGGACATGTGTCCTATTGGGAAATTCAAAGGGTAATACTACCTCTGGGCCTATTTATAGTCGAGAAATTTGTTTCTTACAGGTCTAAATAACCATGCCTCCTTATTTTCTTTTGGTTTACCCTCATTTTCCTTGTAATTTAGTTGGTTAATGGGCTAAAGAAGAAAATAATAACTTAACTGGGTTTGATAATTTTATCTATCTATCTTCATGTTATACCATGAGAAGTATTTAGTTCTTAATTAGTACTCCTCTTTTCCCTTGCTATAAGATAAATTTAGAGAGTTAATTTGGATCATAAATATAAGATATAATTTTTATATTTATCAATATTTTTATTATCTGCCTCTATTGATACTTCTTCAACCAATAATAAAGAAGGAAATGGAATGGGGGAATTAAGGAAGTTGACTGAGGTATTTTAGAAAATATATACTCCCTCCTATATTAAATATAAGACCCAATTAACTTTTTTTAGAGAAGTAAAAGAAGCTAAATATATTACTTAATCTATTATATGTTATGTATCAGTAAATTATATATCAGCTTATAAGTAGGGCTAACTAATTTGGAGAAAAAACATAGATATAACTATAAATACTTTGAAATAATTTATCTAACTTCCTTAATGTCTTCAAAAATTGTTTAAGATGCTGATTATACTTTTAAATATTTTAAAATGATAACTACACCTCTAAAAATAAATCAAATTGTTAGACTCACCTTTACCCAATTTCATATACTAACGGATGAAACAAAATCCCACGAATCAACAAAATAATGCAGAGGGGGGAAAGAAGTCAAGTGATGATAGCCATTGAAGGGAGCGAAGTTGGAAATAGTTGGCGCTGTCTTTTTACCTTAGCAAAGAGCAACAAATTCCTGAGCTGCCTAACACGCGGGTCCCACCCTGCTTCCTGCTCGCTGCTCCCCAGTTCCCTTCAATTTCCTGGGAATGGCTTCTGTTCGCCGTGGGTTATATCCGCTGCCATCCTTTATTTTCCAATAACATCGTTTTGTCTTTTATGAGCAAACTCACTTTTTTGAATCTAAATAGAATTCATTCATGTATCAAAACTATTTACAGTTTCAACTTGCAGACTGACTTTTTGAATTTACCTTCGTATCCCCACAATCTTGACGAATATCCATTGTGATGTTTTCATAGTTAATAGTAATAATTGTACTGTGTATGGCGAAGGGACTTGTGCAGTTCCAGATTCCTCCGAACTATATTTTAAATACTTTACACAGGGACTTTCTGTATGTGGCGCCACATAGGCTAAGCTGTGTTGTGTTTCTTCACCAAAAAAAAAAAAAAAGTAATAATTGTATGTTTGGAATTTATGTTTTTATTTTTCAATTTAATGATAGAGTAAAACATTTCATCTTCTTACAAAATTTTCAGTTTTTTATGATTCTTTAATAAATTTACTTACTTACTCACTTAAACAAATAAAATTAGATATAATATTTTTCAGAAAAATCTCTGGAAAACAAATATATATTTTTAGACTGAAATTGAAAAAAAAATATTATTTTTAATAAGTAAATCAATTCAGCTTCATGAAATCATGTAAGCATTTTCTTTTAAGTAAATTGACAATATATATTAAAGGAGGAAAATTTTTATTTCTTTTTAAAATTTAAAAACTAACAATAATTTAATAAAATAAATG
The DNA here is from genome assembly GCA_963855925.1 of Inga laurina. NCBI lineage: Eukaryota > Viridiplantae > Streptophyta > Magnoliopsida > Fabales > Fabaceae > Inga > Inga laurina. The sequence goes on along the minus strand of OY979702.1, from coordinate 66,705,929 downwards.
ATTAAATTGTAATTTAGTGTAAATTGAGAAAAAAATAAAGGGTTAAGGTGCAACCAGCATCCTAAAATATTTTTTCAAATACATCCGGTGTCATAAAGTAATTTGCAGTGTATCCATCACTGAGAAATATTTTCTTAAGAGTGTTTATCACCTTGAAATACTTTTTGGTGCAATTTTGCAGTTAATAATTTAGGTAATTTAGAGTTATAAATACACTTAAAAAATCCTTCAAGGTATTGGATGTATTAAAAAAATAGTTTATGATATTGGACGCAATTGAAAAAGTATTTCAAAGTGCTCGATGTACTAAAAAAAATACTTGAAAGTATTGCAAAATATTTTAGGACACTGGATGCATATAAAAAAATACTTCAATATGCTAGATGTACCTTAGCCAAAAAAATGTATAATTTTGCTTTCTTAAAAAAACAATTCTGTAATTCAAGAAAAATTGAAAAATCAAACTAATAATTATTATTATTATTATAAGAACATATTTTTTCAACGAAATAATAATTATAAGAACATATGAAATATTAATGGGGTAAAATAAAGGAATATTGTTTATATATTTTTATTTGTATTTGTCCTTTATCCCTTTTAGCTAAATTTCCTATTATTTATATATATGGCTAATAAGAACCGATCGAGGTTCACTTGTTTTTTCGAGAAACAGTTTTTTACTGTGGAATTAATATAAATTATTTAGTTAAGAAAGTTAGATATTGGTTCAGACTATGGGGACACAAAAGCAAGTTCCCAAAGCCACTGTACACATAAGACGATATCGTTGGGAGATATAACCCGCAACGGAGAGAAGCCAATCCCCAATTTCCTTCTCGCTTTTCCGTAAGAACCACGGTCAAAATTTTAACAAAATTACATTTTATATGTCATAAAATTAAAATGATTATTTTATAGACAATACTTAAGTAAATTGAAATTATTAAAATTTGACTGAATAAACAGTTAAAATTATTAAAAATACTATAAAAGTGGATTATTGTACTCTCTTTTTATCACAGTTGCGAACTGTTCGTTTCATGAAATTTTAACAAATTTATAAAAAATTATTAAGTTTGGAGAGAAAATGGAAAAAGGAGCAAGGTAAGACAAAACGGTTGAATCCTCACCAATGCCGCCGCAACTATTATCACTTAAGTTTGGGATCACTTTAAAAGAATAAGTACTTATTACGTAAGTTGAGATAAAACTCATCTCATATATTTACCTCATATACCGTAAATCACGATTTATAAGTATTTAGTGCTCATTTAGAATAACTTATTTTCAGGCAATAAGTGCTTATAAATCGTGATTCACGGTATATGAAGTAAATATGTGAGAGGAATTTTATCTCAGCTTACGTAATAAAAACTTATTCTCTAAAATTAAATGATCCAAAACACACATTTATTATCCAAAAATAAGTTATTCCAAACAAGCACCATCTCATACCTGATGGACTTTCTATACTGAAAATATCATCTCATTACTTTTTTTATTTATTTGAATTAAATTTTATTTAATGGTCTGAAGTATTTTTTAGTGACACTTATTATCTTAAATTATTTAATTTTTATTACATCCAATACTTTATAATATTTTTTTCAGTTAATGAGTGCTACTGGAAAAATGCTACTGGTGATGAATACACTAAAAATTAATTAATTAATTGATTTGAGAGACTGAGTGCTACTGAAAAGATATTTTAAAATATTGGGTGGTATTAAAAAAACATTTCAATATATTGGATAGTATCGATTTTTTTTTTTTGGATGCTAGATATTTTAGGAATTAATTAATTTGGGATAATAGGTACTAAAAATATTTTAGGGTGCAACAAACAATTTAATCCAAAAAAAATAGAAAAATAAAAGAAATTGGGTTCCCTACATTTTGGTGGATGAGTAATAGCAGTCAGCTTTCCCTGCGGCACTAGTATATAAGGACCATATGGTTAATTCCAAATTCAAAACTATCAATCAACTGTCCCTTTACTACAGAGATTAGAGAATGTGAATGCAGAGTCGGTACCGCGATTAGTGGAAGGCATAACATTGTTTATGGCGAGGCTTGTGAGGTCACCACCGTCACCGTCGGAGGGTGAGAACCACAGTGCCCATTCATGCCTGCTCATGAGGTCTTTCAATCTTTCCTTTATTCATCACATTGCTCTCTTTTTTTTGGGCCAAATTTTGTATCATTATGCATCTTCCAAAAAATACATGATTGCCACACTGTTGCAGCTTCCAATTCCCTTTTTAATTTTTATCCATCAACGATATTTTCGATGCCTGTAACCAACCTTTATCACTTGACATGAATTAAAATTAATGCTTATCATACATTTTCTACATATACGTAGAAACGAGCGTACGCGAAAATTAATTTAATTAAATTACTGATGTTTTTCTTTTGTATTTTAATTTATTGATATTATTTTCTTAAATTATTCCATTCCCAAATTAATTTCTGAGCATTGATCCCAATTTTCCCTACTTTTTATAATATGTATATATTAATTTTAGATAAATAAAATGAAAAATAGGCGTGCTGCTTATTGCTCCCTCTAGAGAGAGCATGTAATAAAATTGGGGGGGGGGGGGATAGAAAGATAGAGCATGTGATATGAGTATGACTTGATTTTTTTTTTTGGCTGTGTACAGCTACCGGGGTCGAAGAAACAGCGACAGCAACAACTTCTATCCTGGAAGACCGCTTCCTTGCGCTGTGTTTTTCAATGTAGATATCTTCAATTTCTCCCAGGAATCCTTTTCCTCCAACTTCGTCTTCGCTCCCTTGCTTCCAGTTCTGCTCGGCTTCCTTCAAAGTTCAGGGACGAGTCCCTCACCATTTGATCTTCATCCTACGGCTTTCACGGTTTCTGTGGGATGTTCAGCCTCATATTACTTGGCTATAGCGGCTAAGTTCATGTTTCCTGGTTTCGCTTCTCAATTTGGAATTCTCATGTCCGTGTTTGGCTCTCTGTCTGCTGCCACCTTGATATCTCTCACTCTGCGCCTTCCATGGTGGTCCATTTTCTTTATTCTCTTATTCATGGGAGGCTTCTTTAAGCTCCTCAATAAACTTCATGCAACATATGGCACTATACATCGTCCCCCGCCAAGACCGGCGCACCTACGCCTACCACTGTAAAATGTTAGATTCAATTATTAAAGGGAAAAGAAAAGATCGATCCAGCAGATCACTAGTTAACCTAATTTTGGGTATTTTCATGTACTTTTTTTATTTTTTTATTTATGGTTTTCCCTGTATTTTCTTGTATTTAAATGCTATCCTGCATGTCTCAGAGTGGTTGTGATCAACAGTTGTTATAGTGGAAAATGCCTCCTAGACTATTTTTTTCCTTCAATTCTTAAATTAGGTTTTTCCATCCATGTATTGTTCAATTGCTGTCCCATTTTTCCTTATTTGAACTTCAGCTGCCGTTCTTTTTTTGCATGATCGCCCAAACATAGTAGGATCTTGATTTTCAAAGAGCTTCAGGTGGCTTTGTCCCCTTTCTCATCAACAACAATGAAATTATCCGCATTCTTTGGCACAACCAGATGTGGATTATGCCCTTCTGGTTGATGACCGGTTTATTCCGAAGCAAAAAGTTAATAACTCTCTTGTGTAAATTTCTTACGGTTTTGGTTTATTTTGTTCATATTGCCGGGCGAGGTTCGTCCTCGTTAGTTTCTTTTTTTTTGTGTTTCTCGTAAATTTTAGGTCCTGCGACTGCGAGCAAAACCTGATGTTTGAAGAGGCCTTACCTATGCAATACCACTTTTGTAGTTGATGGTATTGTGTGTGAAACTATAAACTAGAACTTTGCTGAGTAAGTTTTTTGATGAGTTTAAATACTGGTTGGGATAAAAAAAATATATACATGCCAAGCAAGACTTACCAGATTTGTGTTTGTAATGTGGGAATTTCAACTTCCTTGAACTTTCAAAAATCAGAATCATAAGCTACTCCAGTTAGAAATGGAGGGGCATTACACAATTCAGTTGAATCATCAACCAATATATATAAAAGCCGAATAATTTGCCCCTGTTACTCCAATGTTCTCTCTGTTCACTTCAGCCTGTTGAATCAGGGAATGCCTGCCTGCTGAATTATTGAAAATTTCTCCCTTCATCTACCATTGTTCATCAGTTTCAATTTCTTCTTATCTGTGAGTTTGTTACTCCACGGTCAAAATTATTTGAATTCCATTTTGAATTATGAAGCAATATAATCACACGAAGACCGTATAGCAATTCATACTTAATCATCTCCATCAACTCTTATATTTATCTATATCAGTTAATGTTTGCTCCTTTACTGTGTTGTTTTTCGTTTTGTTCTCTTAACTTCTCACCCCCTGTGGGTGTGCTTGTGGCTGTGATGAAGGTTTTGGACTGTGTGGGGCATCTCTGAACTTAAGAGGCATAAGAAGCACACAAAATTCAATTATGAGTTGCATCCATGTCTGACACTCATCCAAGATGACACTTCAAATTGACCTATCTATACCTTACATTCATGCCCTGTATCAGAGAGTGCCTTTTTCCTTTTAGTTAGTAACAACAACCATTGTGGGATTTGAGTTCTGTTATGTGTTGTGTTTGGAGTGTCCGTGTTCCCAATGAATTGTTACATACTGTTTCCTGAAGCATGGACGACAATCTTCCCAACCCTAGATTAATTGTTTATTATCAAGTTGTTTGTTCTAATTATGACTGAGCTATATCCCCAAGCCAAGTGGACCTGGTTTTCAAAGAGCTTCGGGTGGTTTTGTCCCCTGTTCTTTGGCCCTGCCAGATATGGATTATGTCATTCTGATTATTGATGACTAGTTTATTCAGAATCAAAATTTTTAACATCTCTCGTGTTATTTTGTGTTTGGTTCTTGTTCAATGGTTGATTTTTCTTTTCTTTTTTTATTTGAACAAGGGTTTCTCCTTTCGTGACTTAAAGAGCTAAGTTTTCGCTTTTCCTAATAAGTGCACTTACCATGAAGCAAAATTGTGTTCTTCTACTCACAGGATGGGGCCGCTTATCATCTCAACCAACAGCTTTCCTCCTCCTTGCATATTATCATGCCTTCTCCATTTATAGGGCACAATTTTCTGAACATCTTATGCTTTTCTCCTCCTTCTAAAGATTTTATGGTTTTCTTGGAAGTTTTCATAATTGGCATTGGGCAACAACTCATTGCCTTCTTATTTTCATGTACAATAATGTTATCTTTGTATATTTAATCGTTTCACTTTGTTTGTTTTTCTTGGTAATTTTCTAACCAAATTCTCTCTCACCGTGAATTATTTCATTTTCATGTGCAAAGGTCTAAGCTATATCTTCATTTCTTTGTTGTTATTGCTTCCAGTTCAGAAACAGTGGTTTTTATTGGTAGGTTTTCTAGTGTTTACCTTCAATCAGGCACTCGACCAGACTGGAACTTCTTAGTGTATGTCAGAACTTCATAACAAATGGGAATTAGTGATGAACTATCATGCCACTATGCAACAGATAACTGCTTTCATGACATTGTTATTGAATTAAGTTATATCTTATCCTTTAAAAGGCTATCTAACCCTTTGCAGTTTGTTTTTGGAAGAGCTTGCATATTTATTAGGATTAAAAATACATATATTGCAGGCAAGGCTTGTCAGATTTGTGTTCATAAAATGGAAATTTCAGTTAGTTTGAACTCCAGAATTGAGAATCATAGTCCACGTCTATGAGAAACTGAGGAGCATTTCACAGGTCAATTATATTCAATGTGATAATCATGCTGATTTGGTTTCAAGTGCAAGGTTCATGGTTGGTGGCACTGCAAATGCTTGCTTTTTTCTTTGTACAAAAGGCTTTAGGAGAGCTGTGTCCGGGCTTAATTCAAATGCTTGCCTTGTCAATGAATAATTGTGGTGTTGCAGCTATACACTATTCCTATTCCAAGGGGCCATCAATCAGTCATCTCCCTAATCTACCCAATGACAAGGAGGCATCAATGAAGCGAGCAAGAAATGGCAGGCGAATCCATATTGCTTTTGCTTTCCTTGTTTGATATTTTGAATGCAAAATCGACTTAGGAGTATTTGTTGATTTGATGTTCTTAATCTTCATTTTTTGCTCTGCTCAGTGTCTTTTGCATCTGAACATTTCTCTGTGACCCAATTGTAAGTTAGAATTTACTTGAGCTGATTTTGATTGTAAAAGGTGTATTATTTACATCAGATAACAGTTACTCAAAAGCTGTCTAGATCCTCTTTTTGAGATTCTGCGCACGTGTTTGACTTTTATCCTAGATTGCACTTCAAATTGCGCCTATACATACTTCACATTCATGCCCTGTATCTTTGAGTATTTGTCACCATGCAAATCTTTGACCAAAAACAACCATTATGAGATTTGAGTTTTGTTATGTGTTGTGTTTGAAGTCTCCTCTTGAATTAATTTCTCTAATTGCATTCCGGGCTAGGCAAAGCAAATAATTAGAGTCTCATATTGCATTCGTAAATGAAAAATAGTTGCAACTTCATAAAATAGTCGTGTACATTAAGCAGTTGTGTAAAAAGAGAACAATTTAATGGTGAAAAGCAAAACCAGAGTTGAGAGTACTGTCTCCGTCATAAACACCTAGCTACAAAGACTCAGATTTGAGAGTCAAGGACGACTTCTAAATATGTTCAATCTGCTCAAGTGCTTATCACCCTCAGTATGTGCATTATTAGTTTTAATTGTATTGTGGGAGATTTCTAAATAAGTCTTTTTGTTTAGAATTCCTAGGTTGATTTGCTTCATTTTATCAGGTAATGGACAATATTCTAAAAGTTGAAAATTTTTGTTAGGTACTCTGTGAATTATGTTTAGCTTATATATTCTAAAAGCTTAGATATTTGAAATAATGGAACAAGGACATAATAATGGAGCTGAGAAAAAAACTAACCCTAATGATAATTCTACCAATCCTCCTTATCCTATCAGTAATATGCCCACACCACAGTCATCATCAGGGAGTGTGAAAAAAATAAACCCAGCTTGGCATGGTTAAGGAATAGACCAGGTTGGAAGGAAATTGTACGTCTTTGTGCAACAAGATTTTCCGCCACATTCATCACCCTTCATAGCATTTGCATAAATATGGTTTACAAGCTTTGGTTGTTGATCTGCATATTGTGCAGCACAGATTAGCAAGCACTGAACTAGGAAAAATTTTCAATACAATCATTCTAAATAATAAGTTTTGGGATGATTGCTTTGAAGTTTTAAGACTTGTATCTCCGTTAATAAGATTATTGAGGATTGTGGATTCGGATGAGAAATGTCACGCCCTTATTTTAATTTCACCTTTACCAGAATATTCACGGAAAACGATATGCGGTTCGGTGGGCAACACAGGAATAGCATAAAAATACTGATAAAAAGTGCTCGATTACAGAAATTCCCCACAGGGGTTCGTTCATATTAATTACTATCAATGTAGCCGCACAGGGCTATTAGGGTGTCTAAATCCATCCCAGTGAAATGGAGACACATTCTCATCTTCATTCCACCACTGCAATACCCTTGTACGATTCTCTTTGTTGTTCTCAGCAGCATATCTATTGTCTTCTCCTGGCTAAATTGTTGGTAGGGGAGGGTGAGATTCGAGAGAATCTCAGTAGGAAAATAATACCAATATGCATATACAATAAATGTTTAATGCATGACATGCTTGCATCACATAACTCATGCTCACACAATGACAAATCCGCAAGCTCACTATTTCGAACAATATACTTATGGCCATAGCATAAATAGAAACAGAGCTTTAAATCATTCATACATGTTTTGCATAATCAAACAAAGCAATAACATGCATTAATACATCAACACAAATATCAAATACATGCAGTAGAGGTAAGTTCCCTACCTTAACCTTTTTTCGCCTTGAGACGTGTGCCTCGTAAAGCGTGCCAACAGCTCAGGCTCCATATTCGATCCTACAATGCCAAAGGTACCGTTCAGACACTTCCATAGTGTTTCTAGGGGTTATATGAGCCTATTATGAAAATTTACTAAAATGCCCCCGGGGACCCGCCCCGGCCCCGTAGTACCCGGTCCGGCTGTACTTTTCCCAAAATTCTATCCTGACATATTTTCGCCCAAGAAATTCATTTCCGGACTCGGAATTACCAAATTCACTGCCAAAAAACGAAATTGCCCTTGGCAGCCCTTATTCCAGTGTTTCAGGGGCGTTTTCGTAATTATGTTTTTTCGGCCTTTTCCGAAAAAGTGTCTAACTGTAACCCCACCTAAATTTCACTCCTGAACTCAATAAAACCATCAAATTATTGAAAATCCAACTCTAAGACCCATTTACAGCCCTGGCCGAATTATATGGGTTTTCCGAGGAAAATCGGGGTTTTTCGGTTTTGGCTCCGTAAACACATTCCTTTCTACTTCTAACCACTTTATTGACTATTCCATTAGGTTACAACTACCATTTAGTACCAATTTGGGCAGCATAACCTCTAGGCCAACCCATTTTCCAAATTTACAAACAAAGACAATCCGGCGAAATTTCACCGATTAAATTGTCCACAACAGTAAGAATAGTCAATATACGAGAGTTTGGAAGTTACCTCAAGCTCCCCTTGGCTTTTCCTTATGGTGGACAAAAACCCTAGCTGTCCTAACACAAAAATTGAGCTTCACAACCTTAAGTCACATGAATAGGAAGCTTAGGAATGGAGTTATACGCATTAGGAACCGATTTACCGAAGAAATTACTTACCTTTGCAAGTTTTTTCCTCCCCTTCTCTCTCTACAAATATGAGTTCTCTCTCTCTTAGGGTCTGTTATGGCGTCAGATTTCAGGGCTGAAGAAGAAGGAAAGAGCTTATATCATATTATATATTCTATTCTATTCATTTACTAATTTTCCAAATTTTCGGATGTTTACAAAATTCTGGCAGATTTTCTGCCTAAATTTTGAAAAATCATAACTAATTCTAGAAAAATAGAATTAGAGTGATTCCAAAGCCTATAGAACCCTTATTGAGTCTAATTTCAAGAAAAAAATATAGACTTTTGCTAGATGGAATCACAAAATTCTCAGAATTTCAATCTTTACATGTTGTTCCAGAAAATTTTCATTTTTTCTGGGCTAACTTCAAAAATTCATATCTTTTTGTATATAGCTCTAATTGATTCATATGATCTATCAAATTAAATCTTAAGATGTATACTTTCATCCTGTAAAATCTTATAATTTTTTCTCATCATTTGGTCATACAAAATCACATGACAAGCTCACTACCTCATAAGCGATTTCACCGAAAACATAATTATATTCTTCAAAATTCACCATTTTACTTTCTTAATACTCCAAAGATATAAGAATCATTAGGGGATAAATTTGGGTTCATGCTAAATTAGGGTTTAGCAGTCCACTTAATTTAGGCTTGTTCCTAAGCCTCAAATCCCACATTTCGGGGTATTACAAGAAACCTTCAATGCATTATGCCTATGAAGGCCTTCAGAGAGCTAAAAATGTAATCAAGGACATGTTTCAGTGAAAGAAAGAACTATACAAGACATATACGGATATTATTCATGTTGCTGGGATAAGCATTTGAAAAATGAATTACATGCAGTGGCATATCTATTGAATCTTGCATTTTTGTATAGTCCTGACTTTGTTTGAAAGCATAGACTGATGGATGATGTGGTCAATTTGTTTGAGGCACACTCACCTGATAATGATGATCATTTTGTTACAATGATGCAACAAATCAGTGTCTATCTTGAACGTAAACAATCGTTTGATAAGTTTTCATGTGAAAAAACAGCTTGAAAACTAGTCCCTTGTAGGTATATTAAGTTTTAATATATTTGAAAGCACATATTATGATTATTATTTATTAATACAAACTAAACATCTTTTATTTTATTTTGAATATGAGTGTTGGTTGTACTATGGGGGTTCAGTACCAAAATTGTAACAAATTGCTATACATGTTCTTAGTCAAACTTTTTTTTCTGGCTGTGAAAGAAATTGGAGCTTATTTGACCGTATTCATACTAAAAGAAGAAACAGATTGGAGCATCAAAGTCTTAATGATTTGGTTTTCACAAACTACAATCTAATGTTAAAGTATAGGTAATCTTAAAAGTCATGACTTTTAAATGGCTGTTATATAGTTTTATTAAATTTTATTAAATATTGGTTTTCTATCATGTTGGCATTATAGGAATCAATTGAAAAAGAAGAAAGATAATTATGATCCCAATAATTATGAATCAATTGATAGACTAGACTTTTTGGTGCTTAAAGAAGATCCAACTCCTGAATTTGATAATGTAGAATCAAGAAATCTTCAATTTGAATAAATGGCGAAGGATTATGAAGGTTTCTAACTATCGCTTCTATTATCTAATATTGTATTCTTATTTCTTATATAAAAGAATATAACTATATTTTTAACATAACTATTACTAATTTTATTCATTTGATATCTATGTGATGACGATATTGTTGGGGCTTCATCTTTAAATGTTGACTCTATTGCTTATAGTGCCTTTACTCTTCCTCCTATAGCTCCACCTCTTAATATCTCAATACCTAAAGAGTTGAATGATTTAGTTGATGCTTATTATAATGATGGTAGTTATTAGTTTACTAGTTTAGTGATACAAGAAGGTGGAAATATTTTGTTATCATTAACATGTTTTAGTATTTTGTTATGATGAATATTTTGGGATTTCAGGTTAATTTGTCTGGGAAATTGTAAAAAACATGTGATAACTGATAACTATATGATTATTTTGATATTTTCAGTGTTTTGTTAGCATTTTGAATTTGGATATATAGTATTCATAATTTGGATGGTGTAATGAGAAATTATATTATTTTTTAATTTTCTACTCCTCATAGGTCTGCGCCAGGGTTGAATTTGGTATGACCCATTGACCCTTGACTTAATACCCCGGCTGATTAAATGACTGGTTTGGGTTTAATTACCTTGGTTATAAGCCTTGATGGGAGGCTATAAATAGCGTAGGCTAGGTCTTAAAGAAGTAATGTGAAAAACCCACTTATTTTCTCTTTAGGAGTTCCCTAACGGGTGAAGACTATTCTTAGACCATCACTATACCTCATCTTCTTGTTAGAAGAAGCCCTAATCTATTATATTATATTCTAATTATAAATTTTTCTTATTCTCTAATTTTCAGATTGTGAGATATTACATACATAATTACTGTGACTGAAAGTATTTTATCAAGTCTTCCGTTACTATTGAATTCATATTTTATGTTTAGGGAGTTATTTCAATATTTATTTGAACATGCTTCATATATCATTGAGTCGGGGGTTGACTAACACTCGATGCTGACTTTTTTTTTTGGCCTGTACTCGATGCTGAGGGTCGACTAAGAGTGTGTTTGGAACATCGATTGAAAAAATAGAGTTTCTCAATTTAGCTTTTGATAATTTTATTTTTAGTACAAGCCCGATTGTGTAATGTGATTTATATTTGGAACAGCGATTGTATAAATGAATTTTGTAAAAGTAAAACTTGTTTGGATTGACTTAAGCACAAATGACTTTTGTGATAATAATAAGAAAGAGTGGGTGGAAAAATATTTTAAAGGGTCAAAAACACTAAAAAATATTTTAAAATAATTTTTTGAACTGAAAAAGTACATTAAGGATACAATTGTAATCAGTATGATAACACACTGGCTATAGTTGAAAAAATATTTTATGGGTTAAAAACACTAAAAAATAGTTTAAATTAATTTTTGTAGCTGAAAAAGTATATTAAGGATAAAATTACAATCAGTCTGATGGTACACTGAACACAACTGAAAAAATATTTTAATCATTCACACTCTCCCCAAACACTAAATCAAAAAAAGCTTAGAAATAGAGTTTATAACAAAAACTATTAAAATTAAAAAAAAAAAAAACTCAATTGATCAGTTACATCATCCAACACTCACTTTTTTTCCTTTAAAATCGCTACTTGGCTTTTACTGATCAATCGAATATCCCCCCCCCCCCCCCCCAACACAAACACCGTGTCTTAGTATCACAAACACCCCCCGTGTCTTAGTAAATTACAGGGATATCTTTATTGACTTTTACTCATCAATCGAATGTCCCCCGTCTTAGTATATAACTATCAATCAACTAGAGAGATAAGAGAAAATGAATGCGGAGTCGGGACATTCATGCCTGCTCATGAGGTCTGTTCCATCTTTCCTTTATTCTTCACATTCCTCCTTTTTTTTTTTTGGGGTCAAATTCTGTATCATTAGCATCTTCCAAAAAATACATGATTGCCACACAGTTGCAGCTTTAAATTCCCTTTTTAATTTTTATCCATCCACGCTATTTTCGATGGCCGTAACCAATCTTTTTCACTTGACATGAATTAAAATTAATGCTTTTCATACATTTTCTACATATACTACAAACGAGCGTACGTGAAAATTAATTTAATTAAATTACTGATTTTTTATTTTGTATTTTAATTTATTGATATTATTTTGTTAAATTATTTCATTCCCAAATTAATATCTGAGGATTGATCCTAATTTTTATAATACATATTAATTTTAAATAAATAAAATGAAATTTTCTGCTGTATTTTCTTTTGTCTGGGACTTACGTGCAATCTCTCTCTCTCTCTTGTTTTTTGTGGTTGAGTACAGCCCTCAAAGTCAAGGGAACAGCCATCGCCAGAACAACTTCTATCCAGAACGGCCATTTCCTTGCGCTGTGTTTTTCAATGTCAGTATCTTCAATTTCTCCCAGCAATCCTTTTCCTCCAACTTCGTCTTTGCTCCCTTGCTTCCAGTTCTGCTCAGCTTCCTTCAAAGTTCAGGGACGAGTCCCTCACCATTCGAGCTTCATCCTACTGCTTTCACGGTTTCTGTGGGATGTTCAGCCTCATATTACTTGGCTATAGCGGCTAAGTTCATGTTTCCTGGTTTCGCTTCTCAATTTGGAGTTCTCATGTCCATGTTTGGCTCTCTGTCTGCTGCCACCTTGATATCTCTCACTCTGCACCTTCCATGGTGGTCCATTTTCTTTATGCTTTTATTCATGGGCGGCTTGTTTAAGCTCCTCAATAAACTTCATGCAACATATGGCACTATACATCGTCGCACGCCAAGAACGCAACCACTGCTACCACTGTAGAATGTTAGATTCAATTATTAAAGGGACCAGATAAGATTGATTCGGCAGATCACTGTTTAACCTAATTTTGGGTATTTTCATGTATTTTTTTGTTTTTTTGGTTTTCCCTGCATGTCTCAGAGTAGTTGTAATCAACAGTTGTTACAGTGGAAAATGCCTCCAACACTATTTTTTTCCTTCAATTCTTAAATTAGGTTTTTCCTTCCATGTATTGTTCAATTCCTGTCTCATTTTTCCTTATTTGAACTTCAGATGCCATTCTTTTTTTGCATGATCCCCCAAACATAGAAGGATCTTGATTTTCAAAGAACTTCAGGTGGCTTTGTCCCCTTTCTTATCAACAACAATGAAATTATCCCTATTCTTTGGCACAACCAGATGTGGATTATGCCCTTCTGGTTGATGACTGGTTTATTCAGAACCAAAGGTCAATAATTCTCTTGTGTAAATTTCTTACGGTTTTGGTTTATTTTGTTCATATTGCCGGGCGAGGTTCGTCCTCGTTAGTTTCTTTTTTTATGTGTTTCTCGTAAATTTTAGGTCCTGCGACTGCGAGCAAAACCTGATGTTTGAAGAGGCCTTACCTATGCAATACCACCCTTGTAGTTGATGGTATTGTGTGTGAAACTATAAACTAGCAGTTTGCTGAGTAAGTTTTTTGATGAGTTTAAATATTCGTTGGGATAAAAAAATATATACATGCCAAGCAAGACTTACCAGATTTGTGTTTGTAATGTGGGAATTTCAACTTCCTTGAACTTTCAGAAATCAGAATCATAATCTACTCCAGTTAGAAATGTACGGGCATTACACAATTCAGTTGAATCGTCAACCAATATATATAAAAGCCGAATAATTTGCCCCTGTTACTCCAATGTTCTCTCTGTTCACTTCAGCCTGTTGAATCAGGGAATGCCTGCTTGCTGAATTACTGAAAATTTCTCCCTTCATCTATCTTTGTTCATCAGTTTCAATTTTTTCTTATCTATGAGTTTGTTACTCCACAGTCATAGTTATTTGAATTCCATTTTGAATTATGAAGCAATATAATCAGGGAATGCCTGCCTGCTGAATTACTGAAAATTTCTCCCTTCGTCTATCATTGTTCATCAGTTTCAATTTCTTCTTATCTATGAGTTTGTTATTACACAGTCAAAGTTATTTGAATTCCATTTTGAATTATGAAGCAATATAATCACAAGAAGACCGTATAGCGGTTCATACTTAATCATCTCCATCAACTCTATATGTTTATCTATATCAGTTAATGTTTGCTCCTTTACTGTGTTGTTTTTCGTTTTGTTCTCTTAACTTCTCTGCTCAGCCCCTGTGGGTGTGCGTGTGGCTATGATGAAGGTTTTGGACTCTGGGGGGATCCGCATCTGCAGATTGGGAGACAACACTTGCCATTGGCTGGGGACAGTATACTGGCATCTCTGAACTTAAGAGGCATAAGAAGCACACAAAATTCAATTAAGAGTTGCATCCATGTCTGACACTCATCCAACATGACACTTCAAATTGCACCTATCCATACCATGCATTCTTGCCCTGTATCAGAGAGTTCCTTGTTCCTTTTAGTAAGTAACAGCAACCATTGTGGGATTTGAGTTCTGTTATCTGTTGTGTTTGAAGTGTCTGTGTTCCCAATGAATTGGTACATACTGTTTCCTGAAGCATGGACGACAATCTTCCCAACCCTTGGATTAATTGTGCATTATCAGGTTGTTTGTTGTAATTATGACTGAACTATATCCCCAAGCCATGTGGACCTGGTTTCCAAAGAGCTTCGGGTAGTTTTGTCCCCTGTTCTTTGGCCCTACCAGATATGGATTATGTCATTCTGATTATTGATGACTGGTTTATTCAGAATCAAAATTTTTAACATCTCTCGTGTTAAGGATGTGTTTGGTTCTTGTTCAATGATTTATTTTACTTTTCTTTTCTTTTCTTGATTTGAACAAGGGTTTATCCTTTCGTGACTTAAAGAGCTGAGTGTTCGCCTCTCCTAATAAGTGCACTTACCATGAAGCGAACTTGTGTTCTCCTCCTTATAGGATATGAGACCGCTTACCATCTTAGCCAATAACTTTCCTCCTCCTTGCATGTTATCGTGCCTTCTCCATTTATAGGGCACAATTTGCTGAACATCTTATGCTTTTCTCCTTCTAAAGATTTTATGGTTTTCTTGGAAGTTTTCATAATTGGCATTGGGCAATAACTCATTGCCTTCTTATTTTCATGTACAATAATGTTATCTTTGTATATTTAATTGTTTAACTTTGTTTGTTTTTCTTAGTAATTTTCTAACCAAATTCTCTCACCGTGAATTATTTCATTTTCATGTGCAAAGGGCTAAGCTATATCTTCATTTCTTTATTGTTATTGCTTCCAGTTCAGAAATAGTGCTTTTTATTGGTAGGTTTTCTTGTGTTTACCTTCAATCAGGCACTCGACCAGACTGGAACTTCTTAGTGTATGTCAGAACTTCATAACAAATGGGAATTAATGATGAACTATCATGCCACTAGGCAATAGATAACTGCTTTCATGACATTGTTATTAAGTTATATCTTATCCTTTAAAAGGCTATCTAACCCTTTGCAGTTTAAGATTTTGGAAGAGTTTGAATATTTATTAGGATTAAAAATCCATATATTGCAGGCAAGGCTTGTCAGATTTGTGTTCATAAAATGGAAATTTCAGTTCTCCAGATTTGAGAATCATAGTCCACGTCTATGAGAAACTGAGGAGCTTTTCACAGGTCAATTATATTCAATGTGATATTCATGCTGATTTGGTTTCAAGTGCAAGGTTCATGTTTGGTGGCACTGCAAATGCTTGCTTTTTTCTTTGTGCAAAAAAGTTTAGAAGAGTTGTGTCCGGGCTCAATTCAAATGCTTGCCTTGTTAATGAATAATTTTGGTGTTGCAGCTATACACTATTCCTATTCCCAGGGGCCATCAATCAGTCATCTCCCTAATCTATCCAATGACCAGGAGGCATCAATGAAGCAAGCAAGAAATGGCAGGCAAATCCATATTGCTTTTGCTTTCCTTTGTTGATATTCTGAATGCAAAATCGACTTAGGAGTAGTTGTTGATTTGATGTTCTTAATCTTCATTTTTTGCTCTGCTCAGGTGTCTTTTGCATCTGAACATTCCTCTGTTACCCAAATGTAAGTTAGAATTTACTTGAGCTGATTTTGATTGTAAAAGGTGGATTATTTACATCAGATAACAGTTACTCAAAAGCTGTCTAGATCCTCTTTTTGAGATTTTGCACACATGTTTGACTTTGATCCTAGATGGCACTTCAAATTGCGCCTATACATACTTCACATGCATGACTTGTATCTCGAGTATTTGTCGCCATGCAAAATTTTAACAACCATTATGAGATTTGAGTTTTGTTATGTGTTGTGTTTGAAGTATCCTCTTGAAGTACTTTCTCTAAATGCATTCTGGGCTAGGCAAAGCAAATAATTGGTCTCAGATTGCATTCATAAATGAAAAATAGTTACAACTTCATAAAATAGTCGTGCACATTAAGCAGTTGTGTAATAAGAGAACAATTTAATGGTGAAAAGCCAAACCAGAGTTGAGAGTACTGTCTCTGTCATAAACACCTAACTACAAAGGCTCAAATTTGAGAGTCAAGGAGGACTTCTATGTAACGTGAAGTTTCCTAACACGTTCTTAGTATTATAATTAATATATATTTTGAAAATATATGGTTATAAAAGTATATGTGGTAAGAGAGAAGATTGATAGAATTCAAAGAAAAGATTATAGAATTTCTAGAGAGAAGTTAGAGAGAAGTTCTCATTCAGTTCAATTGAAACAATCGATTACAGCCCTTTATATAGAGGCAGAAATCTAACCCTGGTTGTATTACCATGGTTATATGTAAATGACCATAGTTACTTTATATCGTCTTTATATCCTTGTCTTCTTTTGCTGTCTTTATATCCTTGTCTTCTTTTGCTTTTGCTTTGTGTCAAGTCATCTTTGTGTCAAGTCATCTTTATGTCAAGTTGACTGGAAGAGTAATATGAGTCAATGGACATCCACATATTTAATATTCATAACACTCCCCCTTGGATGTCCATTATGAATGTGCCTCATTAAAAACTTTAACTAGGAAAAACCCAGAGGGATAAAAACCTAGCCAAAGAAAAGAGTACATCATTCATTGATACACCATCGAGTGCTGCCTCATTAAAAACCTTTCTAGGAAAACCCAGTGGGACAAAACCTAGATAAGGGAAAAAGAGTACAGCGTGTATCGACTCCCCCTCTTGATAATATCAATTGAAATCTTTGAATCTCCGAAGACCAATATCATGAACAAGTTTTTCAAAGATTGTACCTGGGAGTGACTTGGTGAATAAATCTGCTAGATTTTCACTTGAACTGATTTGCTGGATATCTATTTCACCATCCTTTTGAAGGTCGCGAGTGAAGAAGAATTTTGGTGAAATATGCTTCGTTCTATCGCCCTTGATATAGCCTTCTTTAAGTTGAGTGATACATGCAGCATTATCCTCATAGAGGATTGTTGGGATCATTTTGCCAGAAGATAAATGACAAGTTGTACGTATATGATGTATTACTGACCTCAACCACATACATTCTCGACTTGCTTCATGTATTGCTAGAATTTCTGCATGATTAGATGATGTGGCTGATATAGTCTGTTTCATAGATCGCCATGAAATAGCTGCACCTCCACATGTAAATAGATAGCCCGTTTGTGATTTACCATTATGTGGATCAGACAAAAATCCGGCATCTGCATACCCAACCAGTTCATGTTTGGATACATTTGAGTAGTATAACCCCATGTCTGTTGTACCTCTGAGATAACGAAAAATGTGCTTTATTCCATTCTAATGCCTTCGTGTTGGTGAAGAACTGTATCTTGCTAGTAAATTAACAGCAAATGATATATCAGGACGTGTGTGATTAGCAAGATATATTAGTGCTCCAATAGCACTAAGATATGGTACTTCTGGACCAAGTAGTTCTTCATCACCTTCTTCACTGATTTCTCGGGGTCGGAATGGGTCTTTATCCACCTTCAAAGATCTTACAATCATTGGGGTACATAATGGATGAGATTTATCCATGTAAAATCGCTCTAGGACCTTCTTTGTATAAGTTTCTTGATATATAAAGATCCCTTTCTTGAAGTACTCGATCTGTAATCCAAGACAAAATTTTGTTCTTCCCAAGTCCTTCATTTCAAATTCTTTCTTCAAACAATTAATTGCCTTTTGAAACTCTTCAGGAGTTCCAATGATGTTGATATCATCAACATAAACAGCAATTATAGCAAACTCATTATTAGATCTTTTCATAAAGATGCATGGGCATATCGGATCATTTTTGTATCCTTCTTTCAACAAATATTCATTAAGGCGATTATACCACATGCGCCCTGATTGCTTCAGGCCATACAGGGACTTATTTAACTTAACTGAGTATTGTTCTCGAGAACTTGAATTGGATGCTTCTGGCATCTTAAGTCCTTCAGGGACTTTCATATAAATATCACTATCAAGTGATCCATATAAATAGGCAGTCACAACATCCATGAGATGTAAATCAAGTCCTGCATCTACTGCTAGACTGATTAAATAACGAAAAGTAGTCGCATCCACTACTGGTGAATACGTTTCTTCAAAATCAATGCCAGGTCTTTGCGTAAAACCTTGGGTTACTAGACGTGCCTTATATCTAGTTATTTTGCCCTTTTCATTTCTTTTTCGTACAAAGACTCATTTGCATCCAACTGGTTTTACATCTTCAGGTGTAAGGACTACAGGTCCAAATACTTTTCGCTTTGCCAATGATTTTAATTCTGCATTAATGGCATCTTTCCATAGGGGCCAGTCTTTTCTTTGTTGGCTCTCACTAATGGATTTTGGCTCATGATCCTCATTATCATTCATTACATCATATGCTATATGATAAGCAAAGATGTCATCAACGTTGACTTCATTTCTATCCCATCGGATTCCATTCATAACATAATTTATTGAGATCTCATTATTTTCACATATATCAGGTACCTGGGTCTCTTCTGGGACTACAACATTCTCTTCTGGAGATAATATCTCTTCAGGAGATGGCTCTTCTGGAGCTACTAATTTTTCTTCATTATCCTCGACTTGACCATCTAAATTCTTTGCTCCTTTTCTTTTTCGAGGATTTTTATCTTTGGAACCGATGGGCCTGCCACGCTTCAGGCGTGCTTTGGATTCATTCATAGCAGGTTGTCCTTCAGGGACATCAATTTTAATAGGAGCATTAGCAGCTGGGATATGTGACTTTGTCACTTTCTTTGGGTCAGTAAATGCTTCTGGCATTTGATTAGCTAAATTCTGTAAATGAATTATCTTTTGAACTTCAAGTTCACATTGTTTTGTACGAGGATCAAAATGAGCCAATGATAATTCATTCCAACTAATTTCATTACCCAGCTGCTTGTTTTCTCCCCCTAATGTTGGGAAAAATGATTCATCAAAATGACAATCGACAAATCGTGCCGTAAATAAATCTCTTGTAGATGATTCTAAATATTTTATAATTGATGAAGATTCATACCCAACATATATTCCCATCTTTCTTTGTGGGCCCATCTTAGTGCGTTGTGGTAGTGCTACAGGCACATATACCGTACACCCGAAAGTTCTTATGTGGGAAATATTAGGTTCCTGACCAAAAACCATTTGTAAGGGGGAAACCTTTAAATAACTTGTTGGCCTAATGCGAATTAACATTGCTGCATGCAAAATGGCATGGCCCCAAGCAGAAATTGGTAGATTAGATTTCATAAGTAAAGGTCTTGCAATTAATTGCAACCTTTTAACCAATGATTCTGCAAGTCCATTTTGCGTGTGAACATAAGCTACAGGATGTTCAACATCAATTCCAAGGGACATACAATATTCATTAAAAGCTTGTGATGTAAATTCACCAGCATTATCAAGACGTATTTTCTTGATAGGATAATCAGGGTAATGTGCTCTTAACCTGATCAATTGAGCAAGTAATCTCGCAAACGCCAGGTTGCGAGAAGATAATAAGCAAACATGCGACCATTTAGTTGATGCATCAATTAAAACCATATAGTACCTAAATGGTCCGCATGGTGGGTGTATTGGCCCACAAATATCTCCCTGTATCCGTTCTAGAAATGTGAGAGACTCACTTTCTACTTTGCTTGGTGAGGGGCGAATAATTAACTTTCCCTTGGAACATGCAGCACATGAGAAATCATGGGATTGTGGTATTTGTTTACACTTCAGGGTATGTCCACATGAATTCCCAATTATTTGTCGCATCATTATTGAACCGGGATGGCCTAACCGGTCATGCCAAACATTAAATTCATTAGTAAACTTCTGGTTTACATTATAAAACTGCTGGTTTATATTAGCAAACTTCTGGTCTGCATTATTGAACTTCTGGTTCACAATAGTATGTGTTTCAATTGTGCTTATACATGTGTAATACAAACCAGAAGAAAAAATAGGAAAACTTTCTAATATGCATTTTCTACCAGCAACTATATTTGTAATGACAAGATATTCCTTATTATCTTTAGTTGTTGTTTCTAAATGATATCCATTTCTGCGGATATCTTTGAAACTCAGTAAGTTTCTTTTAGACTTGGTAGAATAAAATGCATTATCAATGCATAATTTTGTTCCTTCAGGTAACAAAATATTAGCTCTTCCGGAGCCTTCAATTAAATTTATACTACCAGATATAGTCTGAACATTGGCTTCTCGTATTACCAAGGAAGAAAAATATTTATCATGTCTGAGTATGGTGTGGGTTGTTGCACTATCAACGAGACATAAATCTTCAGGATTGATGCCAATAGGATTCATTCTTCATAGAAACATAATTAAAATTAATATATATGATAGAAACAACTTTAAATAAAATATAACAGTTAAAATTATATTAAGAAATCTGTAACATCCAAATAGTTATTATCTATATCACCATACTCAGAATTCTCGCCCTTTTTGGTTCTTATAAGTCTTTTCCCACTTCTGGTAGGAAATTTGAGCCTCCATGATATCGACCACGACTACGCCCACGGCTGTAGCCACGCCCACGTCCATGTCCATGTCCACGTCCACGGCCACAATAAAATTCATTAGTTACTACATTCACTTCAGGGAATGGAGTTGAGCCTGTTGGACGGGATTCATGATTTTTCAATAAAAGCTCATTATTTTGCTCAGCCATAAGGAGACAAGAAATTAACTCAGCATATTTCTTGAAACCTTTTTCACAATATTGCTGCTGCAGGAGCAAATTGGATGCATAAAATGTGGAGAATGTCTTTTCTAACATATCATCATCAGTAACATTTTCTCCACATAATTTCAATTTTGAAGTAATTCTGAACATAGCTGAGTTATATTCGCTTATAGATTTAAAATATTGCAAGCGCAAATGCATCCACTCAAAATGAGCTTTTGGAAGAATGATCATCTTCTGGTGATCATACCTCTCTTTCAAATTGTTCCAAAGGACAAGTGGGTCCATTACTGTCAAATATTCGAGTGACAACCAAGATAAATAATTTTTCCCAGTAATATCAAGAGCCACAATTTCAAGTTTTGCAAGGTTTGCCATTTGTTCAAACTAATTAAAGAAATAAATGAAAATAATATAAAATGTAAATATGCAATATAATAACTGTAAATTCATAAAGACAATAAATAATTCATAAGGCAAGATAAGAAAATTAAAACATGTATGGCTTCAGGCCATTTAATCTCATGACTTCAAGTCATGTATGGCTTCGGGCCATTTAATCTCAAGATGAGGAATTAATTATTATCTTCAGGATAAAAGTTGTACATGACTTCTGGCAGTACAATAAGATAAAAGATAAAAATATATATAGCTTTTGGCTATATAATAAGAATGGATATGGCTTCTGGCCATATTATAAGAAATTAAAACATTATGACTTCTGGTCATAATTTCAAGAATCAGATGTGTATGGCTTCTGGCCATAATAACAATAATAATAATATAAAAGAACTTGTAAATAATATATAAAAACAATAACAATCTCCAATCTTAACCATGGAACCCGATGTTATATAACAACCGGTAAAAGAATCTTTCTTATTCCATATAGTGGCTTAGATTATCCCAGATCTATAAAATAAAACAACGTATATAAAATCACTAAAGAAACCATAAGAAGATCATACCTTCTTTTAGAGCTTCGTGCTGATAACGTGTTATAAAAGTATATGTGGTAAGAGAGAAGATTGATAGAATTCAAAGAAAAGATTATAGAATTTCTAGAGAGAAGTTAGAGAGAAATTCTCATTCAGTTCAATTGAAACAATCGATTACAGCCCTTTATATAGAGGCAGAAATCTAACCCTGGTTGTATTACCATGGTTATATGTAAATGACCATAGTTACTTTATATCGTCTTTATATCCTTGTCTTCTTTTGCGGTCTTTATATCCTTGTCTTCTTTTGCTTTTGCTTTGTGTCAAGTCATCTTTGTGTCAAGTCATCTTTATGTCAAGTTGACTGGAAGAGTAATATGAGTCAATGGACATTCACATATTTAATATTCATAACAGAAGGAGATTTTTGTAACTTAAAGTAAAAATTGAGAAGTTTGTTATTATATTTTACACTTGTATTTATATGCGCACACACAGGCATGTCTATAAATGATTCCATCTTGTTTTGTCAACACTCTCACAAAAAGGAGAGAATGCCTAACGGCCATGAACAAAGCCTTTGTTGAGGAATGCAAAATGCTTGCATAATCTCCTTAAGGGTGTGTTTGGTTTGAGGGGAGGGTGAGGGAGGGGAGGAGAGAGGGGTTAAATTATCTTTTTGGGTTGAAGGTATTTAAATTTTGGACGGGAATCCAAATTTAAAAGGAATAAGAGGGTAAAATTTGGGCGGAAAACTAAAATTTAAAAGAATGAAAGGGTAAATTTTAGGTTTGTTTTGTCTAATATTGTGATTTTGCCCCCTCCCCTCCCTCCCTTACCCTTCCCTCAAACCAAACACATCCTAAATGTTTTAAACTTCAATTTCTCTCTCCTGCAACTTAATGTTGGCCCCCCTGATTCTGATTCTTCCCAGTTTCCTACAGGTTTGAAGCTCAGGGATGAATCACAGTCACCATTAATTTGAGCTTCATCCCCATCACTGCAACGGGCTTCTGTTCCTGTGAATTTACACAGTATTTAGATTGGTTGAATCAGGAACACTTTAATGGATATTATATTAATACGTAACGACTAGAGACAAGTATTTAAGAGCAAGTGGGGTTACCCCAGAAATGCCTCCTACACCAGCTTCTTGTTCTATGAGCACTCCAAACAGAGAAGCCAATCAAACCAACAGGAAGAGTGTGATTCATCCCCGAACTTTGTATCTGAAGGAAACTGAAAAGAATGGGAATGATTCACATGGCACCTACCTCTCCCCTGGGGAGAGATCACAAGTTCAACCTGCGCCTTGTGTGAGTGTGTGTTTGTGTGTTAATTAACTTGTGTGCTTTCATTTGATCCTTATTAAAGGAACAGAGGCAGTTTTCATTAGTAATTTTCATTATCATCAATTGGAACTTATAGCTTTGAAGTTTTGTTAAATGGGGGATTTATGCTATAAATACTGATCTAGTTCAATGTTTTAGGAGTCAATTCCCAATGTTTTTTATCTCCACACATATTTATAAGCTTAATCATATCAGTATTAAAGATAGTGGTGAGGCAATATATTGCATTTTTGAAAATGCAATATAATCATACTTATGAGTTGTGATTACATTTTTTTAATAATAAAGGAAAACATAAACCAACAAAACTATTCTAATTTTTTCTTGGTTTATAAATACCTGACTCATATAAGTCAAAACACATTATGAAAGATGCTTTTTTTAATTTATTTTTTTTTTCCCAAGAAAAGCAGTTATTAAAAACAACAATCCAACGGTTGCAATCAATTAAATAGTAGTAACTTGGAAGAGTTTTTGTTGAGATGTATTGTAGTTTTATTATATTAAAGAGATGGTGTTTCTTTCGGTTTTCCCCCTGTTCTTTCTTATTTTTTTTAGACAAAGAAAGCAATAAAAACTAACCTACGTTATAAGAAACAAACGAAAAATCACCTAAAGAACTAAATGAAAACTAGGGGTATATTAAAGCACGCTTTACTAGCATATCAACTTTAAAGTTCTCTCTTCCAACATGTTGAAGATCAACCAGCCAATCATGTTAAAGCATATTATAACATTCTAAGATTAAATTCCAGTTATCATGAAGATCGTTATTTCCTTCTTAGATGAGCTTAATGGCATCTTTCTTAAATAAACACACAAGTAGTTCCTACCCCAAGCCCTTTTAAGACCCATAAGACATGCTTGCCCATGTTTCTGCTATCTACAAAGGATCTCCATTCGGTATACGAAGCACGAAGACTTCAATTGGATTGCCTCTATGATATTTAATAATACCCCAAAATTCCACTTGCCATCCTTATTAGAGTAAGCTCCATTGACATTGATACTCATCCACTCCTCCAACCCCTTTTGTATATAGTCCTTATTCGTCATTTTAATGCCTTGGATTTTGGCTTAACTCATGTGTAACCTGGCTGCATTAAAGTTAGAAAATATGGCTTTAGCTTTTGGAAGAAGTCCACGAGCGCTAAAGTAGATAGTCTCATACTTTTTCATTGGATCGCTCCCAAATAAACCAACAGATAGTAACAAAAAACTCTTTCCACGGTTCGTCACATTATCCCACCGTATCGTTGAGATTCAAACAAACACCAAGTTTAGAACTCACAATTAAAAGATCTCTCATGAAGGCATGGTTGAACAATTGAAAACCATAAGGATTTGACCTCAATGCAGTCGCGAAAAGCATGTAAAGAATCTTTAGTATCAAGGTTACACCAAGTATAGGAGGCCGTCTCACTAATGCCTCGTTTCATTCTCACTTCATTGATAAGTAACTTGTTGTGTAGTGTTAGCCAAAGAAAAAACTTACACCTCTGTGGCAGATTCAACTTCCAAATTTTGTTCCATATAGGATCCTCTCTTGACTCCTCACCTTTCAAAAAATTATATGCTGATTTAATGGAGAAGTTTCCATGCCTTTTGAGTTCCACCTGACTACTTCCTCTCTTGTCCTCATCGTTTTTCTTTTTTTTTTTTTTTTTTTTCGTTTTGCTGCTTTCTTTTATGCAGTGGTGTACAAATCTAGTTTTTTTTTTTTTTTTTTATAGTAATACATATGACATCGTTTTCTCTGGCCAAAAATAAAGAAGGAATTGCTCTGAAAGGCGGACTTATAAGTATTGAGTTGGGATAGATGCTCTAACAGAAATTAATAAAAATAAAAGATATTTTAGTATTAATTAGATCTACATATATCTGGCAGTCTTGAACCTTCTAATTCTAAATTTAATGATTTTTTATCAGTGATTATTAAAGAATCAAATCAAATAAGACAATTCAAATAATTTAGACACTCGGCTTGTTGCCTATACTCGCTAACAGCTCGGTTTTGACCATATAATTAGTTTTATGGTTGAGTTGGGTTGGACTAGAATTGGGGCATCATTGAGGGATAACCTGAAATTAGATAGAGAACTACAATAGTTTTTAGAAAATCATAAAGTATATGTTTGGATTAACTTTTAAAAAATAACGTTTATGATTTATGAGATAAGTATGTGAGAGGAGTTTTGTTTCCGCTTGCGGAAAATGGCTTCTGAAACTAAGTTTTTGCGATTTAGCAAACATGCACTTAATTTGTTGTATTTTTATGTGTGATTGGTTTTTTTTTTTTTTTTCGGTTCCTCAAGAAAACAGGATAAAAAAATAATGTTATTTGTGATAGCAAGGATGCTTTTATTTTTTGTTCCTATTGTGCGTTACCCTTAAGCCTTGGTCTTTGAGTCACTTTATTTCACACTTTAAGAATTTAATTTTAAATATATGATTGTATGAATTTACATATGAATTATTTTTTGGACTCAATAATTTACAGATGAATTTAAATAAAATATTGATGATCAAGGAAGTTTCAGGAAATTAATTTGGAAATAGACTAAGTAGGTACCCCTAAGCTAGTGTGGATCCAAAAGAGAAGTCATATGGGCAACAACTCATCTTCTCATAATATTCGTTTGGGATAACTTATTCAGAGTTGACAATTAAGACAATTGAAAACCCACACCGCCCCAAAGTAAAGATCATATTTTTTTAATTATTTTTCTCATTATTTGGCCACTAATTTTGGTAGTAATCATTCCTATTTTGCACTAATTAATGCAATTAATCTATTCTATGTCGATTCTAAAAAGGGAAAACCACATAGAGATCCCAGATAAGGAAATTAAATATAAATATGTCCCCTTCAATTTGATTACTTAAGGCCTTTTGAGGGATTGTTCCTTCTAGATGTGCACCAAAGTTATCGTTTATAAACTCGTGATAATATAAATTATAATATTAACTTTCTAACTTTTATATTTAAATAAATTATATGGTAAAGACGGTTAAATGATGACCTTACGGAAAACCCAAAAGAGTGATTTAGTGTGTGTTTGGATTAGCTTTTAAAAATAGTTTTTATGATTTATGAGGTAAGTATGTGAAAGGAATCTTACCTCGATTTATTGAAAATAATTTCTGAAACCACGGTTTGGATATTTCCCAAACACTCACTAGCCATTAACTGTTCGGGTCAACACATTAGTGGGCTGAACATAATTTAGCCCACTTTAGTAGAGTTTGGATTTTTTTTTAAAGAACAATTCATCACGTTTGTTCAAAATGTATGTATGTGTTTGCACCCGAAAAAAAAAATGCATGTATGTGTGTGTTTATGCTAACAAATGTTGGTCAAGTTGATAAAAATGTTAACTCTATGGATTCAAATCTCACTAATATGAAGACCTTGTTGATGGGTGATTTATAAATACCTTTATAAACTCTCTTTAAACCCAGAAATATATCCCGACCTTAGTGAATCATGTGATTCAACTTACCTAAACTTTCTTACCCCCACAAATAAAAGTGTATATATACATTGCTGGAATCCAACTCACCTAATCTTCTTTGCAACGATATATATATATATATAATTAATTTCATTGATGAATTTGTTGAAGGAAGATTAATATTTAATACTCGCAACAAATCTGCTGTATTATTGATCTCCCTGCTGCACCATTCCAATCTCTCTGGAGAAACTCCCTAATGTCATTCAGTGGTACACCAACCTCTACCAGTGACTGAACCACAGCCCAGCAATCAGTTTCGATGATAATCCTTTGCTCACACGGCACACCGCCCACACCTCCGCATGCAAACTACTTCCTTGTCCTATATTAAATATAAACCCACTCAGTACCTCTCCATTGTGATCTCTCGCTCTGCCCCGCATGCCGCGATTCCCCCATCCCTCACACAAGCACCATCTACGTTAAATTTAATCCAACTAAACCTATTAATCTACTCATTCTTCAAAAAAATTATGGCATATTGTATTTATGGGTGAATTTATAGGTTTCGTAACTATTAAATTTATATTTACTGTTGAATATTAATTGATTTATTTCCTTCCAATTAAATATGAGCTGTTAAAATTTTAGAGTTAAGAGTTTGTTTTACCTTAAAGTTATTATAGTGGAGCAATTTTGTTATGGAAGTTTTTTGGGGTGCAATGTCACTCCAGGGGCTTTCAAATCGTAGCAATTTTGCTCGGACCGTTATCCCAGTTAAATTTAAATGTTAGTTAATCAAATACGTTGAGCTAGCAGTCACGTGTCATCCACATTATTTTTGTTATAAAGTACAAATTTGTCCCAAAAGCTTTCACTTAGGAACAGTTCTACCCTAAAAGTTTCTAAATCGTAATAATGTCGCCTTGACAAGTATCTAAGTTAAGTTTAACTGCTATTTAACGAAATATGTTGAACTGATAGCATGAACAACATTGAAGAAAAGAAGTTATATATGGAGGCGAAGCTAACATTTGTTAGAGAGTAATTAAAAAAGATTAAATTACTAGCTAGATGCATAACACACTATACACGATTGCTAAAAACAAGGCCATCTAAAACTCTCTACTGTTGTACCCCAATGACGCTAAGATGAACAAGTACCTTTTTGATTTTCTTTTCATTACACAAGATATTTTCAACTCTTTGATTGTCTATAATTCTTTAGATGTGATGCATTTTTTTCTAAAAAAAATTGTTACTTATTTTTAAATCTAATTTAGAAAAAAAATGAAGTAGATGATACGTGTACTTGCCAAATAAATATATTTGATCAACTAATGTATGAACTTAATCTGGATATCAGTCCTGATGAAATTACTATGATTTAAAAACTTTCATGGTAACATTACTCCAGGGTGAAAACTTTTGGGGAAGATTTGTTTTTAAACCTAAAACAAAAATGACATAGATAACACATAGACTGTCAATTCAACATATTTGATCAACTAATAGTCAAATTTAACTATGACAGTGGCCAAGGCAAAATTGTTACGATTTGGAAATTTTTGGGGCGACATTGTACCCGCAAAAACAAACGTTCATGCAAAATTACTCTACAGTAACAATTTCCATCAGGAGAAAATAGATCGTAACCCAAAATTTTTATCAATGGAGTTGAATTTAACAAAGGGGAAAGAGGGAACTAAAGGAAAAAGGAGGCTCCCGATTTCGAAAAAATGACACAGCCGTACAATAAAAATATCATGAACTGTGTTTTCGTTTTTTAAACAAGACAAAATGAATTCTTTGGTCACAAGGCATTGTTAATAACATTTCGTCAGGAATAGAAATTAAAAGAATACCATATTAGGTTATCAAGTCCCCGCTCCTCAGCCTCTTCTGTTCTCTGCTTCTCTTCGCTCGATTGTCTCTGTCTTTGTCATCCACATCCCATGGAAAAAAAAAACAAACCAAAACAAAAAGATGATTAGCCTTTCCAGGAAGGACACAACTTTCCCCGTCTTTACTCTTTCAAGAGGCCAATCGTTTTCCTCTTTCACTGAGGCCTGTCACCGCCTTGCTTTGTTACTCTTTCCCTTCCTCACCTGCAAATTTAGAAACATTATTGCACGTAGCACCACTGACCAATGAAATTGTGACACGTGGCATATATATATCCCGAGTAGGGTACACATAAGATGAAGTGTCACAATTTCCTTGGTCAGTGCTCGGAATAGCCCCCGCTAAGTAGTAAAGTCAGTAAAAGGAGCTTGACATTGCACGTCCACGGTATATAAGGATGATCTGATTACTTCCAAATTAAAAACTATCTATGAATGCAGAGTGGGTAGAGCGATTGGTGGAAGGCGTAACATTGTCTACGGCGACCGCCACCGTCATCGTCGGAGGGTGAGAACCAGAATGAGTATCTTCTCAGCTGCCCAAGCAACCAACAATTCCCATTCATGCCTGCTCTTGAGGTCTCAGTCTTTCCTTTATTCTTCACATTCCTTTTTTTTTTTTTTACACCCACCAACGCTATTTTCAATGCCTGTCACCAATATTTTTTTTTTGATTAAAAATTGGAATACATTAATCTATAAAAGATTAGAACAAAACACACCTCAAAACAGAGGCGCAAAACCAAAAACTCTCATCAACCACCGCCTATCAGAAGAGGAGGTGGTGGGTGATCAAAGATGATAAAGTTGTCAATACAATCATGGGATAACTTCGCTAAATAATCGGCCTGTCAGTTTTGATTCCTAACCTGTCACCAATATTTATCACTTCACATGAATTAATATTAACGCTCGTCATACATTTTCTAAATATACGTACAAACGAGGGTGCGTGAAAAATTAATTTAATTAAATTACTGATTTTTTTGTATTCTAATTTATTGATATTATTTTCTTAAATTATTCCATTCCAAAATTAATTTCTGCTCATTGATCCCAATTTTCCCTACTTTTTATATAATATATATATATATATATAAATATATATGTATTAATTTTAGATCAATAAAAGGGATAATTAATCTGTGAGTCCTTATAGTTTTAACTCATTTTTAGTTAGGTCCTTATAATTTTTTTTTAATCTTTTTACCAGGTCTTTATACTTTCACATATTTTTAATCAGATCCTTATAGTTTTTTTTTCTTTTTATCAGGTCCTTATTGTTTCATTGGATTTTTAATTGAGTCATTGTAGGTTTTTTTTTTAAATTTTTTAATTTAATTGCAAGTTAAATCAATCAATAATATTAAAATATAATTTATGAATAATAAACTTAAATTAATAATTGTATAATTCAAAAAATAATTAATATAATTAATTAGTAATTATTAACTGATTAATTATAATTCTACTCTATTTTTAGAGATAAATGATAATTCAAATTTTAATATTCCTCATAATTTGTAATTAAACATATATATATATATATATATATATATATATATATATTTTATTTTAAATTTTATTTATTTTTATAATTATAAAATATGAAATAATAATAATAATTTATAAAAACATAATAGAATTATAATTAGTTAATTAAGCATTACTAATCAATTGTATTAATTATTTTTTAAATTATGTATTTATTAATTTAAACTTATCATTCTTAAATTATATTCTAATATTATTTATTGATTTAACATGTAATTAAATTAATAAATTAAAATAAAAAAGCACTACAAGGCCTCACTTGAAAATCAGGTGAAAAAATAAAGATCTGACAAAAAGAAAAAAATTATAAGAACCTAATTAAAAGCAGATAAAAATATAATAACCTAATAAAAAAACCTGTAAAATCTAATTAAAAAATAGTTAAAATTATAACAAGTGTCAGATTAGTTACCCCAAATAAAATGAAGAATAGGCGTGCTGCTTATTGCTTCCTCTAGAAAGAGTATGTGATAAAATGGCAAAAAAAAAAAAAAAAAAAAAAAGATAGAAAGAAAGAAAGAGCTGTTATGAATATTAAATATGTAGATGTTCATTTACTCATATTACTCTTCCAATCAACTTGACATAAAGAAGAAAAGAAGACTTCACACAAAGCAAAAGCAAAAGAAGACAATGACATAAAGAAGATATAAAGTAACCATGGTCATGTAACCAGGGTTAGATTTTTGACTCTATATAAAGGCCTGTAATCGATTGTTTCAAGGGGAATGAATGAGAACTTCTCTCTAGAAATTTTATCAATTTTCTCTGAATCCTATCAATCTTCTTTTTTATCACATATACTTTTATAACACGTTATCAGCACGAAGCTCTAAACAAAGGTATGATCTTCTTATGGTTTCTTTAATGATTATATATACCTTATTTTATTTGATAGATCTGTGATAATCTGAGCCATTATATGGAATTAGAGAAATACTTTTATTGATTGTTATATAAAATCGGGTTCCATGACTAAGATTGGAGATTATTATTGTTTTATATCATTTATACATCATTTACAAGTTCTTTTATATTATTATTTTATGGCCAGAAGCCATACACATATGATTCCTGAAATTATATGACCAAAAGTTATATTGTTTTAATCTCTTATGATATGATACGGCAAGAAGCCATATCTCTTTTCTTATTATATGGCCAGAAGCTATATATATTTTTCATCATTTATCTTATTGTACGGCCAGAAGTCATGTACAACTTGTATCCTGAAGATAATAGTTTAATTCCTCATCTTGAAATTAATTGGCCTGAAGCCATAAGAATAAATGGCCCGAAGTCATAAGATTAAATGGCCCAAAGTCATATATGTTTTAATTTTCTTATCTTGCTTTATGAATTATTTATTGTCTTTATGAACATACGATTATTTTTTGTTTAAGATATTATATTGCATGTTTACATTTCATATTTTAATTATTTTCTTTAATTAGTTTGAACCATGGCAAATCTAGCAAAACTTGAAATTGTGGCTCTTGATATTACTGAAAAAAATTATTTATCTTGAAAGTTGGATGCGGAAATTCACCTGAATGTTAAAAGTCTGGAAGACACAATCAAAGAAGGGAATCATGCATCCAACCAAGACAAAGCTAAATCTATGATTTTTCTTCGCCACCATTTGCATGAGGATTTAAAAATTGAATATTTGACAGTAATGGACCCACTTGTTCTTTGGAACAATTTGAAAGAAAGGTATGATCACCAGAAGATGGTCATTCTTCCAAAAGCTCATTTTGATTGGATGCATTTGCGCCTGCAAGATTTTAAATCTATAAGCGAATATAACTCAGCTATGTTCAGAATTACTTCTAAATTGAAATTATGTGGAGGAAATGTTATTAATGATGATATGTTAGAAAAGACATTCTCCACATTTCATGCATCAAATTTGCTCTTGCAGCAGCAGTATCGTGAAAATGGTTTCAAGAAATATGCTGAGTTAATTTCTTGTCTCCTTGTGGCTGAACAAAATAATGAGCTTTTATTAAAAAACCATGAATCCCATCCAACAGGCTCAACTCCATTCCCTGAAGTGAATGTAGTAACAAATGAATTTAATTGTGGCCGTGGACGTGGACATGGGCGTGGCTACAGCCGTGGGCGTGGTCATCGTCGTGGCCGATATCATGGTGGTTCAAATTCCTACTAGAAGTGGGAGAAGACTGATAAGAACCAAAAAGGGGAAAGCAATATGTATAATAAATATGTTGATAATCCATGTTATCGATGTGGTAGCAAGGGTCATTGGTCTTGTACCTATCGTATGCCAAGGCACCTAGTTGATCTTTACCAAGAATCAATTAAAAATACTGGTAAAAGATCAAATGTTGAAGTTAATCATGTTGATCAGGGCAAGAATTCTGACTATGGCGATATAGATAATAACTATTTGGATGTTGCATATTTCTTAATATAATTTGAACTGTTATGTTTTATTTAAAGTTGTTTCTATCATATGTATTAATTTTAATTATGTTTTTATGAAGAATGAATCCTATTGACATCAATCTTGAAGATTTATATCTCGTTGATAGTGCAACAACCCACACCATACTCAACCATAATAAATATTTTTCTTCCTTGGTAATACGAGAAGCTAATGTTCATATTATATCTGATAGTATAAATTTAATTGAAGGCTCTGGAAGAGCTAATATTTTGTTACCTGAAGGAACAACATTATGTATTGATAATGCATTTTTTTCTACCAAGTCTCAAAAAAACTTATTGAGTTTCAAAGATATCCGCAGAAATGGATATCATTTAGAAACAACAACTAAAAATAATTAAGAATATCTTGTCATCACAAATATAGTTACTGGTAGAAAATGCATATTAGAAAGTTTTCCTATTTTTTCTTCTAGTTTGTATTACACATGTATAAGCACAATTGAAACACAAGCTATTGAGAACCAGAAGTTCACTAATACAAATCAAAAGTTTGCCAATTCCAACCAGCAGTTTGACAATGTAAACCAGAAGTTTACTAATGAATTTAATGTTTGGCATGACCGGTTAGGCCATGCCGGTTCAATCATGATGTGACAAATAATTGGGAATTCATGTGGACATACCCTGAAGTGTAAACAAATACCACAATTCTATGATTTCTCATGTGCTGCATGTTCCAAAGGAAAGTTAATTATTCGCCCATCACCAAGCAAAATAGAAAGTGAGTCTCACATAGTACTGGGAATTCGGGCCAGCCCGAGCCCGACGGGCTGGCCCAACACGGGTTATGGGTTGGTCGGGTTGGGATGCTTCAGCCCGATCTCTTGCGGGCTGCAAAAATGGCAGCTCGAGCCCGATTAATCGGGCCATCCCGATTAACAATGCCGTTTTTCAAAAAAAAAAAAAAAGAAGGAGTGCCCCAAAATCATACACGGCCCAAATGATCTCAAATCCAAAAATAAAAGCCAGTAGAAGGCTGCCCGATTTGTAACCAAATAAAAAAAGGAATCACAATTCACAACAGAACTAAAGCTTTTACCGATCTGCATCATCTACTAACGCCCTCTAAACGGTAACATCACAAAACTAAAGCTATTTCCAATCACTCAGTTTTAGCAGCCAGCTTGTTACAAGTACTCAATAGAATTTGTAGTGATCATGGATCGTAAAAACAAAAAACATAAGCATCCCACACAACGCCCAATCGAAGACCTTCAGTGGTCAGTCTATTCGCTGGAGGGAGGAGCAAAAACAATTCCAAAATAATAGCAAATCTTTCATACCGTGAGCTTTTGGACTGGCTGATCGTTGGGAGTCGGCGCCGGAATCCTCGGCAGTGGTGATATCAACGGCGGAGGCAGGCGGCAAATCAAGTTCCTGCTGCAACTCAACGGTGGGAACTGGGAAGAGGCTTAAAGGAAGGAGTGGAAGAAGAGAAGGAGAGTAAAGGGTAGTGGGCTAGTGGCCGAGCCACTGAGAGCTCTAATGAACGATTCCTCGATTAGGGTTCGATTTCAGCTGGGTCACCACTGGTCGCCAGTCGCCGGACGGTAGCACCCATGAGACTGACAAGAGAGGAAGAGCCGAAGAGGGAGAGGGAGAGGGAGGGAGTTACAGCAGTTCGGACGTTCGGTGGTGTCGACCGTGGACACTGTGAGTCTCCATCTCCCTGAGGTTGCTCCGAAAGGCAAAAGGCGAAAGTGAGAAGTGAAAAGTGAGAAGTGACAGAGTGAGAGAAGGAAAAGAAACCGTGAAACGGAACCTCTGTCTTTTTTTTAAAATAATAATAAGCTAAACGGGCTAACCCGTTAGCCCGCGGGTTAACCCGTTTAGCCCGCGGGTTAAACGGGTTAAACCCGTTTAGCCCGAATCTTAAACGGGCTGGGATTTCCCAGCCCGAACCCGTTTATTTATGCCAACCCGCCAGCCCCGACCCGAATTACCAGTCCTAGTCTCACATTTCTAGAATGGATCCAAGAAGATATTTGCAAGCCAATACACCCACCATGTGGACCATTTAGGTACTATATGGCTTTATGATAAATGCCAAAGGAGGAAAACCTCCTTTATTTTTTTAATAATTTTTTAATAATTTTATTTTCTTGATAAAACAGGTAAATTTGCGTCAAATGAGGGTAGGTCTTTTTTTATATAATTTTTTAATTATTTTCTTTTCTTGCTAAAACAAGTAAATTACAATAGAATGGTAAAAAATGTAAAACATTAACTACAATGATTTGTATTATAATAAAATCACTACAATATTATTATATTTACAAGCTTAAAAATTAACAATTTATAGGAAGTTTAAATAAACAAAGTTGAAACTTCAAATCAATAACTGAAAAATAAAAAATATGAGCAAACATATAAGAGTTGTTACATATTTTAACCAAAAAGAAAAAAGAAAAAGAAAACATGGATCAAATATTTAAAAAACAACACTTACAAGCTAGGAATCTCCTACTTCTATTTGCTGCCATCAAAGAGAGGAAGGAGTGGGGATAACGAACAAGAAAAGCTGGTAGACCAATGAAGTGGGAGAGTAATGGATTGAAGTTAAAGGAAATGACAAACAGGAGAATGATAATAGCGGAATAACAATAGCGGGGTGTTTAAATTTTGTAAATAGGGGAAACTTTGGCGCTTCATAAAAGAGTGCCATTGCTTCCCATTTTCAAAATAAAATTAAAAAAAAAAGATGGAAGCTTTGGCGCTTCCTAAATTTTTATTTTTTAAATCCATTTCCCTGCTTGCATCATTAATCAATAAAATAAAAAAAAAATAAGGAGGAAGGGTTAAAGCTTCCTATTATAATATTTTTTTTAGTTTTTTCTTTTGGAATGTGGCCTTTTTTTAAAAAAAAAAAATTGATGAACTTCATGGAGCTCACTCAGTTTTTTGCTTCATTATAAGTGCAAGTTAATACTAGTGATAACAATATAGTCAAACAGATAATATTGGATCTATAGAAAGAAAGAGCAAAAAGTATGGCAAACATATCATGTAGCGTTACGTTGATTGTAACTATTAAACCTTTACTAATGATAAATGTATAACAGTATAATGACCATAATTAAAAAAAAACACTTAATTTAAATTTACTTTATAGCTAGACACACACACACAATCGAAGAAGCTGACTGATCTTTTTTTTTTTTTTTAAATATATAGGAAGCTTTGGCGCTTCCTAAAGCTTCCTATTACAATATTTTTTTAGATTTTTCTTTTGGAATGTGACATTTAAAAAAAAAAATACGTAGGAAGCTTTGATGCTGCGCTTTTTTTTTTTTTTTTTTTTTAGTTTTTTCTTTTGGAATGTGACCTTTTTAAAAAAAAATTGATAAACTTTATGGAGCTCACTCAGTTTTATGCTTCATTATAAGCGCAAGTTAATACTAGTGACAATAATATATTTAAGCATATAATATTGGATCTATAGAGAAAAAGAGCAAAAAGTACGGCAAACATATCATATAGTGTTACATTGATTGTAACTATTAAACCTTTACCAATAATAAATGTTATGACCTAGATAAAAAAAAATTAATTTAAATTTTTTAAAACAAAGCATAATGCAAATACAATAGGCATATTACAATAGTTAGAAAGAAATTAAATTTCTTTAGTCAAATATATGTGTAAGGCTGTAGGAAGATTAAAAAAAGAAGAAGAAATAATATATTAAACTTCATATTATTATACATATATATATATATATATATATTAAAAAATATAGGATATTTTAGCGCTTCCTAAAGAAGCGCCAAAGCTTCCTATTATATTTTTCTTTTTATGTTGCTGAAAAATGTAAGAAGTTTTGGCTCTTCCACATAAAGCGCCAAAACTTCCCTTTTTTATTTTTTAAAAAATATTGATGACATTGTTTGACGCTTATTCAGAAAAATGTCATACAAGATTAACGTCTACTATGACACTTATAATTGTATACAAGATTAATGTCTACTATGACACTTATAATTGTAAGCGCCAAAACTTCAAAATAATCTTAATTTTATAATTACTTTTGACGCTTTTTTAAAAAAATATCATAAGAATTACGCCACTAAACCTTTTTTTTTATAGCAGTAACAACTCGTTGATAAATTGGTGTGACCTTTTTTTTTCTTTCCGGCGTTAAAGGAAGTTGTACGTGGCTTTTTAATCTCCAACAGATCAGATTAGCGAAAGATTTCAGTAGCTTCGGCCTAATGTTTTTTGCTTCATTTTCCTTTTAAAAAAAATAAAGCAAGAGGTATTATAATCTTTTTACCTTTAAAACTTATTTTCATTTTAGTTTTTGATTCTGCAGTGAAATTTTAGATTGTTTTAATCCTTAACTAAAATAAATTTGATCATGTGGTTATTTAATAAAATTCTCCCTTTAAAAAATCCTCAATAGTACTTTGTTAATTATTATACTACAAATTCAATAGTAATGCTATATTTTTTCCCAAAGTTTTGATATACTCCCCACGGGATACGGTCCTTAATATAGAGCATAGTTGAAAAGTTTGTCTTGGTCATAAATAGAAGATATATTTTTCATATTTATCAATATTTTCCTAATTTACCCCTATTCATGTTTACTCAATAATAATCAAAGAGAAAATTAGGAAAGATAACTAATATATTGTAGAAAGTATATGTCATATTAACTAATTTAACTAAATTATATAATTCAATTAAATTAAGTAAATATGCATTACATTAAAGATAAGAGGGAGAAATATTCTGTCATTATAATTATTGTCCCCAATATTGATATAAAATGGAAATCAAATTAAGATTCATGCCATGTTACCTAAATCACCGGTACATCCAAATTTTGGTGAAGCCGATCATGATATGCGCCTTGCGGTTTTTATTAGTCCTACACTTCTATTCAAATTTGTCCAAACAAAAAAGGCCAGTTATATTGATGCCTCAACTAAGGAATTTAATTATCAAGAAGTCCCAATGATAAATGAGATGTTGTCATTTCTTATTCTGAAACTTATTATTATCGATCTGCTTTTCAATTCTTATTGGGACTTATAGATAATTAAGTCCCTTCCTTAAAATCTCACTATAGTTCCTCCAAAAAAAGATAAGAATAAGATTTTTATTTTTTGCGAATAAAGAAACACATAATATTAAAAGCAAAGTGAAACTAAAATGTCTCAAACACAAGAAACAAAACAACCAACAAAATGAAAATAAATAAATAAACACAGATTCTAAATTACAAAAGCGTATCTGAAAAACAAGCAGCTAAAAGATCTTCAATGCAGATCACGAACCACACCATGCCACGTTATTATCCAAAAGATTGATGAAATCCAATTTGTCCAGATGAGGTAGGATAAATGTAATTGGGTGTGGCAACCACCGTTGCAATTGAGGAAGATTTTAGAGGTCAACTTGAGAAATCTAATTGTAGATCCGGGTTACGTTGATGACTCTTAGCATTTATTTATTTGGTTTTGTATTGTTTTTGTTTCTTTAGTACTTCCTACTTTCTTTGTCCTATTTTGGTTGTAGACTTTGTTTTAATTTTTTAATGAAATGAAACGTGGTGGGGAAAAAAAGTGTTACACGAAGAACTCAATTCAAAGATGAACGGACCTCGACACCGACAATGTTTAGGAGATTATTGCGGTCCAAAATATAGTAATTTATATTTTGGACCACTAAACTCGAATGAAACGTGGTTAACTCATAAAATTATCATCAAAGGGATTTTTCAACATTTTACCCCTATTTAAATCTATCTCATATCTATTCTCTTTCTTGATATCCAATGTATACTAAGAATGAATATCGATATAATTGAAAAAAAAAGTACTGCCTCCTATATTAAGTATAAAAGCTAAATATATATATATATATATATATTTGTTTGCAGATGATGCTCTGTTGTTTATGAATGCTAGTGATAGAAACTGTCTCAAACTTGCACAAATCCTAAATTGTTATTGTAATGCTTCAGGACAGGTTGCCAATATTGATAAATCATGTGTTTTCTTCTCTGCAAACACTCCAACAGAGGTTAAAACAAGAGTGGGTGAACTTCTGGGCATACAAGCAGCTGGAGATCCTGGCAAATATTTGGGCATTTCGAGTATCTGGGGAAAAACTAAACATCAAGCTCTTTCTTATATCCGGAATAGGGTATGTTACAAAGTTCAAGGGTGGTGTAAATCCACTCTCTCATATGCTGGCTGAGAAGTCATGATTAAATCAGTGATCAATGCCATTCCTATCTACCCCATGAATTGTTTCAAATTCCCTCTCAAGACATGTAGAGAGTTGAATACTATTATCTCAAATTTCTGGTGGGATAGTAGTACAACAGGAGGTAAAACTCATTGGAAAGCTTGGGAGCAGCTCACTAGGAGTAAATCTGAGGGAGGAATGGGCTTCAGAGATTTTGTAATTATGAATAATGCTTTGCTCGCAAAGACAGCATGGAATCTCATGCATAATCCGGATGCCTTGGGGTTCAGGTTCTCAAAAGCATCTACTTCCCTAGAAGCGAGTTTATTGAGGCCAAGAAAGGATCCAGAGCTTCATGGTGCTGGTCCAGTATTCTAGAAGGAAGAGAATTTTTAAAGAATGATTTATTTTGGGATCTTGGTAAAGGAACTTCAATCCGAATATGAGGTGATAATTGGGTGCCAAGTATTACCTTCCCAGAGAAGCCTGCAGATTCAGAAAATTTTATTGTGAACCATGGCAAGGTTAGGGATTTCATAAGAAATGGTGTTTGGGATCTTGCTCTAGTACGTGAGTTGCTACCTGAAAATGTACTTCATGCTATTTCTCAAATTCCAATCCCTGCTAATGATATTGAGGATAAGCTTTTTTGGAAGATAGCTCATAATGGTCAATACTCAGTCAAACTTGGGTACAAGCAGGGAAAGATATGTGGTGACATAGCAGTTCAAAAAGCTAGCTCTTCATGTATGGTTTCCACTTCTGATTGGAAATCTTTATGGAAGTTAAAAACCATTCCCCGAATACAACAGTTTCTTTGGCGAATCTTGAGTAATGCAGTGGCTACAAATGAAGCACTCTTCCATCGAAAGAGATCTCTAACTCCACTTTACTTGATATGTTATCAGGAGAATGAATCCATTGAGCATCTCTTTTTCAGGTGTAGTTGGACCTGTTGTGTTTGGTTTGGCTGCCGTCTCGATATAAAGTTAGATATGTGCAGCACTGCAAATTTTATGTCCTGGGGCAAAGGATAAATGATGCTAACAGTGGCCTTAAGGATGTGAATATTACACTGATTTGCTGGTTATTATGGTTGATCTGGAAGCAAAGAAATGATAGGATCTTTATGGGGCTCAACTAAATCCTTCATTGGTGATTGAATTAGCTACTAGAAGGAATAATGAATGTTTGCCTGTTAATGGGGAATCCTCTAATGTTGCTACAATGCCCAATTCAGAAAATGCGAGTTGGTGTCCACCCTCTCTAGGTTTTATCAAGATAAATTGTGATGGTGCATATCAGGAATTTTCAGGCCAATTGTCGTTGGGGATTGTTTGTATTGATGATAAGGGCAGTTTTTTATGGGGTTTTGTGGATAAAATTAAATCAATATATGCTTTTATGACGGAGGCACTTGCACTAAAAAGAGCTCTCATGTTAGCTGTTGATTTGGGAAATGATAAGGTCGTGTTTGAAACTGATTCCAAACTTCTGCAATCTTGTGTCGAAATGCAACTGCCGGATCTTTATGACTGGAAAAGTAGGGGTATCGTGCATGATATCATTAAACTCATTTCATCCGAAGTTGGGTTCTCCGTTTCTTTTACTCCTAGACTTGGAAATGCTACAGCTGATTTACTAGCAGCAGAGGCTTTTAAGGGAGTGTGCCCGATAGGGTGGGTATCAAAACCGTCACTCTCTTTGTCTTCAATTCTAACCTCGGATGTTCATGAAGTGCAATAGTCTCCTGCAGAGAACGTGATGCCAGTAGCTAGAGTGGGAGTTGGCTAAAGCACTATGAATTGATTCGTGTTTACGTTGCTTTGTTTTTGCTTTATGTTAATGTCGCTTTGGTTTTGCTTTGTGTTCACATTGTTTTGGAATTGCTTTGTATTTTTTCCTTATCTATGAGAAATGCGCATTTGTCCCAAAAAAAAAAAAAAAAAAAAGCTACTAGCATGTACTGTAGTAATTGGGATTATATATCACGAAAATGAATTGACTCAGGAAATGGGTCAGTTACCACCGTCTGGTCCCCAATCGACTTATATGGGTCCCACAGGGATTTTTGAGTCTTAACTTGCTCCCCTTTCTTTACTTTGATATTTGATTCTGAGTTCTGACATTTGCTACCGTGACCGCCGAATCAAGAAAATATATACAATTTTTCTTGCCAATGCGCGCGCGCACACACACACACTCACCCTAATTCGTTGGCAAGAAAAAAAGAAACAGACACACATTTGTGATTTATGAGGGTCAGAAGATGAACAGAGTAGATATGGAGAATGAGCATGAGTATGCTCTAAGCTGCGGCTTAGCTGCGGAAGCCAACAACAGCACCCTTCCATGCCAAACACTGCTCCTCGTGAGGTCTTTCCATGTTGTTGTTGTTCTTATTTTTATGAAATTTGAAAAAAATACTACTTAAATTTTAAAATATCAAATCATTGATTTGAGATAAAAACCTAAGTTGTCAATCATGTTATTCTTTTTATCAATCCTATTGGGCGTGTTTGGTTTGAGGGGAGGGGAGGGAAGGGGGATAAATTATAATTTTGGATTTGAGAAACTCAAAATTTATCCTCTTATCCTTTTAAATTTTAGATTTTCATACACTTAAGTTGTTAACCTTTAAACTTCAAAATCATCTTAGACCATTTTTTGTCATTTTGCTAATTTAATAGGCATTTTATTTTATTTTTAAATTCAAACAGCATTTTTCTTTCGTTTTCCTAAATTTGAATGAAAGGGCTCGTATATTGTGTGTTTGGCAAGCTCTGAAATCATAGTTTCAAAAACACTTTTTTATAAATCGAGACAAAACTTCTCTCACATACTTACCTTATAAATCGTAAAAATTATTCTTCAAAAACTAAACAAATATGTAGGCTGTGTTTGGAAACACGTTTTGGGGGTAAATAAGTCCTTATTACGCAAGCCGAGATAAAATCCCTCTCACATACTTACTTCGTATACCGTGAATCACGATTTATAAACACTTATTACCCAAAAATAAACTATTCCAAACGAGCACGTAATCCCCCTCGTCCCCTGTATTTGAAATTTGAATGATCATGTGATATGACTTCAATTTTTGTTGTGTGCAGGTACAGCAACCAGGGTCGAAGGAACAGCTATAGCCGCAACAGGATCTATCCTCTTCCTTGCGCTGTGTTGTTCTTCAATGTCAATATCTTCAATTTCTCACTGGAATCCTCCTCCTCCAGCTTCGTCTTCGCTCCTTTGCTTCCAATTTTACTGAGCTTCCTCCAGATTCAGAGCTCAGGCACGAGTCTATCTACATCTGAGCTTCGTCCTGTGGCTTTCATGTTTTCTGTGGTGTGTTCAGTCTCTTATTACTTCACCTTGGCAGCCAAGTTCGTCTTCCCTGGATTTGCTTCTCACTCTGGAGTGCTCATGTCTCTGTTTGGCTCTATGTCTTCTTCCACTTTGTTAGCTTTGACTCTGCGCCTTCCATGGTGGTCCGTTTTCTTTATTCTATTATTCATCGGAGGCTTCTTTAAGCTCCTCAATCATCTTCATGCAACATATGCCACTATACGTCGTCCCCGGGCAAGAACGATGCGACCACACCTACCATTGTATGATGTCATATTCACCCATTAGAGGAAAATATTGATACCGAAGACCACTAGTTACCTTAATCTAAATTCAAAAATCAAAAAGTTAATAATTCTCTTGTTAGTTTCTCTCGCTTTGGTTTATTTTGTTCATATTGCTGGGTGAGGTTTGTCCTCATTTTTTTTTCTGTTTATTTTAAATTTTAGGTCCTGCAACCAAAACTTGATGCTGGAAGGGGCCTTATCTATGATATACCGCTCTTGTAGCTGATGGTATTGTTTGTGAAACTGTAAACTTGCACTTTGCTGCGTAAGTTTTTGGATGAGTTTAGATATTGATTGGGATAAAAATTATATATATGGCGAGCAAGACTTACTAGATTTGTGTTCATAACGAGGGAAGTTCAAATTCTTTGAACTTCCAGAATTAAGAATCATAATCTAATCCTGGTAGAAATGGAAGAACATTACACAGTTCTGTCCAATCATCAATCAATAAAAACTGAATAAATTGCTACTCCTACTCCAATGTTCTCTCTATCCACTTCAGCCTGTTGAATTACAGAATGCCTGCTGAATTACTGAACCTTTCTCCCTTTATCTATCATTGTTCATCAAGTTTCAATGTCATCTTATCTATGAATTTGTTGCTTTTCAGTCAAAAAGTTGCCACTAGCTAGTTGCTGCATTGGATGAATTTTGGAAACCCTGTAGGATATTGTTGAATTCAAAATTATTTGAATTCCATTTTGAAACATGAAGCAATATGATCACACGGAGACCTTATCGTATTTCATGCTTCATCATCTCCATCAACTCTATATGTTTATCTATCAGTTAATGTTTGTTTCTTTTTGTGTTCCTTTTTTGGTTTTATGTCTCTACTTCTCTTCTCCCCTCTCTCGGTGTGTGTGGCTAATTAGACCAAAATTGGGAGAAAGTTGCTATAGGAGTATTGATGTCAATTAAGGGATTTTGTGTGCTAACTGCCATATCTTAGTGATATTTTAATTCTTAGATGATTTATCCCCTTCAGACCAGATGATTTTCCACTTGGTTTCATTTGTGTAGGTGAGTGAAGGATTAATTGCAGAAAGGAATAATGGCAGCCAATGACCTAACAAATAGCACCCAAGGATCTCCCATGTAACGAAAATACCATATTGCCCCTAGATATTTTAGTGCTTACCTTTTCTCATAAGAGGGCTCTGATTTAGCGTTGGGCAAGATCTGGATAGGAGAAAGACTGCGTTTGAATCTCTCTGAGGATCTAATCATCAGATCCATAATTACTTATGGAAGCATCTTCGGTCATATGGGATGCGACCAAGTGTTTCTGTGGTTTCCTCAACAACAAAGCTTCTTATGTTTACGACTTGGAAGACAATCTCAAGTTGCTAGAAACAAAATGGGAAAAGCTTGAAAT
Organism: Inga laurina; assembly: GCA_963855925.1. Taxonomy (NCBI): domain Eukaryota; kingdom Viridiplantae; phylum Streptophyta; class Magnoliopsida; order Fabales; family Fabaceae; genus Inga; species Inga laurina. Next base: position 66,661,566 of record OY979702.1, on the reverse strand, counting down.
GATGAAGAAAGATGTGGAGGCAAATATCGAAGCAGAAGAAAATACCAGAGATATGCAAAGGTCTCATAAATTCACCCGTTGGCTGAAAAGCATCGAAGGCATTCAAGAGGCACTACACATTATATATTCTTACCTGGGTAATTTTTAATTTAATTATTACATAATTCTATAGACTATAGTCTTATATACTTTCACTTAATCATGGTATGGAAAAGTATAGAAAAACAGAATGTTGGTACCATTGGCTTATATGGGATGGGCGGGGTGGGAAAGACTACCTTGTTAAAGAAGATTAATAATGAACTTGGAAAGAGACTAGGTTTTTACGTTAAGTGGGTGGTGGTATCAAAAAGTCCCAATTTAGATGGTATTATGGACATCATCAGAAAATGGGTAGCGATTGGAGATGACCTTTGGAATCATTGCAGTAACCAAGATGAAAAGGCTGCGAAGATTTACGAAGTCCTAAAAGAAAAGAAATTTGTTTTGCTATTGGATGACATATGGAAGAGGTTGGACTTGGAAAAGGTGGGAGTGTCATATCCAAAGGAAACTAATTTTTAGTCCAAAGTTTTGTTCACAACACGATTTGAGGATGTGTGCAAGAAAATGAATGCTCAAAGAAAATTTAAAGTTGAAATTCTAACAAAGATAGAAGCGTTAGACTTATTTTGTATGAAGGTTGGTGAGGAAACTCTAAAATCTAACCCTATCATTCCAAAAATAGCAGAAGAGATGGTTAATGAATGCAAAGGGCTGCCACTTGCATTAATTGTCGTTAGAAGTGCCATGGCTAGCGTGAAAAGTGTGAAAGTGTGGGAACACTTAAAGAATAACTTGACAAATTCTTCATGGACATCTTTAGATTGGGAGACAATTGTGTTTTTTGTCCTCAAGTTTAGCTATGATTGACTACCAAGTGATACGCACAAAATGTTTTGTATATAGTTCATTATACCTAGAGGATTATGCGATTCCAATGTACGTTCTCATTGATAAATGGATAGGGGAAGGATTTCTTTATAATGATAGGATATGCGTAGCCACGGTGGGTCCATAATTGAAAAGTTGAAGCTCTCATGCTTGTTAGATAATGTGGAAGATGATATCTTTTTGAAGCGCTCAATTAAGATGCATAATGTCATCCATGACATGGCACTATGGATAGCACTTGATCAAGACAAACAAAAAGAAGGTTAAAATACAAAAAGATGCATGGGCAACGTTTCAAGCTAATGTTGGAAAATGGGAAATGGTTGAAAGGATTTCAATCATGAATGGTGCTGAATCATGTATACAAAGAATAGATTGGACAAATCTCATTACATTATTATTGAAGTTCGATATTGATTACGCAATAAATGGATTACAAAATATCAAATACGCGAGGCAATTAAAAGTCTTGGAACTACACGGAGTGACAAACATATCTATCATCACATATATAGGTGGCTTAGCTTAAATCTTTTGGAATATCTATCATTGGAGGTATTCGATTTAACGAAGGCATCACACATTTCAAGAAAGTTGAAGAATTTGAAAAACCTGAAGGTTTTCCATTTGTGTATAAATCGTAGTGTCATTCTTTTGGGACTAATATCAAATCTTCAATAATTAAAAGTGTTTAAGCTTCACACTACTGGAGTATTCCCAAATGACAGTGAAGAGAGAGAATTTCTAGAAGAGGTAGAGCACTCATTGAACTTGGAGGAATTGTGAATGGAAATAAGAACTGTGAGTGGCTTCTACAGATTATTTAAATCGGCCAAGTTGCAAAGCTGCATATATGGCCTTGAGCTTTCTGATGTTCTTCCCCCAATTGATGTGCCATCATTATTGGCAACCATGTCAAAAATGAAGCACCTGCAGCGTCTTGCCATCTACAAATTGCATAATGAGATAGATCCTTCTGTTTATGGCACATGCTGTCTATCCATGCTTCGAGCTGTGAAATTTTTTGATTGTCGTACAATACATCATTTGACATGGTTGAAGTATGCTCCACTACTTCAACAACTTGAAGTGGGATGACCCAGCTATTAAAAGCCACTTTCCACTCAAAATTTGAAGCATCGCGTTCTTGAATATTCTTTGTCTCATAGATAAAGGTATTCCACTTCTAGTATTATTATTATTAGTCTTTTTTTTGGCCTTCAATGTTAATATTAGTCTTTTTATTTGTGTTTAATTAAGACTTATAAGTTAACTGCCTGTATATCGTTGCAGATCGATTTCATCATGGTAGATAAATTATGTCTGGGATGAGCTTGGCTTTCATGTATACTTCTCTTGCATTTGAGATTGCATAATTAATTAGCCTGGTACAATATTCTTCACTTTTATTTAATTTTCCCTTTTTGACATTTAGTTTGATTTAATTATGTCATATAAGAAATGAATTTTTTTTTATTGAAAACATAACTTATGTAAATTACTCTATATATATATATATATATTGCCTCAAGACAACAAAGAGAAGGAAATAACAGAAAATATAATACTCCCTCCCTCCGGTCACATTTTGAGAAGTTGATCTTTGTCTACAATGAGATATTGTAACTATGGTCCTAATTTATCTCTATTGATGCTCTAACGACAATAATTAAGGAGGAGAGGGAATGGGGGAATTAAGAAAGATAAGTAAGGTCTTTTAAAAAATATATATCATATCAACTAGCTTAACTGTATTAACAAGAAGGGAACATCACCTGATTGGAGATGTGAGGCTCTCTTCCAGAATATTATCTTTTTAAGGGAACTAATTAGGAATCATTCTTGTGTTTGGATTCTTAGGGAAGCAAACTTGATAGAAGACTGAATTGCTAAAGCTTCTTTAGAAGGATCTTGCCCGCTTTATTGAGTATTTCAACCCGTTACAGTTGAGGAAGATTTTGGAGGAGGATGGGCAGAGTGCTGTTTTTGACAATGGATAATGTTTTTCCTTGTTTTGTTTTTCGGTGATTATGTTTAGTTTTTTGTTTTAGCATTTGGACTATTTTGGAATATTGTTGTTTAGACTCTGCTATTTTATATGAAATGCATTAAGTTGGTAAAAAAAAAAAAGTTTAACTAGTTTTCTTAATCTAATCATATTAAATAAATATATTTTATATTAATGATCAGACGGAACAATTTAAGTGAGATGATAAAAGCATAAAAGTGTCAAAAAAAATGTATATAAAATTCAGTTTTTCTTTCTTCTATTTTTTATTATTCTTATTTTATTTTTGTAAGAAGGTTTTAGGTTTTAACCTGAACCTCTATTTATGACATAACACACCCATCTTATTTCACTTTTATGCTTCTATTTTTTTTTTCTTTTACCTCAAAAGCTGCAGAATTAATTTATGAAAAAATTAATCCTTATAATTTAATCAAATTTTAAATTAGGTCTTTGAACTTCTATTTCCTTTTATTAAGATCTTATACTTTAAACTATTATTAGACGCATCCATCCCTGCCGTTAATGAAAGACTAACGCGGGCTAACTCCGTTTATTTTGAGTGATGTGGAAGATTACTCAGCATCATTGCCACTGTCGCCCTTACTGCCTCTGCTGTGGAACCATTGTGTCTTTAAGCCAATCCCATTCTTCCCCTTGTTTTCACAGAACATACTTAACCACTGAATCTTTCATAGCTTGAGAATGGCATAATGAGGCTTTAAAGTTAACCAAAGTTATAACTCCTGACGATGAAACTGGTATGTCGCCATGCAAATCTTTAACCAACAACAACCATTGTGGGATTTGAAGTCTCCTCTTGAATTACTTTCTCTAATTGCATTCCGGGCTAGGCATTCATAAATGAAAAATAGTTACAACTTCATAAAATAGTCATGCACATTGCCCAGTTGTGTAATAAGAGAACAATTTAATGGTGAAAAGCAAAACCAGATTTAAGAGTCAAGGACGACTTTTATATAACGTGAAGTTTCCTCTTAGGATGAAATTATAATTAATACGAATTTTCAAAATATGGAAGGAGATTTCTGTAACGTAAAAGTAAAAATTGAGAAGTTTGTTACTATATTTTACACTTGTATTTATATGCGCACACACAGGCGTGTCTATAAATGCGAAATGCTTCATCCCCAGATTCTGATTCTTCTCAGTTTCCTTCAGGTTCGAAGCTCAGGGATGAATCACAGTCACCATTAATTTGAGCTTCATCCCTATCACTTCAACGGGCTTTCTGTTCCTGCAAATTTACCCTGTTCCAAAACAGAGCACACACAGCGTTCAGATTGGTGGAATCAGGGACACTTTAATGGATATTATATTAATAAGTGAAGACTAAAGACAAGTATTTAAGGGCAAGTGGGGTTACCCCGGCAATGCCTCCTACACCAGCTGCTGCTTCTTCTATAAGCACTCCAAACAGAGAAGCCAAACAAACCAGCAGGAAGAGTGTGATTCATCCTCGAGCTTCGTATCTGAAGGAAATTGAGCAGAATGGGAATGAATCATGGGGGGGCCAACATGAAGTTGCAGGAGAGAGAAATTGAAGTTTAAAACATTGAAGGAGACTGACCATACAAGGATTTGGCCTTCCTCAACAAAAGCTTTCTCCATGGTTGTTACGCATTCTTTCTTTCTTTCTGTGTCAGATTGTTGAGAGAACAAGATGGAATCTATTATAGACACACCTCTGTGTCACTGTATAATTTCATTTGAGACGTGTTGGGATAATTCCGCGAAGCTTAGCAATACAGAAAAAGTCTTCATTCAATCGTGACTCTTGATAGTGGGTAGAAATTTCTTCTTGGTTGCTTTTCAACGGACATGATCTATTGTCCCAAAATCTACACTCATCTGTCATCTCCCCTCTCTCTTGCCTGTACAAGGAAGCACCCAAAAGCGGAAACCTCTTACCAAAACTTATGTGACTTTTTCAATCAAATTGAATGCAATATACTCATACTTGTGATTATATTTTTTTATAATAATAAAGGAAAACATAAACGGACAAAACTATCCTTATTTTTTCTTGGTTTTTAAACACCTGACTCATATAAGTAAAAACACATTATGAAACAGCTGTTCTTTTTAATTTATTTAAAAAAACATTTCTTTTTTCATTGCAAAAAAAAAAAAAGCAGTTCTTAAAAGTCAAAACAACAACCCAACGGCTGCAATCAATTAAATAGTAGTATTGTGATTTTATTGCAATTAAAGACTTTTTGTTGAGATGTATTGTGATTTTATTTTTTTAAGGGAAAATTGCCATAAAAGACCTCATTAGCCTAATATTTGCTAAATGGGACCTGACCTAATCTGTCATTAATTTCGTAGAAGCAAAAGACTAAAATGCCCTTAATGAGAAAAGAGAGATGAAAGAAACAGCACAGAACCAGTGAATTGCCTGCGTAAGAAACAAAGCAAGTGATTGACATCCTTGCACAGATAAACATCCTCCCTTCTGGCCGTCGTTCACTGTAGATGTTGCCGGAGGTTCGATGTATCAGTAAAGGGGAGGTGAGTTGTGTGAAGATCCTTATTCTAGAGCTAGGTTTTTGGTGGAGCTTATAGTTTGCATTTGCTTTAAAGCTAGGTTTTTACATTGTTGTTTTACATAGTGAGGAAGTAGTAAATAAATTAAATTGTGGCTTCATTAGGTTTTCTGATTTGTCCATAATCATCAAGGTTCTATTTACTTTATAGTAGATAGATTTGTATCCAATGTTGAGTTGTTTACAGAGTAGCGTATTATGTCTGATTTGAATGATTATTAATCATATGCAGCCACTAATCTTGAATTTGATGGCACTTAATTAGATGCCAATTCTCCTTTCATAGTCTCTCTCTATATATATGGATACACCCTCCATAATTCATTTAACATATCTCGACATATGACCCTCAAAAGAAAACAATGTTATATGCTCATCTTGTTGTTTACACTTCAAACACAATTTTTGCATTTATATACATGAGTGTCTTTTTTTGAATCATTATTTCTCCATTGGTTGGTGTCATCCTTACATTGACCTTGCTGTTATTATATATATATATATATATATTTGTTCTTATTATCATACTTCTCATTATGTATTTATGTTTGTAATCCAATAATATCAAACTCGTCCCTTATGTCTTTTTTTGTAAGGGTGAGATTACAAATTAAAAATTCAAAACTCCCTTGACAATTTGTGACGTTTGATTGGGTTATTGTAGTAGATGAAACACATTATAAAATTCAGTTTATATGACACTAAAGGTATCTTACTACAGGTTTTTGTTCAGTATGATGAATAGGGCAGAAAAAGAAATTTATTGCTTCTTCCACATAGGTGGGAAGATTATCACTGGTAAAGGGAGGACTCAATATGTTGGTGGGAGAGAAAATGGAAGAATAGTAAGAGAAGGAATGTCACTTAATGAGCTTAGAAGAACAATATATTCATGTCTTGGGATTCAAGGGAAAACATTTCAGCTAAGGTGTACATTGTCATCATTAGATGAAAGCACTGTTATAGACATAGAGGATGATGAAGGAGTGAAACAAATAGTACAATTTAATGACAAATGTGCACATTTGTATATAGTTGAAGATGCTAGTGAGTTGATAGATGAAGAGCAACCCATGATAATGTCACAAAGGTGAGTTACATGTACTTTTTATGTATTTTAAAGTGGTATGGCAGAATGAGTGAGTAATTGACAAAAAGTTTTGATATAGGCCGGAGAGCTTGGGAGGATCGTACGGGTTATGTATTGGTGAATCATCATCAAGTAGGATATCACAAGATAGGCCATATGTAATTCAGAGTGCACTTGCACCTATCCCTAAGTATGGTGCTGAGAAGTGGAAGGAATTGCTTTCAGGTGATAAGAGGTTTAAGAATGCTGTTGAATTCAAAGAATCGCTGTACAAGTATAGTTTGGCACATAAATTTGCATACAAATTTGTGAGAAATTGTGCAAATAAGATGATAGTGAGGTGTAAAGTAGATGGCTGTCTATGGAAAATTACTGCATATCAAGTGGGGGGAAGAGTCAAGCTTCTTACGTGTGCATACCTTTGTGGAGAACCACAATCACTCAGCACAGGATAATCTGTCGTACATCGTAAATTGACCTCTAGCATGATTGCTTCCATAATAAAAGATGGATTGAGGGGTTGTTTAGATAAACCACCTCATGAGATAAGACGTGAGGTATATAGGGAATATGGTTTATCAATGTCTTATGATCAAGCATGGAAAGGTAAAAAGAAAGCACTAGCTGAGATATAGGGATCACCTGAGCAATCATACATGTTGATTCCTTGGTATTGCAGGAGACTAACTGAAGTAGACCTGAAGACAGTAGCAAGATGGGAAGCTTGTCTTAACCATACGTTTAATAGATTATTCATTGTATATGGATGTTCCATCGAAGGATTCTTAGGAGGATGCATACCAATTCTTTATGTTGATGGAACTCACCTTAGTGGGCCATATCGTGGGACAATGTTATTTGCATCTACGCTTGATGCTGATAATCAGCTATACCTTGTTGCCTATGCCATAGTGAGTGGGGAGACTAATGATGATTGGATATGGTTTATGCAAAATGTGAAAGACATTTTAAACTCTCTTGAAGTGGTGATTGTGTCAGACAGACATAATGCAATAATACATGTTGTCAAAAATGTTTTTGGGAGTGAGAGGCATGCATATTACTATAGGCATGTTAAAGAGAACATTAGCATAGAGTATTCAAAGGTTTATAGAGGCCCAAAAAGAAATACCCAAATCAAGAAGGATGATGCTTTGAAGATGCTAGATGGGATTGCATATGCTAGATTGGATTGTGACTTCGAAAGAGCTTTAGCCAATATGCGATGTTTTGCCCGTGAATTGTTAACCTGGCTTGAAGAGCATGGTGATATTGACCGTTGGGCATTATCACGATTCCCATTTAGAAGGTGGGAGAATATAACTACCAATTTGGTTGAGTCATTTAACACATGGCTTGTGAAAGGGAGGAAACATCATGTGTTAACATTGATAAATGAGCATAGAAAGAAGCTAGCAAAAAAAAAAACTGTTTGCTTACAAGAATGCAATTACCTTGTGGAAAAATGGAGTGGGACCTAATATAAAAGCAAAGTTAAAGGAGAATGTGTTGTGTAGTGAAGGGATGCTGGTGTTGTAATATTCTTCACACACATTTGAAGTTCAAATTAAAGAAGTTCGTGTTGGTGTAAATATTGTTTTGAAAGAATGTGCTTGTAAGGGTTGGCAAAGCTGTGGTATACCATGCCCACATGCATGTGCATGCATTAAATATGTGAATGGTAATGTGTACAGATATGTGGAAGAATGTTACTTAAGTCCAACACAAGAGAAGATATATATTAGAACAATGACGCCAATGAATACACATGACATGCCAAAATTAAATGACTTACGATTCAATGATTATCAGAATGAGATCTTCTTGTGGCCTCCACCACAAGCCGTTTGCCTGGGAGACAACACACAAATAGGCGGGAATCTCAATTCCAAGACAAGAATGTGTATAAATGGTCAAGATGCCATCAGGAAGGGCATACTTGACGAAGGTGCAAGAACCCAAATCCTTATTGACCTCACCTTCTTCAAGTATACCAATCCAATGCATGGTCCAATATGTTAGCTAGTGACTAACTTTTGGTTTTATATATAGCCTTTTATCCCCTCATGATTTTTGGAATTAGGGGTAAAATGCAGTGGTTAATGCATTATGTGAAGACTTTTGAAGATGTATTTTGTGTTGTAATTATGTTACAAGTGATTTATTTCCTCTTGTCATTGTAAATGTAAAAGTGTTATATATTAGCACGATATGTTAGCCAAATTGTGATTAAATATTATTGTAATTATAAATGTTAAATTTCATGTTGTCAACCTATTAATTCTCAACATCTTTTGATCATTTATGTTTTCACCTGGTACCATTGTCCATTTACGTAGCATGTAAGTAATGCTTCCAACACCATTGAAGAAATTCTACACATTGAGTAGCTAATTTGCACATACGGTCACATCTTGCACACAGCAAAGAGTTGTTGCACATAGGTTTGTTTTTTCATGTAGGGAAAGATCTGTTGCACATGGTTATGTTACACTTACGAACACTTAAAATGAACCTAAGTGGAAGATGTTTTGAACCCATGGGAGATGCTTTCCACTTCGGGTTAGATAATTGCAGACGGGGAAGAGTTCTTGCATAGAAGGGAAGATATGTTGAACATGAGAGAAGATCTTTCATACATGGCTCAGTGGCACTTATGAGCACTATATAAACCTAAGTGGAAGAGACATTGAACAAACGAAACATGTTTTGCACATAGGGCAGAGTTAGTGCACATAGGGAAGAGTGCTTGCACATAGGTAAGAGTTCTTGAACATAAGGGAAGAGTGATTGCACATAGGGAAAGTTCTTGCACATGAAGGAAGATCTTTCGCACATGGTTCAGTAGCACTTGTGAGGACTAAATAAACTTAAATGGAAGAGACATTGAACAAACGGAACATGTATTGTACATAAGGCAAAGTGCTTGCACATAGGGAAGAGTGATTACACATAAGGAAGAGTTCTTGCACATGAAGGAAGATCTTTCGCACATGGTTCAGTGGCACTTGTGAGGACTAAATGAACCTAAGTGGAAGATACATTGAATAAACGGAACATGTTTTGCACATAGGGAAGAGTTTGTGCACATAGGGAAAAGTGATTGCACATAGGAAAGAGTTCTTGCACATGAAGGAAGATCTTTCGCACATGGTTCAGTGGTACTTGTAAGGCCAAAATGAACCTAAGTGGAGAAGACATTAAACAAACGGAACATATGTTGCATATAGGGGAGAGTTCTTGCACATAAGGAAGATGTGTTGAACATGAGGGAAGATCTTTCGCACATGGTTCAGTGACACTTGTGAGCACTAAAGGAACCTAAGTGGAAGAGACATTGAACAAACGAAACATGTTTTGCATAAGGGAAGAGTTGTTGCACAAGGGCCACGGCACCCGATAGACACCTTGGCTACCTTCAAAGATGATGTAAGGGTAGTGTAAATAGAGCCAAGGTAAACATCTTCTTTAGTAAGTTTTCGCCCTTGTGAAACATCTCCTATTCCTACCGTATATGATATTCCAAGCCGGTTTGCAAAGTATGGGATTGACTGAAAAGTCAGTTTTCATATTTCTCTTTTTGTTCTAAACATGATCTTATACAGAGAAGACTATGCCTTATCTTTCCAATGGATTCCATTCTATTTCTTTTTATATCTTAGGCACATGGCCTTTCTGCCCCTATTTTCTAATTTACTTGCCCACAAGATCTGTTGAAGAAGTTGAATTTCCTAAGTATGTTTTCGCAAGTAAGGAATAAGCGGTGCACATAGGGGAAAAGTGTTTGCAAACCACACGTAATATACAAAACAAGTACTAGTGTACCACAGTTGTATATAAATAATTGAGTTTCATTTACATTGCAACAAAAGATGATGACAAACTACAATATGAACAGAATAAATACAACATCGACTACTTTCTCCTTATTTTCCCAGGTTTCCAACCTTCAATGCCATGCATGACCATGTCCCGATATTTATTCTTCTCATGGGCTACTAACCACCAGACCATATCAACTCGCTTTTGATCCATGTCTTCCTGCACAAACATGTTCGCAATCAAATAAATTGCAATTGTAACAAGTAATAAATCAATTTACTCACATTAGGTATAGTGAAACCATTCCACTCAGGATTTCTAATATTTTCCCAGCTTTACAACCAAGAGATCACATAGATTCCACAATCCCATCTACACAAAAATGAAATAGCAAATCATAAAAATATCATCCATTCATGCATACATTAATAATTAATATGTAACCCACTACAACTAACTCACCCATTATTCTGCTGTTGAACAAGACCAAATCTAAACTCAATGTAAGGGTTGTATCCATAGATGTCACAATTAAGGTGTGCAAGTAATTCACCAAAATATTTACTTTGTCAAAATGAAAAGTTCAATGACCATAGCTTGTGGTTCACATGTAAACAATTTGAAGTTTTAAAGGATGAGGGTTTGCATACCACTTTGTGTCCTACGTCCCTCTTTGCATGAAGAGTAGTTTGCCAACTTAGAGTATTGAAGTCGGGCAGTAAAGAGTCAAGTAAGTACATCGTGAGCTCTTTTTTCATAAATACAAAACAAAACCAATGATGATCACAGACCACAGGAGCAGACACAAAATCACACTCTGATATATTATATCCTAATTTGTCAGGGTCAATGAATCTTGTGTGATTGTCAACCTTTCACTTGTCTATATCTCCCAACATGCAATCCTTATGCAATGTAAATGACAATCCGACTAATTAGTAATATTACAAAAAACTGAACAAGTAATGATTACGATCCTTATGCAATGTAAATGACAATCCGATGAATTAGGTTAGACTCACCATAAAAAGAGGCTGGAAGATATGACGTGTAATGCGTCCTACATCACTATATTTTTGTTCATCGACCAAAAGATGTGAAATGAGTGTTACAACCTGTAATGCTAGTTGATTAGCACTCTCATGTGGAGTGTAAGTTATTATAACGTAAAACGTAAGTAGCAAGCTCAACTTACATATTCGCTTATCCATCCCCTACGGCTGAAGCAAGTCAGTTCGGTCTTATTCAGAAAGAATTCATGAATTTCTACATATATCTCTTGCCCAATTATCGGGTTAGTCCTACGTGTGCAGTACTCATATAACTGCTCCTTTGCATTAGGTCTCCTTGTCTTCCCTATTTCTGGGAGGAATGGTGAATGTATTGCAGGTCTTATTATCCTCTGAGACCTTCTCAAAGGCACCATATCATCATCATAGTCAATATTGGTAACTTCCTCCTGATGATAACAGGGAAGAACCTGAAGTGGCACAACTGACGATGAATGTGATTTCTGATTATCATAATTGATGTCATCTTCACCTTTCCCTTTATCCTGCATATTTTCTCTTTCATGGCCAGCAACATGAACTTTGACATCACTCACACTTGCATTTTCGGCATTGCCCTTCCTTTTAGCACTTCTGTTTTTTGTGTCCTTGGGAATAGATTCAACTTGGACTTGGGTTTCACTTTTTTCCCCATCCACAACAATATTAACCTTGACCTCACCATCATTGCCAATTTTTTGATCCATTGTAGCTTCCATCTTTAACAACTCAGTTGCAACACTTTCAGCGACCTTTCCCATAATCTGACAATACATCTGTCTAGTTCTCTACATGAATCACAGATAGTGCTCAGTTAGTGTCAAAGTGTGTACAATAAAACCAAAACAAATGCAACCACAGTAAAAAAATTTATAGCTTACCGATTCTTTGAATATCGTGACTTCAGGAAGCTTAAGTATGTAATCAGTGTCACATGTTGTTTTGTCATAGTCACGCTTTAATTTGCATCCTAAGTTGTCCGGGATTGATGACCCATATGAAAATAGAATCCCCTTATTACTCTCACACTCCAGCTTCATTGCTTCTTTGATCCTTGCATTATTCCAATAATGTAAAGCACATTCAGCCGAGGGGACCTCTTGACCATCCAAGGGAAATGTTTGGAGAAACATGATCTACAACCAAAATACTTAGTTTAGAACCATAGATTATATATTCAATTTTGAAAACAGAGAATCCTGATATGTTACATTACTTATCATGACGAAATAAATGCAACCCCCAATACACTTGCTTGTCACTCCTTCTTTTAACACATTCTTGTAATCTGTGACCTCCTTCATCACCTCATTGATCACAAACTTACACCAATTAAAACCACCTAAACTAGTATTCTCACAACAAATAATTTTCAGCAATCGGTGGCTAACACCTCCATTTTTTAAAGGACACAATAACGTCCCTAAGGTGTATAGAACAAGCAATGGCTCAAACAACTCTTCTTCCCTTGAAACTATCATCCCCTTGATGTTAGAGAACCTTTTATTTGCAAGCTTTTCCTTCAAATTTTGAAATTGCTCACAATTTGCATTATGTTCCTCTTTGATCTCACTCCCTTCATTAGGCAAACCCATTAAATCTTTTACATCATGCTCAACAATTTCCCTCCTAAAGTTTCTTACACATATTGAACAACTTGTAGGGTCAACCGCTTTAACCAATTCCCCACAGAGTGCATGAGGTATCTTCGTACAAGTGACTTCTAATATTTTATGAAACCCAATTTTTTTAGCCTTCGCCGTCAACCTTGCATCATTTCTCACAAATAGTGCAAATTCCACAAATTGTTTTAGTGACAATCGTGTCTGCACCTCCATTTCTTTGATTGAAGAGGGATATCCTATACGATCTCTACCCTCCTTATCCCTTTCAGAATGCTTACTCTTTTCTTCCTTTGACAATTTATTCCATGCCTCCCTCACTTATTGGTCTGCGTCTTGTATTGTCTTGTGTTTGCCTTTCCTTGTTTTATCAGACCAGTATTCACGCTTGAACAATTGTGCTCCATTCAACCTTGCCTTCCCACCTTTTACTCCTTTCATTCCTTTCCGTCCTATTCTTTTGACCATGTTGTCTTACAAACTATTTCGCTCTCGAAATATAGTCTATATAAATGATATCACTGCACATATTTATAAATGATCAAAACAATGTAAAATAGGCACAGTAATAGTATGAAAAATATTTTTTTCATTTCTAAAGCTATAAAAAGATGCTTTATAACAAGTTCAAATATTGCAAGGATATCTATTCTCTCCTCCCCTCTCTGTTTAAATATAGAATAATGATTTTACAAGAGGGTACTCCTGATATGATGTATTTCAACCAGATAAAGCTGCAAGCTTTAGATGTAATAAAACTGCTTTATAGCTTTGTCACAATGCTTGGTTGTTTACTAAAATAAACCTATCAAACTTATAGCTTTGTCATGCAATCTCTCAAGGCTTAACTCATACACTTTTTGTGATTCTTAAACAGAGTTATATCTACTACTTACTATGGAAATACCTATACCACATACCATTCAACGAGTTGTGTTAATTGGCACCGTTGCACTTGACAGATAATATTTTTGTTAGGCAACATGTTTTCTAATATTAGCTTACTCGGTTCAACAAAGAAAAGGAAACTAGGAGTTATTGCTTTGATCCGATCTAGGCTATTGAATGAGCACCAATTGACCATCAATATGAATAAGATAATTCACATGCATCAGCATAATAAATGATAAATGCAATAACTTTTGGATGAGATACCAACATCATTGTGAAAACATAAAAGAAAAAGACACACAGGTAAGAGTTCACACCCTAAGAAATTTTCTATTCACCAAAAAGTCCAGACAGATATAAGTAGTGATTACGTAAATAACAAGGATTATACCACAATAATTCTACAAGGAATGTCTTGAAAATATTATAAACAGAAAAGATAGATTTTTGGACATGAGTGCCTTACCCAGTGCCAAAATAATTTCCTTGTAAGGGGGAGGTGGTACGTGGTAGGTTCAATCCCTCACAAGGCTAGTTTAGGCCCCTTCTAATCTAAGGGGGCGGGGAAAGGATAGATCTATTCATGCAAGGACTTCAAAGAAGATTTCCACTATCTTCTCCAAATCAGTAGGGTATAATAGACCAGATCCAAGTATAAGAAGCTTATACGAAAAGTATCTTACAAGCTACAACAGTTAGGAATAAAGTAAGCAACTTCTGCATCGAGAAATTATAGCAAAAATTAGGCAAGGATTATGCTCACCAGAACTTACCATGAATAAAATTGATAATGCAATGACCTTGCACAAACAATGCCAATCAAATTTCCAACAAACACAGTCGTCACAATATCTCAGTATAAAGCAAACTTAGTATTTATAAGAAGAGCATAGAGAAGATAAATGAGAATTCAGAGGAGCAATGCAGCTTCAACTTGAGTTAAAAGTAGAATTAATCTAATCCTCACTAAATTTTCTGAAATTCACTACTTACGTTCCTTGGTAAGGACCTTCTAGGATGACGAACTGGTCTTGCCAAGCTTTTTAAAGGAGGAGGAAAAACACACAAACTCTAGCCTCATAGAGACATATCTGGAGCGCATAAAATTGAGAAGTCCTCCTTTAAGCCTGTAAGAAATTAAATACGTTGACATGATATAAAATAACAGCCAACATAAATATGTTGTTAAAATACAAATGCAACAACCCGTTTCCTAATTTTCTTTTTCCCTCACTTTGTACCTACTTGCACCATCTACAGTGTGCAAACAAAGCAAGTAACATGAGGTGAGCAGCCAATAAAAAGATTGCAAATCCTTTGGATATAAACACTGGTTCAGGCATGAACTTGAAGTTAAAAGCTGTAATATCCCAAAAAGTGATTAAGGGCTAATGACTTCAAAAGTGGATGTAATTATTGTTGAATAAACACTTTTGGAGAATGTGTGATGGGAATTTAGATATTTTAATGATTCCAATGGCTTCCTTGTGAAAATTCATGTGGGGAGAGTGTTTATTGTGAAGTTGGAACCATTGGGAACAATTGTGCAAAAGTTGAAAACTCTGTCCATTGAAACTCTGTACAGGGCAGCCAATTTGTATGGACGTTTTAAATAGGCAAATGGTGTCTAAAAATTCTGAAATTTTCCAGTATTAAAGTTTACATGTCAAGCTTCAAAATGAACATATAATTTGTATCATTTTGATTTGTGACCTAAGAGTTTTGGAGTTTTGAAGTTTGCCCAGCGAAATTAATTATTTTCTGGAACAGTATGCAAAGATTGAAAGTCTGGGAATTTTGTGGTGATTTTCAGTAATGGCCAATATTTTTCCTATGAATAGGACTTAAATATCTTTCATTTGGATTTGGAATCACCTCATTTCGAGTTTTCTAGAATTAGTTATGATTTTTTAAAGTTTGGGCAGAAAAACTGTCATAAAATCCGAAAATGGGATTTATGACATCAGCATAATAAAACATGACATCATCCTAATGTTAAAACACTTTTTATTCATCATCTTCATCCGCTATTCCCGACGCCATTCTGCAGCCAAAGTAAAGAAAAAGAGTTGAGAGGGTTTTGGGAGAAAAGGAGAAGAGAACTCGTAAGGTAAGCCGATTTCTCCGACGATCTAGCTCCTAACGCGTATAACTCCGATCCTAAGCTACTCCTTTATGTTCTTTAAGGTTTGGAAGCTCCTCTTTTGGTGTTAAAACACCTAGGGTTTTCATTCAAGTCAAGGAAAATCTATTGGGAGCTTGAGGTAACTTCCAAACTCTTGTATATTGACTATTCTGGCTGCTGTGGGCAATTTAATCGGTGAAATTTCGCCGGATTGCCATTGGTTTTAATTCTTGGAAATGGGTTTTTCTAGGGGTTATGCTGCCCAAATTGATACTAAATGGTAGTTGTAACTTAATGAAATAGTCAATAAAGTGGTTAGGAGTAGAAAGGAACGTGTTTACGGAGCCGAAATCGTAAAACCCCGATTTTCTCCGAAGAGCTCATATATTTCGGTCAGGGGTCTAAATGGGTCTTAGAGTTGGATTTTCAATGATTTTATGGTTCCATTGAGTTCAGGGGCGAAAATTAGGTGGGGTTACAGTTGGGCACTTTTTCAAAAAAGGCCGAGAAAGCATAATTACGGAAACACCCCTAAAACCCTAAAAGTAGGGCTGCCAAGGGCAATTTCGTAATTTGACATTGAATTTGATAATTCTGAGTACGGAAATGGATTCCTTGGGCGGAAATATGTTAGGATAGCCCAGATTAGAATTTCGGGAAAAGTGCAACCAGACCGGGTACGGCGGGCCCGGGCCGGGTCCCCGGGGGTAGTTTTGTAAATTTTCATTATAGACTAATATAACCCCAAGTAACACTATGGAAGTGTCTAAATGGTGCATTTGGAATTGTAGGATTCGATATTTGCCGCCCTCGGGAGCCCGCAGTGCCAAGAAACGTCGGGAAAGGATCAGGTAGTGACTCTCTCTCTTATACTATGTATAATGCTCTGTATGTGTGTGTTATCATTGTTATGTGATGATTCTTTGATGCTGCTGCGATTACAGCTGGTGATAGCTGTCGTTTACAGCGCAAGCTGTCGTTTACAGCGTAAGCTGTCGTTATTGTGATTACAGCGTAAGCTGTCGTGATTATTATTACAGCGAGAGCTGTCGTATTATGCATACAGCCGTGAGTGCTGTCGTTTGTGGTGAAAACCATGTATCTTTGAGATTGCTGCTGCTGTTGCTGGTTGTGATTTATATACATGCTTTGTGTTATGCATTGTGTGAGTGGTTTGTTACTACTGGGATTCGCTCGAATCTCATTCTTTCCTATGACTAACATTTCAGACAGGGCATGTGGCTCAAAGGAGAAGCGGCCAACCCGAAGCACTTAGGATCTTTAGTGATACTAAGGATTTTTGAGATGTTGGTTATCTACTTTAAACTCGGGATTACTATATACCTGAATCAGGAACACTACATTCAATTTTGGTTGTGTAATCCCCTAGTAGATACTTGTAACCTCTAGATTATATAAGTATAGGACCCGGGAGTTGCCGGGGATTTGGTTATACACTCTGTTATACATGAATGTAGATAAACTGCACAGGTAATTATATTCGAATTTTGAAATGGAGACCAGGAACAGGAAGAGATTTTGAATGTTTTGTGAAAACCCTACTACAAAGTAGGAGATTAAAATGAGTTTAAGTTATCCGATGGTCTCTAATCCGAATTAAATGTGCATTATCGAATTATAATTACGTGATTAAAGGCAGGGTGTTACATTTTGGTATCAGAGCTGTAGTTCCTGGCAAGGGTAGAGGTTGCTAGGATAGATCCCTTAGATAGTAGTAGGGATAGAAGATTATCTGTGAATGATTGTTGTGTATGCACATGTATGTTTTATTGACATGGATATATATAAGAGTTTTGTGACTATATGTGCATACTATCTCTGCTAAATTAATGGGGCAAGTTGTTTGTAGAATGAAGAAAACTAGAGGACGCCCCAATATTCCGCGTGTAGACCTAGAGGTGGAGGTCGTCAATGATAATCCACCAGATCCTATGCAAGAGCTGATGGGTCTAATCCGGGATCAAAGAGATATGATAACTGAGTTGAGAGAAGAGCTCCGAGCAGAGAAGGCGAAGAACAAGGAAGGTCCAGTTCAGTCCACTCCGGAGGAAACTCAAGGAGAAGCCCGTCATGAGGACACTGCTGAAGGGTCAGCACGACCCCTGGAGTCCCCACCTCACATTGTCCCAAATCAAGAATCACATGGGATGCCGCTTAGAGAGGAAAGAGACCTTCAGTTTTGGGTCACCAGGTTCTGCAAGCATCTGCCTCCGGCGTTCAGAGGGAGGTTTGACCCTCAAGCAGCCGAAGATTGGATGAACAGGCTGGAGAAAATATTTGAGGTGCTTAATTGTCCGGATGAGGTGAAGCCACGACTGGCCGTTTACAAACTCGAAGGGGATGCAGACCGTTGGTGGCGGAATATCGCCCTAACCTTGAAGAGCGACAAGATGCCATTGACTTGGGAATTGTTTCAACAAGAATTCAACGAGAAGTATTTTCCCAAATCAGTGAGGCTCGAGAAGGAGACAGAATTCCTGAATATCAGGCAAGGGGACACGGAAAGCTTCGATGATTACTTGTGCCGTTTTGTCCGATTGGCTCGATACTCCTCCTATCTCCGGTTCAAGGATGATGAAGAATGGAGTTCTGATATGCTCATTCGCGGTCTGAGGCGAGAGTTGAGGAAGCGCTTAGCTACTCATCAATTTACCAAGTTCAACAAGGCGGTTGAACAATGCAGGATTACAGAGAACAACTTGAGAGATTTGTATCCTGCCAGAGCTACTAGCCACCGCAATGAACCTAATAAGGGTGCTACCTCACAAAAGCGAAAGGGGCAAGGATCTTCGTCTGGAAGTGGTAAGAAGCCCTACCAGTCTGGGAGCCGTGACCAGCAAAGAACATATTCTGGACCATGGATTTGTCGTCGGTGTAACCAACCACATCAAGGCAAAACTTGTGATGGCAAAATAATATGCTTCAATTGTAAGCGTGTGGGGCATACTTCTGCTGAATGCAAAGAGCCACGACCAGACCAGAGACCGAGGACACAGGGCCGAGTATTCACTATGACCCATGAGGAGGCCCGCAAATCTCCTGAGCTAATACAAGGTAAACTTCTACTTCATGGCCATCTGTTGCAAGTTTTATTTGACTCGGGTGCAAGTCACTCCTTCATTGCCTATGATTGCGTGAAGCGCCTGGGATTGCATGTGCACAAACTGCCATTTGAATTAGTAGTGTCAACTCCAATGGGTATTAAGGCCTTGACCACAGAAGCTTGTTTGAGTTGTGTCATAACTGTGGAAGGGCATCAATCTATTGTAGATTTGATATGTTTGCCTCTTAGTCAATTAGAAGTCATTTTGGGTTTTGATTGGTTAATGGCAAATAATATATTGCTTGATTGTGGAAACAAGAGGATAGTATATCCTGTATCTCAGAGGGTTGAAGATGTGGATGCTAGTATGAATTTTCTTTCGGCAGCCAAAGCTGAAAAGTATCTTGAAAAGGGTTGCCAGGGGTATGTAGTGTTTTTCTCTGTGCAAGGGGAAAATGGCGAAACCTTGAATAATATACCCGTGGTAAATGAATTCCCTGAGGTGTTTCCGGACGATCTGAGCGGACTACCTCCAGAAAGGGAAGTTCAGTTCCCAATTGACATTGTACCTGGAGCTGGTTCTATATCGAAGGCCCCATACCGCATGGCCCCAAACGAAATGGCGGAGTTAAAGAAACAAATAGAAGATTTGCTTGAGAAAGGGTTTATTAGACCCAGTGTGTCGCCTTGGGGAGCTCCAGTGTTGTTTGTAAAGAAGAAAGATGGGAGTTTTCGCTTGTGTATCGACTACAGAGAGCTGAATAAAGTTACTATAAAAAAAAAGTACCCTCTTCCCCGAATTGATGACCTATTAGATCAACTCTCTGGTTCGTGTGTGTTTTCAAAGATTGATCTAAGGTCAGGGTATCATCAGCTGCGAGTGAAAGCAGAAGATATTCCAAAGACTGCTTTCAGGACTCGATATGGTCATTATGAGTTCTTGGTGATGCCATTTGGGCTAACCAATGCGCCTGCGGTTTTCATGGATTACATGAACCGTATCTTTCGGCAATATCTGGATCAGTTTGTTGTTGTGTTTATTGATGACATTTTGATATATTCCAAGAATAAGGATGAGCATGAGCATCATTTGAGAATCGTATTGAATATCTTGTGCGAGAAGCAATTATATGCTAAATTGAGCAAGTGCGAGTTTTGGCTATTAGAAGTGAAATTCTTAGGCCATGTTATCTCGTAAGAAGGGGTCTCTGTGGATCCCAGCAAAGTGGAAGCAGTACTGAACTGGAAGAGGCCAGAATCTGTGGCGGAAATACGCAGTTTTCTGGGTCTTGCTGGTTATTATCGGAGATTTATCCAAAATTTCTTCCGTATTGCATTGCCGATGACCAAGCTCACGAGAAAAGATCAGCCGTTTGTGTGGGACGAGAAATGTGAAAACTGCTTTGTGGAGCTGAAGGAGAGGTTGACGTCGGCACCTGTATTGATTTTACCCGATCCCAGTGTGACATATATTGTGTATTCTGATGCCAGTGGGCAGGGATTAGGGTGTGTCCTTATGCAGCAGGGACGTGTGGTGGCCTACGCCTCTCGACAGCTCAGACCTCATGAATTGAATTATCCCACTCATGATCTGGAGCTTGCGGCCATTGTATTTGCTTTAAAGATTTGGCGTCATTACCTATATGGTGTGACTGTGGAATTGTACTGTGACCACAAGAGTCTCAAATATCTGTATGATAAAAAAGAGCTGAATATGAGACAGCGTCGCTGGATGGAATTGCTTAAGGACTACGACCTGGAGATAAAATATCACCCGGGTAAGGCAAATGTAGTCGCTGATGCTCTTAGCCGAAAGACTGTGCTCGTTGCAGCTATGATGATACAAGAAAGGAAATTGATTGAAGATTTTCGTGATTTAAATTTGACAAATCAGATCATTTGTGCCAATTACACTGTTTCTCAAGAGGAGAGTGATCTAAGGGTGGAAATTGAAGAAGCTCAGAGTCAAGATGACTGGATACAGCGCAATCTGACTCGAATCAAACAGGGAGAAGTTTCAGGCTACGACATATCGCCTCGTGGATTGGTTTGTTACCAGAAAAGAGTCTGCATTCCACTTAAGGCAGAGTTGAGGCAGAAGATTCTGGATGAGGCACACAAGAGCCGATATACTCTTCATCCTGGTATGACCAAGATGTATCAGAATCTGAAATCGGTGTATTGGTGGCCGGGTTTGAAGAGTGACGTGACCAAATATGTTGCAAGGTGTCTCACTTGTCAGAAAGTGAAAATCGAGCACCAGAGACCGCCTGGTTTACTTCAGAGTCCTGAGATTCCGGAATGGAAATGGGAAAGCGTGACCATGGATTTGGTTGTGGGATTACCCAGGATCAGAAACTATGATGCGATCTGGGTAATTGTGGACCGATTAACAAAGTCAGCCCACTTCATACCAATCGATGCTGGTTACTCTCCGGATAAGCTAGCAGAGATTTATATCCGAGAAATTGTGAAACTCCATGGTGTACCGAAGGATATCATTTCCGATCGAGATCCACGATTTACTTCAAAGTTTTGGAAAGCATTGCATGAAGCCTTAGGTACTCAACTGAGATTCAGTACGGCCTATCATCCTCAAACGGATGGACAATCTGAGAGAACAATTCAGACGCTAGAAGATATGTTGCGAGCTTGTGTTCTCGACTTTGAAGGAAGTTGGGATCGTTTCCTTCCACTGGCTGAGTTCGCTTACAACAATAGCTATCATGCGAGCATCCAAATGGCTCCGTATGAAGCGTTGTATGGAAGACGGTGTCAATCACCTTTATGCTGGAATGAATTATCTGAAAGGAAGCTTTATGGGCCAGATTTGGTTGATCAAACCTCAGCACAGATTCGGATCATTCGTAAGAGGCTCCTTGCAGCGCAGAGTCGACAGAAAAGTTACGCTGACAAGAGGAGAAGGCCTCTAGAATTTGAGGTTGGTGATCACATATTCCTGAGAGTATCACCAATTACGGGCATTGGGCGAGCCATCAAGAGGAAGAAGCTGAGCCCGAGATATATAGGTCCTTTTGAAATCCTTGAGAGGATTGGGCCTGTTGCTTATCGAGTAGCCCTACCCCCAAACTTGAGTAGACTCCACGATGTGTTTCATGTTTCCCAACTGAAGAAGTATCAACCGGATCCATCTCATATTGTTGAATATGAAGAAGTTGAGTTACAAGACAACTTCACATATGTGATAGAGCCAGAACATATCATTGATAGAGAAGAACGACGGCTCAGACACCGAAGCATTCCATTTGTGAAGGTGATCTGGAAGGGAATGACTCAGAGGGAAGCAACTTGGGAAGCGGAAGCGGATATGCGAAGACGTTATCCTGAGTTTATGGCTCAAGTTGTGTGACAAATTTCGAGGACGAAATTTATTTTACGGGGGGAGAAATGTAATATCCCAAAAAGTGATTAAGGGCTAATGACTTCAAAAGTGGATGTAATTATTGTTGAATAAACACTTTTGGAGAATGTGTGATGGGAATTTAGATATTTTAATGATTCCAATGGCTTCCTTGTGAAAATTCATGTGGGGAGAGTGTTTATTGTGAAGTTGGAACCATTGGGAACAATTGTGCAAAAGTTGAAAACTCTGTCCATTGAAACTCTATACAGGGCAGCCAATTTGTATGGACGTTTTAAATAGGCAAATGGTGTCTAAAAATTCTGAAATTTTCCAGTATTAAATTTTACATGTCAAGCTTCAAAATGAACATATAATTTGTATCATTTTGATTTGTGACCTAAGAGTTTTGGAGTTTTGAAGTTTGCCCAGCGAAATTAATTATTTTCTGGAACAGTATGCAAAGATTGAAAGTCTGGGAATTTTGTGGTGATTTTCAGTAATGGCCAATATTTTTCCTATGAATAGGACTTAAATATCTTTCATTTGGCTTTGGAATCACCTCATTTCGATTTTTCTAGAATTAGTTATGATTTTTTAAAGTTTGGGCAGAAAAACTGTCATAAAATCCGAAAATGGGATTTATGACATCAGCATAATAAAACATGACATCATCCTAATGTTAAAACACTTTTTATTCATCATCTTCATCCGCTATCCCCGACGCCATTCTGCAGCCAAAGTAAAGAAAAAGAGTTGAGAGGGTTTTGGGAGAAAAGGAGAAGAGAACTCGTAAGGTAAGCCGATTTCTCCGACGATCTAGCTCCTAACGCGTATAACTCCGATCCTAAGCTACTCCTTTATGTTCTTTAAGGTTTGGAAGCTCCTCTTTTGGTGTTAAAACACCTAGGGTTTTCATTCAAGTCAAGGAAAATCTATTGGGAGCTTGAGGTAACTTCCAAACTCTTGTATATTGACTATTCTGGCTGCTGTGGGCAATTTAATCGGTGAAATTTCGCCGGATTGCCATTGGTTTTAATTCTTGGAAATGGGTTTTTCTAGGGGTTATGCTGCCCAAATTGATACTAAATGGTAGTTGTAACTTAATGAAATAGTCAATAAAGTGGTTAGGAGTAGAAAGGAACGTGTTTACGGAGCCGAAATCGTAAAACCCCGATTTTCTCCGAAGAGCTCATATATTTCGGTCAGGGGTCTAAATGGGTCTTAGAGTTGGATTTTCAATGATTTTATGGTTCCATTGAGTTCAGGGGCGAAAATTAGGTGGGGTTACAGTTGGGCACTTTTTCAAAAAAGGCCGAGAAAGCATAATTACGGAAACACCCCTAAAACCCTAAAAGTAGGGCTGCCAAGGGCAATTTCGTAATTTGACATTGAATTTGATAATTCTGAGTACGGAAATGGATTCCTTGGGCGGAAATATGTTAGGATAGCCCAGATTAGAATTTCGGGAAAAGTGCAACCAGACCGGGTACGGCGGGCCCGGGCCGGGTCCCCGGGGGTAGTTTTGTAAATTTTCATTATAGACTAATATAACCCCAAGTAACACTATGGAAGTGTCTAAATGGTGCATTTGGAATTGTAGGATTCGATATTTGCCGCCCTCGGGAGCCCGCAGTGCCAAGAAACGTCGGGAAAGGATCAGGTAGTGACTCTCTCTCTTATACTATGTATAATGCTCTGTATGTGTGTGTTATCATTGTTATGTGATGATTCTTTGATGCTGCTGCGATTACAGCTGGTGATAGCTGTCGTTTACAGCGCAAGCTGTCGTTTACAGCGCAAGCTGTCGTTTACAGCGCAAGCTGTCGTTTACAGCGTAAGCTGTCGTTATTGTGATTACAGCGTAAGCTGTCGTGATTATTATTACAGCGAGAGCTGTCGTATTATGCATACAGCCGTGAGTGCTGTCGTTTGTGGTGAAAACCATGTATCTTTGAGATTGCTGCTGCTGTTGCTGGTTGTGATTTATATACATGCTTTGTGTTATGCATTGTGTGAGTGGTTTGTTACTACTGGGATTCGCTCGAATTTCATTCTTTCCTATGACTAACATTTCAGACAGGGCATGTGGCTCAAAGGAGAAGCGGCCAACCCGAAGCACTTAGGATCTTTAGTGATACTAAGGATTTTTGAGATGTTGGTTATCTACTTTAAACTCGGGATTACTATATATCCTGAATCAGGAACACTACATTCAATTTTGGTTGTGTAATCCCCTAGTAGATACTTGTAACCTCTAGATTATATAAGTATAGGACCCGGGAGTTGCCGGGGATTTGGTTATACACTCTGTTATACATGAATGTAGATAAACTGCACAGGTAATTATATTCGAATTTTGAAATGGAGACCAGGAACAGGAAGAGATTTTGAATGTTTTGTGAAAACCCTACTACAAAGTAGGAGATTAAAATGAGTTTAAGTTATCCGATGGTCTCTAATCCGAATTAAATGTGCATTATCGAATTATAATTACGTGATTAAAGGCAGGGTGTTACAAAAGCTGCCAATAGGACAACATTTTTAAGCAACCAAGACATTACCAATAGCAACCAGGTAAGAAGTGTCTATTTAGATTGATAAAAGCTGAGCAAGGAACTTTTATATGTAAATGAAATATTAACTGTTTAACAATCAACTTTTAAGGGGAAAAAATCAAACTTTAAAATATAGTGTAAAGAAAAGATACCATGTACAACATTTTTTAGGACAAAGCAATGCTCCTCTTGTAGATGGCTACAGATAACAGGAACTTCAATTTCCATTCAACAGAAAGGAAGGAACAAATATTGGAGAAATTAGTGTGCTTTAATCCAGTGTCACAAAAAACATATCTATTACATTGATTTTATCAGAAAGTCAGACAGTGGCCTTCTAAATCCTTCAAACTGCAAAAATTTTGCTTGGCAAACTGCAAAAATTCATATTTTTTGTATATAGCTTCAAATGATTCATATGACCTATCAAATTAAAGCTCAGGATGTCTACTTTGACTCTATAAAATTTCTTAATTTTTACTCATTATTTAGTCATACAAAATTATATGACAAGCTCACTCTCACACAGGAAATTTCACTGGAAGCATAATCATATTCTCCAAAATTCACCATTTTACTTTCTTACTACCCTAAAGATATTAGAAACATTAAGGAATAGATTTGGGACACCTACTAAATTAGGGCTTAGCAATCCCCTTAGTTCAGACTTATTCCCAAGCCTCCAATCCCAAAATTCTGGGTCTTACATTTCACCCCCTTCAATAAATTTCATCCTCAAAACTTGAACGGCTGCAACTTGGGGATTAATCATATCTCACTGTGTAACTCATCCCTATGTTGTGCATACTTCTAAAGCGTGCATCACAATTTACTTGATATGTGTGGTTGGACTGCTTATCAACTCTTACATATTCAACACGTTCTGTACTCATGGGTCACCCAACCCTTTATTACTGATTGTCCATCAGGAAGCTCAGTATATTATCCTAGGCCTCATTGCCTTGTTAGAACACTGCCCCAATATGCTTAGCCTTATAACGTATCTCATTCTATTATTACGTGTAGGCTCATAAGCCATGCAGCACCATATCATATTCCCATCACTAATCTCAAATAGTATTCATCATTCATCATCCATTCTGTACGCAGTATGTAGCATGCAATTAAACACATGACCCACCAGTCATTTCCCACAATGCTTATTTCCTTAAGCCTCACAGCCTCTTCAGGACTTCACTCGGATTCACACAATCACCTTTTTTTATCTAACGGCCTAATCCTCACCCCACCTAAGAGGTTTATTGGATGTCCCTCACCCTACTTAACGAGGTCTGTTGGGCTAGTGAGCCGGCTATGGTTCACTTCGTTAGGTTTCTCCATGGGATAAAATTGTGCCTCATGTGAGACATGGAACCATTGGACACTAAAACGCTTAATCATTGGTCTTATTGCCTTCGCTACAACCTTGTATAGTTTGAATGTTCTATCAACCTCAAAACATTACCTTGGACACACTGGTCCAATATCATCACACTAGGCATCAACCACAGTGCTAGCCACACAGGTCTTACAATCTAGGGACACTGCCCTATGCAACCTTACATATCGGGTTTTACCGCTTTGAGGCTCGGCTCGTCACAATTTTCAAACATATCACATTCTATCAGCCTAAGGACTTACTAGTCCATCAAGTTTTATGGTTTAAACACATACAATTCATCATCTTTGTTGAATACATATCAAAACTAACAACCTCAAACAAATCATCGGTGCCTAAGCATTAAGCATAAATTTCCCATGCTTCCACTGCCCACTCTAAGGTTTATCTCCTCATATGAACTTTAATAATGTCAGGATGATTTAATAGGATTCCCATAGGAACCTCCCATGACATCTGACGACACTCACAATCTATATTCCTCTATGCCCACTCTTGGTCCGTTTCAACTCAAATCGTTCTGAGCCATATAAACTCTTATATCAAGAAAACCTATTCAATGTGGGATTCATTACAATACATCATCATTGAAGGCCAACGTTTCCGTAGCTCTACTTTATGATTCAATGTCACGGTGGCTGCACTCCACGATTCATCATCAATCCAGCTACACGCTAGGGTTCATCGTTACGGTGGCTCCATACTACGGACTGTACTCGGTGCTTCACTCAGTCAACTGACTGGTCAGCCCCTCCGGTTAAAACTCTCCATAGGTAGTCCTTTTCGATCAAATTTCACCATAAGTAGCCCTCTTCGATCAAATTTCACCATAGGTAGCCCTTTCTTATCAGAACTCTCCATAGGTAGCTCTTTCCGGTTAGTCGTCTCTAAATAGAAGTATCATTGTAACAAGAATCCAGAAGCCACTAGTACATCTATTCTCTGTCTTAACCTAGAGGCCATATCTCATGGCTACTCATTGTTCTATCAAGAACTATTCTTATTCAATAAGGGAATACTTTGTTATCAAGATCTTTCCTCATATTAGATCAGCAACTAGCAACCTCAAGATACCTCGTACACATTTCGATTCATTTTGGTACCATGTTATAGTACCTCATATCATCCAAGTCAAGTCAAATTCCTAAGAATCAGTCCGACTATTGAGTTTGATCCTTAGATTACAATTCAACACTTAAAACCTCAACTTTAGTTGAGCCGGAAAATCACTTTCCTCATTTCCATTGATCATTACTGACCCAACACAAATTTGAGTATATCTGTCAGCCCAAGAGTACTCTGGTCTTCTAAGTCTTAGGGCACTCGGACATACAGGTCTACTACAACATATGTGGCATGTAAGATCATACAGCCTAAGGTCTCTAACCCAAAACATCCTCAAAACGTTACTGAAGGTTCAACACTATCCACAAGGTTCACAAGGTTCAAATGCTTGTCATGTTTTAGAACTATAGTACAACCAATTCACATTTCGACCTAAGTACTATTTCAGCTTAGATCGAATTCAAGCCTATCCCAACCTTTAATATCATTGGATTGAATCCTCTAGGATCGACATACGGCATAATCATCATGCCTCATATATCATTGTACATCATTCCTACATTCCTTTATCACAACGGTGTTTCTAAGGATCATCGCTTAACATAGAGAAACCTCAAAACATTTACTATGCCTTGAGGTCCCATAACCTCATCAAATGAACCTTTCTGGCCGTACCCACTGCAACAGAAATGTTTCGTATTAAAATCAATACTTACATCATCACACTGTACATTTAAACATTCTTTATATAGTCTAATTAAGATGATCATTAGTCATGGAGAAACCTTAAGACAATTTACTATTTCTTAAGTGTCCATGACCTGACCAAGTTAACTTCCCAGGGGATTATCCATCTTAGATTTCCCTGGGTTAAGCACGCTTAACTTAGGTGTGCTCGTGCTAAAATGCAGATACCAGCTCTATTTGCTCATGACCACCGGTACCCTAAGACTACCCCTTACAGCTTATATTATGATTATTGATCATTGTCATTGCTTATCGTACATAATGTCAATTCTGATATCATTATCAAAATCGATACCATTGGTGTTCTGATACCACCATTTCGTACACCGATACACTATCATGTGCATTGGTATTACTGATACCACCAGCTAGGTACTAGCACTATATAAACGTGTATTGATATTACTGTGCTTTGATAACTTTGATCCCACTATGATAATACTGGTACTATTCTGATACCACTATCATGAGTATTAGTATTGTTAGTATGTCTAATGGAGCCTTCGATCTGATACCACTATCATGAGTATTAGTATTGTTAGTATGTCTAATGGAGCCTTCGATACCATCATCTGGATACTGATACAACTGCTTTTTGATACCATCCTGATACCATTGATACCACACTGATATCATCTCTAAGTGCACCGGTGCCTCCAATACTGCCATCTAGGACTGATATCAGATATAAATGCCCTGATACCTTCCTGATACCAGTGGTACCTTCCTCAGATCGGTATTACACCACTTGCTACCCTCTGGGTACTCCCTATTTCTTAGGGCCGATTCACCAATCGGGAAGATACACTCCTTTCGTATCTCCCATCCGTGTATATTTCCTATCACTATGTAATCAAGACCATATCAGTATACACTACTTGCTGCCCTCCGGGCACTCCCTATTTCTTAGAGCTGATTCACCAATCGGGAGGATACACTCCTTTCGTATCTCCCATCTGTGTATATTTTCTATCATTATGTAATCAAGACTATATCAGTATACTGTCTTGTTGTCTTAACCACCACTCTGCTAGAACCATTCGAGCTCTTCCAGAACCGCTTTCAGCTCTGATACCAAAATGTCATACCCTTATTTTATTTTCCATATTTTCAGAGTGTTTAAACACAGTTCGGTAGGCAACACAGGAATAGCGTAAAAATACCGATATATAGTACATGATTACATTGAGGAATTCCCTTCAGCGTTAGGTAATATATACAATTTCTCAAAAAATTCAAAATTAAAGGCTAGATATAACCACAATCTTCTTCTTGGCAAACATGCCTGTCACTTTCATGTATCCTCGTCTTTGCCTTTAGAGCCGCTGGCATCCGCTGTGGTATTTTATTTAGAAAAGGGGTGAGATTACAAGGAATCTCAGTAGAAACATATTATCGTTCACATAACACCCGATAAGTAATTATGGCTGAAAACCTAGCCCTTTAACAACAGATTTTTGATCCTCCAACCTTAAAGAACAAAGAGGAGTAGCTTAAGGACGGAGTTATACGCGTTAGGAACCGATTTATTAAAAAAAAGACTTACCTTTGTAAGCTTTTTCCTCCTTTCTCTCTCTAAGATTTCACACACACTCTCTCTAGTTCATATCTAAAATGGCATGAAATGGCTGAAGGAGGGAGAAGGATGATGTTTTATAGCATATATTATATGATATTTAATTATTAATTTAATTTCCAATAATTTCGGATTTTTACAAAATTCTGGTGGATTTTTTGCCTAAACTTTGAAAAATCATAACTAATTCTAGAAAAATTGAATTGAAGTGATTTCAAATGCTATAGAACCCATATTGAGTTTAATTTCAAGAAAAAATATAACCTTTAGCCAAATGAAAGCACACAATTTTCAGAATTTCAATCTTTGCATGCTTTCCCAGAAAATAATCAATTTCACTAGGTAAACTTCAAAAATCCATAAATTTTTGTATATAGCTTCAAATGATTCATATGACCTATCTAATTAAAGCTTCAGGATGTCTACTTTCACCTTATAAAATTTCATAATTTTTACTTATTATTTGGTCATACAAAATTAGATGACAAGCTCACTGCCTCACAGAAAATTTCATTTGAATCATAATCATATTCTCCAAAATTCACTATTTTACTTTCTTACTACCCTAAAGATATTAGAAACATTAGGGAATAGATTTGGGACGCCTACTAAATTGGGGCTTAACAATCCACTTAGTTCAGACTTATTCCCAAACCTCCAATCCCAAAATTTGGGGTATTATAATATGCAACTATACGTGGTCCCTATCTAGGAACGATGCAACCATTTTAGTATATTCCGTCATCAAACGAAAAGACTGATTCAAAAGATCATTATTTATTCATGCCTATTCAAATGCCATCTTGTATGTGTTAGAATAGTAATGCATCCAACACTCCATCATTACATTTTCTAATGTATTGGTGTTAATTTGGACATGTGTAGTATTGGAAAATTCAAAGGGAAATACCACCTCTGGGCCTATTTATAGTCGAGAAATTTGTTTCTTATAGGTCTAAATAACTATGCCTCCAGATTTTCTTTTGGATTGCCCTCATTTTCCTTGTAATTTAGTTGGTTAATGGACTAAAAGAAGAAAATAATGATTTCCCTGGGTTTGATAATTTTCTCTATCTATCTTCATGTTATACCATGAGAACTATTTATTTCTTAATTAGTACTCCTCCTGTCTTTACTATAAGATAAATTTGGGGAGTTGATCTTGATCCTAAATATAAGATATGATTTTCAAATTTATCAATAGTTTCATTATCTACCCCTATTGATGCTCCTTCAACCAATAGTAAAGGAGGAAATGGAATGAGGGAATTAAGGAAGATGACTATGGTATTTTCAAAAATATATACTCCATGTCCTAAATATAAGACTCAGTTGACTTTTTTCAGAGAAGTTAATGAAGCTAAATATATTGTTTAATTATATTATATGTCGTATATCATTAAATTATATATCAGTTTATAAGTAGAACTAACTACTTTGGAGAAAAAACGATAGATATAAGTACTTTGAAATAATTTATCTAGCTTCCTTAATCTCTTTTAAAAAGGTCAATTGGATCTTATATTTAAGACCGGAGGTAGTATCATGTAACACCCCAAATTTTATATTCACCAAAAATATATTATAATTAATTGAGAAATTCAATAAAATGGTGAATATTCATGAATTTGGATCTTGTGAATTTTGAAATATTCATATTCATAAGGAAATGGGCAAATTAACTCAAGAAATGAATTAAATTACAAAGGTGATAGCAAAATCATAATTTTTCCAATGTAGCCCAAGATTAATTATTTTCCAATTAATTAGAGTTAATTTCAATTAATCAAGAAAAATAAAGGAAAATGCATAATTGGAATATTCTTGGTGGATGTATGCTTGTGACAAGTGTCACATTATGGTCCCTTGATGAGATCAAGGGCTAAGAGTCAAGAAGACTCAAATGATGAGAGAGTATGGCATAAAGTAGAAGACATGGTTGGAGGTATGGGAAGAAGGATGATATCTTTGACAAGTGTTGAAATCTCAACCCTTAATGGGATCAATGGTGTAGGATCAATGGAGCATTTTTATGAAGCTTTTCTCTTTCATTCCCTTCCTCATTTTCATCCAACACAAGAAGAGAAGAGAGAGAGAGAGAGAGAGAGCTCTCAAGTTCTAGACAGAAGGAGGAAGAAGAAGTTTAAGGTAAGTGTGATTTCTTAAAAGTTTTCTTGTGATTTTTCTTAGAAATCTTCTCTAAACCTTTCTTCTTCTTGGAATCTATGATTTTGAAGACACATTTTGAGCTCAAGAAGAGAAAGAGGAGATGCCTAGAGAGAGAGGATTCAAGATCTCAAGAGGTAAGCTCACAAACCTTAGATCTAAACTAGTATGATGTTGTTATTAAGGTTTGTGTTTGGTTTTGGTGATTTTTGTCAAGTTTGTAAATTTGGAAAAGCCCTAACCCTAAAGGGTTATGCTGCCTAAATTTCTTTGAATCATGATTAAGAAGGGTTTAAATGAGTTAATAAAGAATTAGAAACGGAAAAGTACAAGTTTTGGAAGCTAGAACACAAAACTACATTTTTTTATTTTTCTTGAATATTTTGGCCAGCACTGTTTCAGGGGGTTGGAGCTGGATTTTCATGAAATAAATAGTTTCATTGGATTCAATGGGCAAAAATAGGTGGGGTTACAGTTGGACACTTTTTCGGTAGAGGCCGAAAAAGCATAATTACGAAAACGCCACTTAAATCCCTAAATAGGGGCTATCAAGGGTACTTTCATAATTTTACAGCTAATTTGGTGATTTTGAGCCCTGAAATGGATTCCTTGGGCAAAAATATGTCAGAATAGCCCTTGTCAAAATTTTGGAAAAATGTCCCGTCGGGCCGGGTACGGCGGGGCCGGGTCGAGGTCCCGGGGGCATTTTGGTAAAATTTCACCATAGACTAATATAACCACAAGAAATACTATGGAAATGTCTAAATGGTACATTTGATGTTTTAGGACCAAGTAGAGAGCACGAGGGATTGGCACGCAAATCAAAGCACATTATTCGAAGATCAAGAAAAGGGCGATTAAGGTAGGAAACTTATCTCTGCTGCATGTATTTGATATTTGTGCTGGTGTATTGATGCATGTTATTTTTTTGCTTGATTTTGTGAAACATATATGAATAATTAAAGCTCTGTTTCTGTTTATGCTATGGCCATACGTATATTGTTTGAAACATTGAGCACACAGATATGTTATTATGTGAGCATAAGTTATGTAATGCAAGCACGTCATGCATTAAGCACTTATCTTGCATGCATATTGGTATTACTTTCCTACTGAAATTCCCCAGAATCTCCGCTCCCCTACCAACAATTTAGACAGGAAAAGATAGAACGTATGTTGAGAACAAAGAAGAGAACCTTATGAAGGGATTGCAGTGGTGGAATGAAGACGAGAAGTTGTCTCTGTTTCACCGGGATGGATTTAGACACCCACGTAGCGCTGTGAGGCTATGTTAATTGTAATTATCAAGTACGAACCCGTATGAGGAATTTCCGTAATCGTGACAAAATATCAGTGTATCTATGTTATTCCTGTGCTGCCCATTGAATTGCGTATCATTTTCCGCAAATACTCTGAAATAGGCAAAAATAAAATGAGGGTGTGACATATCATATTAACCAACTCAATTAACTTTCTCATCTAATCAACTTAATGAAACATGTCTTATATTAAGAACCAGAGGAGTACGTTCTAATCCATGCATGCTAAATTTATGATGCATCCTTTGCTAGTACAAGTGCTGAAATTAATCATATCAATATATAATAAAATACCTTTCCCTTTCGCAGAGATGGGAAACTCCTGTTCATAAGCCAAAATGTCCTCAGCTTCTCAGCTTAAGCCAAAGTCCTCTGGCTCCGTGCATTACTCTGTATTCAACACGTGAAAATATAATCAACTCCGTTGGCGCCAATCTTAAATTTGAATTCAAAAAAATTCTCGGTCTCTTGTATAAAATCTGGTGTGTGTCCTGTTTTCACAACCCATGAGGCAGGATATAGTTTGAACATAAGAAGCTTTCTGCGCGTATTTTGCAATGACTTCCACACACAGCGGCAATCTATCTCCAGTGCAAGTGCAAATAACTGTCAACTATGTCATCGGGTTTTTGCTACTCCTACACCAGTTGGACCTTTTGTTTTTTTCATCAGGCGCCTCATCAGCCTATACAAATTCGAGATGGTAACATATATGCCTTAATGCCCGCTCAAATCCTTTTTTTATTTTCCTTCTCAAGTTTTTCAGATCTATGAGGGGTCAATTTTTTTTCTATTATGACTCAGGTTGAAGGAGTTTTTGATTAACCACGTTCTATATGTCAATGATGCTTCAACGTCAACTTTACTGCCCTGTTAGAATGTGCTTCTGTTAAATGGTATTGCCCACACCGATGTGGATCAGTCTCATTTTTGGCTAGCATATGTGTACCCACAGCCTGCACGACCATTAATAAGCAGCATTTTTCATCTTTGTTATTCTGTGTGCAAATTAGTCTTCATTCAGTTTATGCTGCTCTCATTCTAGAAAGACGTTCCACTGAATTTTCCAGAGATGAGGCTCACGATGAAGACAGGAGGGAGTCACTCCTAAGGTTAGTCCTCCATTGTTTTCCTCCTATTCATACATTTATCTTCAAGAAGCAGGGGATGAATGTGCTTCATGCATCTGACAGTGTTGTTTGGTTTCGTTTAGCAGCTTAGAGGTCACTGTGAAGTAGCGAGGTTGTGGGTTGAGTTTTTTCGACTCTATATTTGATGTGCAGTATGTAAACAGTTGGACTAACATTTATGTTATGACATGGAGTTCAAAAAGGAGCATGTTAAACCTTGATGTGGGAGAGACCTAAAGGATCCTGTAAAAACTCGATCTGGAAGAAGAACTGTGTCGGACGAACAGTGGCATTGTGTAAGCTTTTGTAGCCTGGAAAACCTCGCTTTGAATTCAATACTGAAGGAGCCGCGCTAATTGTTGCAAGAGTTGCATTTTCCTTCCCTGTTTTCTGATCTCTGCCTTGAATGTTCTTCTTCTTAACTTGCACTCTAATTTAAATATATCTGGACCAAATTATACCATCGCGTCAGAGTCTATTTAACTCATAAATTAATGTTATCACTGTCTCAGTTTCTTGCTACTCATCGCTGCTCTTCGTTTCTGTTATAGAAGTTGGATCTTGGTTGTTCTTGCTTACTATATACGTACAGAGTAAAACAATTATATGATGTCACTCCTTCTTCTTTATAGAATATAATGACTCATATATATCATCATGGTATTTGCAAATTCCCATTCACTTTTGATGAAAAAATGTGCTTTGTATTATGATTAATCAATTACTTAATTAATTTTTGGCATTATGAATGACCGATTTTGGCTTAATTATTTTTGCCACTTTTATCAGTGAAACAGGGAATATTATAACTCAGTCATGTATGAGTTAAAACCATAAATATAGTTCAGGTTAATTTAGAAAAATAAAAAATGAACATACTGATAGTTTTTTCTGTTATTGCATATCACCGTCTTCATAAATTTATAATGACTTTTGGAATATTATGCTTCCCACATGTATTTGGTTCTGTTTGACACTTATAGTAATATTGAATAAGAAAAAAAAATATAATAAGAAAAATAATTTTTGGATGAGAAATCCTCCCTCTAATCCCTAATATAAGAGCTGGATCCAAGGGGTTCATTTTGATTTTAAATATAAGTCCTCAATCAAAAGTTGCTAAACTCATGAATTTAAACAAACTCGTGAATATGATATAAACTGAGATCGTGAGATACACACTTTAAACACAATGCACATGTTTCATAAAAAAAAGGAAGGGTGTAAACTGCTCCATATTATTAAACTTTAGGGTTTTAGCTATTATTCCACAAATACTTTAACAACACAATCCAAACTCAATTTAGAGTTAAAGGTTATTATCAACATCTGTTAATCTAGGGACAACATTGCAAGATTGATGATATGTGCATATTTTATAATTAAATAGATGTAAATTTTAAATTATATTAGATCAAATCTATAAATATTCCATATCTATTTAATTTGTTTTATATATATTAATTGTTAGCAAGCTGCAAAACCAGACTTTTATTTGGTGTAACAAATACCCTTAATATCAAGCTACTTTTATTTAAGTGTTACTACCAAATTTGCGACATGTTAGCAAGTAGAATAACAAATTTTGGAAAAAAAATAAATAAACCCTTAAAAATTATGTGTTTTATATTATGTTGGTTGGTTCTTGGTTCTTACAAATGGAAATGAACTGTGATAATATCTCCTTCTACTGAGTGTGTCATGTATTGCTTCCATGTTATATCTGAGCTTATTTTTCCCACTTTGCCCTGTTTAGGGTTTTACATATCGATGGACCAAAGAGAGATGCAAACATTAAAGTCAATG
The DNA here is from genome assembly GCA_963855925.1 of Inga laurina. Lineage (NCBI taxonomy): Eukaryota > Viridiplantae > Streptophyta > Magnoliopsida > Fabales > Fabaceae > Inga > Inga laurina. The sequence goes on along the minus strand of OY979702.1, from coordinate 66,625,265 downwards.
ATGGGTCCCACCTTACAGCATCACATCACACCAAATGTAAAGTTAATGTTTTCACTATTGTGCCATAAGTTTGAAGTCATTAGATCACTATCATATTTGTGCATCAATGCACTCAATTGCACTTGCCTTACCAACTACTATCAGTTTTGGTGACTTGCCCTGCAGTAGTTGATTTGACAAACTATATTAAAATGTATTCATTTTAATTTGTTACTTGCGAGAACCCCTCATGAAATCTGAATAAAGGCATTAATTACGTAAAGTCATTCAACTTTGCAACCTTAACAGACACAATACAAATATGCTACGATTTATTGGGAAAATACATAATGCAACAACTACATCTAACCTGCAGCCCACTAAGTAACTGACGCTAATTTGCCCAAACTTATTATGCCAGTAAATGTGACTAGTCTTGAGCTTTACTTCTAGAGCTTTACTTCTAGAGCTTGCAAATGTGACTAGTCTTGAGCTTCCGTGCAGTAAAGTCACTGATTTTGGCATCACTCTTCTATAAGGTATTGTGCCTTTCCTTTCTTAAATACAAGGCCATTAAAGCAATTGGAAAATTTGAGTATACGAGTAATTGAGTATTCTGTCTGACATGATAATATCATCTTACTGAAATTAATTCTTCAAAATAAATCAACTATTGGACATTTCTAATGATGATGGCTAAACTTTTGTGCAGATTATACTTGGTCGGGCAACAGAAGATGTCCATGTTGCCATTGACTTAGGTAGAGGAGTGAATGCTACCAAAATATCTCGACGACAGGTTAGTATATTTACTGGCTTTCACTTGTATCTTAATGTGACAGTAAGTATTTTGCTGCACTTCCATATGTTCTGGTATGTAAGACGTGTATTACTGTCATCTCACTGAATAACTTTGACAAGATTGTACTAGCAAATTAATTATGATGCACTAATCACTTCCACATAGTTATTTGCTTGGATTTATACTTGGTCTTAGCCATTAAGCCATCACTACACTTACGATGGGTTAATTGCCAAAGTTAAAATTACAGTACTAATTTCCCACAACCAAAGGATCAAAGTTGGAGGGGCTTATATCCATTGCATTCTTATCAATCTTGTGGCAAAACCAATTTTGGTATATACATGGTTTGTCTTACTAAGCATGTCTCAACAGGGTTCATGAGAGCAAAACTTCTGGTCTAAAGTTGTTGTCATGTCCCAGCAAAATATTCTGTCATCGCACATCATTAGGTGGAGTGCATTGATTTTTGCCCAGAAAAAGTTATATTAGAAATTTCTAGCAGCATTTAAAATATAGAACACATTTTGGAAAACACGCATTGTATTTTATTTCATTTCTTATATGGATTAGAGGAAATAAATTACATATAAAATATCTTTCTTTATTTACTTTTTCAATTACTTTACGTATAAAATATCTTTCAATGAACTATTGTACTAAGTAAACTTAATCATCTTCATGTAATTGCTCTTATTCATACCCATGAGAAATGAATGACACTACTAAAGTAAAATATGGGCAACGAATTTAACAGCATGTAAAAACTCTCCGTGCAACGCACGGGTATCTCCTGCTCGTTTTTTTAAAAAAAAAATTGGGTTTTCATTTGGTCTTTTAATTTGGAAAACAAAACAAAAATAAAATGAATTAAATTATAACAGTTAAAATCATAATTTTTTTGATGAATTTTTTTAAAAATATTTGAAAGCTCACATTCATGTTAAAGTTAATTATGAATCCAAAACCAAATATCTTCCGTGCAAATCAAAATCAATTATGAATTCTAAATCACAAATATCTCATGCTCATAAAGCTACTATATTATTAGCCTTTCATAATTGATTTTGACTTGTAGAAGGTGTTTTGTAAAACTTATCTATGGATGTGTCTCTCCAAGTTTACATACGTGAATCACCTTTAGATACACATTTTGCAGAAAGAATATGCATTATATGTGTGTCTTATTTAAATAGTTATTATATGAATACATGTATAATTTATATGTGGGTCAATGTCTATACACTATTACGAAAATCACGATATATGACAGTTATTAATTGTCATACATTATAGTTTCAAACCGTTATATATGTGGACACTATAAAAGCTCAATGCAGATACATTACGGCTCTAAACCGTTATTTATTTCGGACCTATTATGACGGTTATAATATAACACCCATTATGTATTGAGATTTGGTGAAGTCATAATCTGCCCATTGATGTGATAATAATTTAATAGGGACACGTACACAACCGTCATAATGTATAGTAATACTTGCTTGATACATAACAGTATCTTTTTATAACCGTTATTTATTTAATAACATACATAATAGTTTGTATATAAGAATCATGACTTTTAATAAACTTAATAATGGTCTCATGTAGACGGCCGTTATGAAATAAGTACATAAATAACGATTTATAAAAAAAACTATAAACATTTATAATACATTATGTTTTTTATATAATAATCGTAATATATGAATATAAGACTCTTCAAGTAAGAGTTTTTAAGCTAGTTGACCTCCTCTATATATATATAATAGAACAACAGTATTTCCAACACCATGTGGTTATGCTATTTGGCATGGATCAAGACATTCAAGGCATTGTGAGAAGAATCAATGGCAACTATTAGTGTACATAAGTGATAATTAACTGGTAACCTATATACAATTGTATCTCTTCACAAGAATTAACCCCTGGAAAACAAAGGCTATAGGAAAAAACATATACCCAATTAAAAAGGGCTAAGGGGTATGTAAACCCTGGAGTTCAAAGGTTTGCATAATCTATGCGCCTTTTTTGATAGGGTGATTTTTTTCCCATCTCCTTTTGCTTTACAGGCTTAATTGCTGAAGAGACACAATGTATTGGTGAACACTAACATTATTATATATATAGATAAGGAGTATGATTGATTCTAGCTACAAAGCCTAAAAAATTTTGATCCATCCAAATTGCATGGCTACTCGATGTTGGAAGTACTACTATATTATATATATATATATATAGAGATGAGACCATGTAGCTCAGAAACTCTCATTGAAGAGTCTACGTGTCAACACCCGTTTCCATTTTGATAATCGAAGAGTAATAAAGACAGAATTCCATGGGCATACAGAAAATATAATTATACTGATAAAAGTATTCGTTTGCAATCCCAACATCGTTTGTCAACGAAATACAGAAATACAACGAAAACTTCAATATATTTACAAGATTCTTAAAATATCTTAAACATAAACTAATTATAACCACCGTCCTTAACCTTGCCTCTAGACACGTGTAAATCACTTCTCCATATCTGTACCTTTGCCTTTCGTCCCACTGACACCAGCTGAGATGTTTATTTTAAAAAAAAAGGGTGAGATTCCGAAGAATCCTAGTAGAAACATGCTATCGTTCATAGAAAATGCAAAAAGTAAATATGACATGCGCCAAGGTATGCACCAATTAATGAACAATATAAACACATCATTGTCATGTATACATGAGTAGGGCTCAGCTCCACAATCTACATCTGTTGGACTTCTGCCAACTCCTAGTGTAAGTGCACCACGGCACTAAATGTCCCTCTTTAGGCAAACCATGTTGATTAATAAAGCGCATTTACAAATATTGGCATTCACACAAGTATATAACTATGACATAATGTATGAAGGATAATATTCCTACCTCAAAGTTCTTTTAACCCCTTTTTAGTGTGCCTCATAACATGTGTCGCTTTCGGCTTCCATTTTGGTCCTAAAATATTAAATGTACAAGAAATAAGTCATAACCTATTCAAGTATCATTTTAGACTATTCCATAGTGTTTCTTGTGGTTATATTAGCCTATGATGAAAATTTACCAAAATGCCCTCGTGTTCCCAAAATTTTAACTAGGGCTATCCTAACATATTTTCACCAAAGGAATCCATTTTTGAGCTCAAAATTACCCAATTCAATGTCAAATTATGAAAATACCCTTGACAGCCGCGATTTAGGGTTTTAGGAGCATTTTCGTAATTATGTTTTTCCGGCCTTTTCTGAAAAAGTGACCAACTGTAACCCCACCTATTTCTGCCTCCTGAATCCAATGGATCAAAAACATAAAAATCCATTTCCTTCCCTCATTTCTGGACAGACCAGAAACTTTAAAGAAAATGAAAATTAGTTTTTTGAAATCCAACTTTTAAATATCTCTCTTTTTCACTCCAAATCACTTGTTTAACTCTTTAAACACTTATGGCTTATGATTTAATGAAATTAAGATAGCATAACCCCATAGGGTTCATGCATTCCAAGTTCACAAACCAACCATGAAACTTGAAAAAATCAAGAAACATCAACAACAACAAAAACAACAACCATAAGAGAGCAAGTTCATGAAGTTACCCTCTTGCTTTCAATTTTGGCACCTTAACTCCTTCTCTTCCTTAGAGACTTGACTTGCTAAAAATATGTATACATGAAGAAGAGAACCTTAGAGGAAGTGTTACACAAGAATAGGAAGCCAAACCATTAAATCAACACTTAGCTTAGTTTTTTTCTTTTGATATCCCTCTTACTCTTCCTTGCTTTGTGAACTCTCAAGCTCTCTTTTCTCTCTTTTTTCCTATGACTTGGATGTGCAATGGCTAATGAAGGGAGTATGAAAGCTTTATCAAATGTCTCTTGCTTCATTTATTATGTGCAATGACCATTATGCCCTTTTGTCCTTTTAGTTTCTCCCTAACTTTGACTTGAACTTGGGCATTATATTTGAACCATTTCTTTTCCTTTCCTCCTAGCCCATCACGCATAAAGGGTCCTTAAGAAACCAAATGGACTTTCATTGAAGCGGCTTCATCCTTTTACTCAAGTCAATTGGTGCAAGAGTTAGCTACCTAACCTTATGATATAAGTAAGGAATTATGGCACAACAATTATCTCTATCATCTTTTATGTGGTGTTGACACTTGGTCTCATTGGATTTTAACACTTGGCTTCTCCTCTTCATCCCTTAATTTCTAAAATAATTAAGAGAAAAAGGAAGATTAATTTATTTCTTCAATTTTCGCACAAACAGAAAATCTGGGCAGAATTTTTACCAATCTTTGAAAATTCATAACTAATTTTGTAGACATCGTTTTAGAGCTTCCAAAGGCTATGAAACCCTTATTGAGTCTAGTTTAAAGGAAAAATATGGACTTTAGCCAGTTGGAAGTATATCATTCCCAAATTTCATTTCTTTGACAACTGCTCCAGAGACTTTCCAGATTTTCGGGACTAACTTCAGAAATTCATATCTTTTGGTATATAGCTTCAAATGATTCATATGAGCTATCAAATTAAAACTTGGGATGTCTAATTTTACCTTGTAAAATTTCATAATTTTTGCTCATCATTTGGTCTTCCAAAACCACATGACAAACTCACTGTCTCACAGGAAATTTCACTAAAAACACTATTCAACTTTCAACTTTCAATATTTAATTCCTTTGGCATTAAATATTCACCATTTCATTGAATATATAAAATAATCACAATATACTCTTGGTGAATAAAATTTGGGGTATTATACTATGACTGATCATAATATTGAATTTCATAGCTTTTAACTTGGTGTCACCTACTTAATAGAAACTCAAGATAGAAACCTTCAGTCTGAGCAATATGGGATTTTCAACCAAAAAAAAACATAACTCCACAATAATGAATTAAATATTTCACTTGAACTAGTTTATTTACAGAGGTTGTCGTGTATGACTCTCGGTATATTTGAAATAGTTTATTTGCAGAGCTTGTTCATATATGACTCTCACCAATGCACAGAAACTAGTTTATTCATTACACCTATTAAACATTTTAAAGTAAGTTCTGGAGATATGATACTTCCAAAAAAGGGGATATATTTTTCTTACGGATCATATCTCCAAAAGTTACTTCAAAAATATCAATAAAATAGGAACCTTTAGTTAAAGTAATGGGTTGACAACTTCCTGTAACAGGAAATGAACATTTGATCAGAGCAATAATGGTTTTTCAAAAAAACATAACTTAATAAAGCAAGTTAATATCACCTTGAATGCTTTATTGGATTGGACTTTGCAAAGGCATCTTAATCGAACAAGGAGAACAGAGCACCAAAGGAATGCAACCTAGCTAGAGCTTACGAATGACAAAAACACGAGTTAGGGCAAGTGAAAGTAACTCGCTCGGTAGTCGTTGAGACAAGTGTTAATGTATTGACTAGTGCAGTTGTCGCTAAGAAGTAAGAAGAAGGCTTTTTATGGTAAGGCTCAACTGAAAACGACTCTTGATGGCCCAAAAAGACAATAAGAGTGCTAGGGTTACAATGTTGGAGGGTTTCGTTCAAATAGACTAAGTGTCAAATGTGTTCTATTTCAAACGCTTAAATAGAAGAGAAAGGGTAGGATTTTTTGAGTTGTCGTGCCGAAAACTTTACATAACAGTTGTATCGATAAAACTATTACTTATTTGTTTATATTTATTAGGGCTTTTTGTTAATATCTATGAGTTATGTTATTGTTTTAACACATACATATATCTTGGTTATTAGTTAATAACTATGAGGTATGTTATTATTTTTTTAAAATTTTTTGGGCTGCTAGTGTTTAGATAATTATATTTTTATATTTTATAAAAATAAAACTAAAAAATATCATCCTCTGGTGTCAGTTGCCTAATAGATCATCTGACCTCTGCTACGAATTTAAGAACTTTTGTTTCATTCAATTTGAATGGATGAAAAATTTTGTAAATTCGCAGCAAACCATACATTATCATGCTACTCATCACCAGAGGAGTGGCCTAAATCATCTGAGAGTATGTCAGGATCATGGTAGCCAATCAAATACTCAACAAGAATGTGATAAGCCTTCTTGTTCATACTCAACAAATATCCAGCCAGCCTCTTCATTGTATGGTCAAGGTGTTCTAATGATGCCTTATTGCTCCACTTGAGGCGGTGGTGGAGCCAGAAGTTGTGAAGGAGGAGAAAGAGGTGATAGTGGTTGAGGAAGAAGGGAGTGGGAGAAGGAGGTGGTGGTGGTTGTGGAAGAAGGGAAGGAGGTGGAGGAGGAAGATGTCGCCATGGATTTTCTAACAAGTCTTCAGCATGGCGTTTCATCTTAACAATTGAAAGAATAGAGAAGGACGATAAACATAAGGAAATTGGGAGTTTATATAGATTGGAAGTGACGGGTTAAGACCATTACTACACACGTTGGAAGTTGAAGAGGAGCAGTCTCGCGTAGCGGTAGGTAATGAAAGGGTACTTGATTCTTGTGCTAATCATCAAAGAACAAAGAAGCAAAAAGTATTCTTATTATGAGCGTGGGGCAAGGGAAATGTTTAGACCGTTTAGTTGACAGTTATTCAAGAGAAACAATTATATTATTTTTCTGATATGAAGTTGAAAAATAAATCATTTGTATATTCATCTAAAGTTTCATGATGGTTTTACCGTAATAACTGTCAAACAATATATGACAGTTACAGAGTATAATCGTTATGTATTTGCATGGTATTCTAATAAATGACAGTTGTTACTTAAAAACTGTAAGGTATATACCTTTTTTTAAAAAAAATTGGTGGTTTGCAACAAAAAAAAAGGACAAAGTAAATAAAAAAATTAAAAATAAAAATTTACGGATATGTTTAAAGAATCTGATGCATTATCATATTTTTCATTCTCCAATAATTTATCCACCTTCTTGTTCAAAGAGTGCACAAGAGAGGTAAGTTCCTTCAAGATCTGATCCATATGTCCTTACCCTCGCAAGCAAACTTAGACCATATGATGGAACTCGTTGTTTGCGTGGACGAAATCTTCAATGCTTGTTGGCGAAGGGAGTTCATCTTTCAGTTTTTTGGAAGATGATGAACAAGAAGTTCTCTTGCATTTGTCCATGATGTTTTATTGAATCAGAAGTTGGCTTTGAAAAGTTGAAATGAAAGTAAAAAAGTGGAGTTTAGTATAGAGAAGGTTTCATGGATTATTGAGCCGTCACATCTTTTAGTATTTAAGATCATAATATTTTATAAATGGCGACGGTTAATTCTCAATAACAGTTATGTATTTGAAAATGTTTTTAATTTATAATTACATAATCAACCACAATATTAACTTAGAACCGTTAAGTATGTTGACAAAAATACTTTACAGTTCTTAATTAATAATCATAAACTATTAATTTTTAACTTCATCTCCTTCCTCCGATGATGAGAATGGGGATGAGGATGAGGACGAGGAAGAGGAGGATGAACAGGATGATGAGGATGGTAGTGGTGGTGACTTCCGTCCTCATCCTCTTCCTCATGCCTATTCTCATCATCGGAGGAGGGAGATGAAGGCTGGGTCAAAGTATTATTATTAGTGTGGAGAAGGAGAAAGGTTTTGAATCATCACAACGTTTGTTGTTTCATAACGGTTTTTGCTTAATAGCCGTCATTATTATGAGACAAAATATGACGATTACTAATTACTACCATTATTTATTTGCTTAGAATTATATTAAGTGACATGTTCACTTAGTAAACGTTATGTATCTCAAGCCGGCACCTCCGCCCCCTCCGCCAATCCATCTATTGGTCGAATGACGAGATGTCACAAGGGAAAAGAGCACTGGGGAATAATTTTCTATCATGAAGGAGGTCCAAAGCAAATTACGAGAGAGGAGAGGAAATTTACTGTGAGGTGAAACAAAAAAGGACAAATTGTGAATTTGCCAAATTTCAAAATTTAACCTTTCTTATTCCATTTATAGTAAGTTTCCTCCCCTTTTTATTAATTTACTCTCAGGACCTCCTTCATGACAACAAGACCCTTCCCAATGCTCTTTTTTCTTGTATCATCTCGTCATTCGGCGCAATAGATGGATTGGAAGAGGGGTTAGAGGCATTGGCTACGACGGAGGGGGCGATGTGGTTAGGATCCTCAATACTTGAGCCATTTGTTGCCACCAACAAGCCTTGAGGAGGAGAAGGTGGAGGAGTAAGGGGCGATGGCAGGGGCAGGTAAGTTCCCCAGGATCTTAACATGATAAAGGAGAGAAGGGAGAGGTCGTTAAAGAAAAGTAGTAATAATCATAAGGGATAGTTGAGTTTAAATAGATGTCTAACGGATTGTGAAAGGTTATGAGTTATGACTTATGAAGGTCTAACAATATTACGAAGGGTTATGATGAGTTATGACATTGAAGGTCCGAATGTTATGAAGGGTTTTAAAAGAGTTAAATGATAGTTGTTTCTGAAGACCATTATGTTTTGTCTGTGTTGATATAAGTGTTTGGAAGACAAATTGTTTGTAAGTATTACATGATAGTTGTTTCTTAAGAACTATCATTTTTGTCACTAAATAAATGAAAGTTGTTAGCTACAACCGTTACATTTTTGTTTTCGCGAAATTTCATCTCATAATACATGATGGTGTATATAATAAACCGCTGCACTTAAGTGTTATATCTTTGTACGACCTCTACCTTGACATATATGATGTTTATTAGCTGCAACCATTATGTATTAAAAATATTCAAATTTTAATTTTTGGGACATAATGAGTCGGACGGTTGCGTAATAATACTTGCACAATCAAGATAGATGGTGTAGCCTCTCTTTTTTTATCCCAAACAATTCCGTTATTTGAATCAGGAACGGATAAAATGGGTAGTGTGTGTTTGGATTAGTTTTTTTTAATAGTTTTTACGACTTACGAGGTAAGTATGTGAGATGAGTTTTATTTCGGGTTACACAAATCATGATTTGAAATCATGGTTTGGGATGTTACAAAAAACACACAGAGAATCTTATATTAAGTTGTTGAGTGAGCATTAGAGGTAAATGATTTCTTAGTGTCACTTATTTTAGCTAGAGGAGGGAGTACAATGTCCAATCAAATTGAAACTTGGTTCCACGTGCCAGACCCACGTTAAATTTCAGTCAAAACCATTTAGACTAAAGTGTGAACATTCTGAATAAAGGCATTGAATAAAAAAAAAACATTCTGAATAAAAGCGGCAGCCCGCAGATTTGGCTTGCGTCCGCTGCTGTTTCCGCTCCCAATCCTTTTCCTAAAACTATACCATTTTGACGTAGGTTTGTGGTAAAATGGTGGGGACTGATTTATTTTTTGTTTTTTTTAATAAAAAGGTGTTTAGTCTTTTGAAATATCTTTTTAGATATATCTAGTATCTTAAAATATTTTTTAAATAGTATACAATATCTTAAAATATTTTTTAGTGCTTTCCACCATTTAAAATATTTTTTCAATTGTACCCAATCTATTAACAGACTGATTGTAATTTTATTCGTAATGTATTTTTCAACTTTGAAAATTACTTTAAAATATTTTTTAGTGCTTTAAACCCTTTAAAACATATTTTCAGTTATATCCAATGTCTTAAGAGACTAACTGTAATTTTATTGTTAATGTATTTTTCTTAGTAGTAGCATCACCCAAAATTTAAGATATTGATTTATTGATTTTTACCCACTTTAAAATATTTTTCCAGTAGCACATAATATTTTAAAGTAATTTTTGGAACTGAATATATAATTAAGGGTAAAATTGTAATCAGTGTGTTAAAACACTATGTACAACTGAAAAAATATTTTAAGGTTACGTAGCAAATCTGCTCTGGAAGTATACACCCAGAAGCAATGTTGCCTTGAAAGTTTTTTCGGTCTCAATGTTGCTCCGGAAGTATACACCTAGAAGCAATGTTGCTTGGAAGTTTTTTCGGTCTCAATGTTGCCCTGGAGGTCTAAGATCGTAGCAATGTTGCCCTTGTGTTTACAGATGTTAAGTTTGACCGTTTTATTTGACTAAAACTCCTACATGGCACTCTGAGGTGGCACTCAATGACCCAGCTGATCGCCACATCAGCTGATCCCTTACACCCTCTCTCATCTTTTGCATTCCATCCCATAGTCTTCCTCAAGTTGGAAACAAAAAACCTTAATCAGCCAGAAACAATTCCAAAAATTCAGAATTCTAAAAAGCTAGAAATATGTCAGAAATAAACCAAAAAGAAAGACAAACAAATCCAGGCTTGGTAGTCCAAGCAACCACATCGATTATGATATAATGCCTCTAATGTTCCTTATGTTCTCTCACTACTCTGAAATAATATTGTTGTTCTTAAATTGACTACCTCGTGCTTCTTTATGCTCAAACATATAAACGGAAAAACCATAAGAAACGCCAAAGAAACAAAATCCAAAGAAATATTGAAGAAAAAAAATATTGATCAAAGGGGAAATCAAAAACAAAATCCATACCCAATCTATTGATGGCAAATCAAATACACATACTAAAAAGAAAAGGAACGTTCTAGTGCGGATTATTTTTCCATGAAGAGGGAGGGAAAGGAGATTTTGAGGAATATTGTTCCGATCTGAGAAAAAAGTTTCAGATCATCAATTGAGGAAGAATAAGCACCCAAACACCCACCAGAGTCAGTAGAATCGAACAAGGCTAGTGGTGGGGTTGTTGGCAACGGCAAGGATGGTTGGAGAAGAACTGGTGACGACAATTGGACAAGGCTAGTGGTGGGGTTGTTGGCAACGGCGCACTAAGTGGCTGAGAGGAAAATTTTCTGGGTCAAGATGATGAACGTGAAGAACACGGGAGAAATGGAAGGAGGAAAGGGGCTAGGAGATGATGATGTGGATAAGAGGTGGAGCGGGTAGAAGTAGCAGGTGGCAATAAAGTGGCAATTTGAGTGCCAAGTGAGAGTGCCACGTGTTTTTTTAACGGTAAAAATTAATGGTGTTAATAGGGAGGGCAAAATTGCTATATTTTAACACTTTTCAGAGCGATATTGAGAATGGAAAACTTTCAGGGTAACATTGCTCATGGGCCTATACTTCCAAAACAAATTTACTATTAAACCCAATATTTGAAGGGGTTGAAAGCACTAAAAACTATTTCAAGATACTGCATGCTACTTAAAAAATATTTTAAGATATTAGATATGTCTAGAAAAATATTTCAAAATACTAGACACATTTTTAAAAAACAAAAACAAAAACAAATCAACCCCCACCATTTTACCTCAAAACTACATCAAAATGGTGTAGTTTTAGGAAAAGGATTGACAACGGACGCAAGCCAAATCTGCAGCCCCTGCATGATGTCATTATCTATTTTAAGCGACACATTACCCAAGCTTAATGAAAAGTATAGGGAATACCCTAAAAAAAAAATACTCCCTCTGATTTTATTTATAAACAATTTTCCTCTTAATTGTATAAAACAAACTGATAGTTAAAAGTAATAAATGTGTTAAAAATACCATTTTTTTTTCATATATGCCCTTATTTATGAAAAGAGTATAGGAAAGAGAATAGATAAAAAGTATGAGAAATAATGAGTATAAGATATAAGAGAGAATACATATTTAATAAGGGTAAAATAGTAAAAAGAAGTTTACATTTTCAAACAAAAAGTGAAAGTTGCTTATAAAAGGGACCAGCTCTATGAGAGAGAAAGTTGTTTCTAAATAAGACCGGAGGGAGTAATTTTGAATGTCCAATATGATTCTTTTTTGAAAAACTTTTAGAACAATACACTGAAATATGCAAAAGGACAAATCAAAGTTGCGAAATTCTAAAATCTCAAATAAGTACGGTGTCATTACAGTGGAGGAATCTTAGATTATAAAATTTTGGCGAAAAGACGTACCTGCTTTTCAGTTCTCCCTTTCTCTCGGCTCGGAATAACAACACCGGTCTCTTTATTAATAACTCCACTTTCTTCTGTCACAAATTCGTATATCAAATATGATATTGTTATTGTAAAATATGATGTTGTTAATATAGAGAGAGAGAGAGAGAGAGAGAGAGAAGTTTTGTTATTAGCCCTAAAACTTAAATCATAAAGTTGTGAAACAAGAGAATTGAGTTGTTAATGTAAAATAATGTATTGTTAATATAGAGACCGGTATTGTTGTTGTGAAACATGAAAGTCGAGTTGTTAATGTAAAATACGGTGTTGTTAATAAAGAGATTGATGTTGTTATTGTGAAAGAAGAAATTGAAGTTATTAATGTAGAATGCGCTGTTGTTAATAAAAAAAACCAGTGTTGTTATTTCGAGCTGAGAAATAAAGAAAGTTGAAGGGCAGGTGCGTCTTTTTGCTGAGATTTCATAATCTCATATTCCTCTAACGTACTGACACCAAATTGACTTGGGATTTTGGAATTTCGCAGCTCTAATTTGTCTTTTTCTATATTCCAACATATTTTTTTTGAAAATTTTCCTTCTTTTTTTAAAAACCGATTACTAAGTTTTATATAAAAATATAAGACTATATCAGGGTTAATTTTTGTGGCTTCATTGAGTACTTTGTCAAAGTGGCTCATCCATAATTCTGCATGTTTTGCTCTTCAATCCTATTGTTTGAGCAATGCTTTACTATATTATCAAAACTAATGGCTTCGTAATTTAGCAACATGAGAATATTTCTGTAGGTGGGTTGTAGAATCAATTGCGTTTGCAATCTCATATTATTTGTACATGCTCCTCTTATATCAACAATCAACACACTACTTAAGAAGGTATTTTATTATTATTAATTTTTGGGTGCTGAAAGTCATGCGATATATTATGTCTTGCAACAAAAGACCGTTCATTAGCAAAAGATGTTCAGCCGCTTGGACTTGTTTTGCTTCCTTTTCCTATTACCACTAATGTTTCTTTTTTATTTTTTATGCCAACTAATGCTTGGGAGATGAAGGTATAACTTGATCCTTTATTCTAGAAAAATACTAGGCATTAAAAACTTGAGCATTTCAAAGTCAATTTACATTAAATAACTTTTGTTTTTTAAAATACATGTTATTATTTGTTATATTTTGTTGGCCCAGGTTATTATTTGTTATATATGTTGTTATGTTTTGTAACTGTCAAGTTTAAATTTAATATTGCATATTAATCGATTTATTTCCTCCCGATTAAATATGAGCTGTTAAAATTTAATCAATGGAGCTGAATTTGATAAGGAGGAGAAATTTCATTCAATTTATTTCCTTCTCCCTTTTCCGTAAGCATCACGATCAAAATTTTAACAAAATTGCATTTTATATTTGATAAAATGAAAATGATTATTTTATATACAATACTTAAATAAATTGAAATTATTAAAATTTGACTGAATAAACAGTTAAAATTTCAAATGAAAAGTTCATAAATGTAGATTATTATTAAAAATACTACAAAAGTGGATTATTTTACTTTCTTTTTATCACAGTTGCGAACTGTTCATTTCATCAAATTTTAACAAATTTATAAAAAAATTATTAAATTTGAAGAGAAAATGGAAAGAGGAAGAAGGTAAGAGAAAATGGTTGCATCCTTACCACGAACTTTGCTTTTATCTTATCGTCTTAGTGTTCATTTGGAATAGCTTATTTTTAGATAATAGGTGTTTATAAATCGTGATTCACGGTATACGAGGTAAGTATGTGAGAGGACTTTTATTTCGACTTGCGTAATAAGAACTTATTTACCCCCAAAACATGTTTCCAAACACAGCTTTATGTAGATGGACTTTTCTATTCTGAAAACGACAGGAAGGGCGATGTTGCTCTGCATCGGAAAAACGGCGACGTTCGACTATCAACACGCTTTGGTGGGGTCAATCTGCTCATCCTTGTCTTGTCTGAGGATTTTCTTTTTAAAAAATCTTTATTATTATTTTTTATTTATTTGAATTAAATTATATTTAACAGTTTGAAATATTTTTTAATAACATCCAATATCTTAAATTATTTAATTTTTAGTTCATCCAACACCTTATAATATTTTTTTCAGTTAGTGAGTACCACTGGAAAAATATTACATGGTGATAGATCCACTAAAAATTAATTAATTAAATTAATTTGAGATCCTAGATGCTATTAAAAAGATATTCTAGAATATTAGGTGTTATTGAAAAAATATTTTAAAATACTTGATGATATCAAAATTGTTTTTTTATATGCTGGGTATGTTAAAAATTAATTAATTAATTAATACTTTTTATTTTTTTGTGGACAAACTTGGTTCACTTCTTTTCACACCATGAGGAAACGTGGGGGTAGATATCGTCTTGCGAAAGAATTTGCTTTAGAAATAGAAATTGAATGAATGAGACTCATTATATAGACTCATTATGTGGGTAACATTATAATCATTATATAGACTCAGCGGGTACTATACAGAATATGAATGCAATACAGCGATTGGCGGAAGGCGTAACATTGTTTATGGCGAGGCTTGTGAAGTCCCCACCGTCTCCGCCACCGTCACCGTCGGAGGTTGAGAACCAGAATGAGTGTCTTCTCAGCTGCCGCTTAGCTGCCCAAGCAACCAACAATGCCCATTCATGCCTGCTCATGAGGTCTTTCAATCTTTCCTTTATTCTTCACATTCCTTTTTCTTTTATGCATCTTCCAAAAAATACATGATTGCCACACGGTTACATTTTAAATTCCTTTTTAAATTTTTTACCCATCAACGCTATTTTTGATGCATGTAATCAATATTTATCACTTGACATGAATTAAAATTAATGCTTATCATACATTTTTTAACATATACGTACAAACGAGCGTACGTGAAAATTAATTTAATTAAATTACTGATGTTTTTCTTTTGTATTTTAATTTATTGATATTATTTTCTTAAATTATTCCATTCGCAAATTAATTTCTGAGCATTGATCCCAATTTTCCCTACTTTTTATAATATGAATATATTAATTTTAGATAAATAAAATGAAAAAGAGGCGTGCTGCTGATTGCTCCCTCTGGAAAGAGCATGTAATAAAGGGGGGGGGGGGGACCGGGGGACAAAGAAAGAAAGAAAGAACATGTGATATGCATGAGTATGACTTTATTTATTTATTTATTTATTTTGGTTGTGTCCAGCTGCCAGAGTCGAAGGAACAGCGACAGCAACAACTTCAATCCTGGAAGACCAGTTCCAGGCGCTGTGCTTTGTAATGTCAATATCTTCAATTTCCCCCGGGAATCCTTTTCCTCCAACTTTATCTTCGCTCCCTTGCTTCCAGTTCTGCTCGGCTTCCTTCAAAGTTCAGGGACGAGTCCGTCACCATTCGAGCTTCATCCTACTTCTTTCACGGTTGCTGTGGGATGTTCTGCCTTATATTACTTGGCTATAGCGGCTAAGTTCATGTTTCCTGGTTTCGCTTCTCAATCTGGAGTTCTCATGTCCGTGTTTGGCTCTCTGTCTGCTACCACCTTGATATCTCTCACTCTGCACCTTCCATGGTGGTCCATTTTCTTTATTCTCTTATTCATGGGAGGCTTCTTTAAGCTCCTCAATAAACTTCATGCAACATATGGCACTATACATCGTCCCCCGCCAAGACCGGGGCAACTACGCCTACCACTGTAGAATGTTAGATTCAATTATTAAAGGGAAAAGAAAGATCGATTCAGCAGATCACTAGTTAACCTGATTTTGGGTATTTTCATGTACTTTTTTTTTTTATAATGGTTTTCCCTGTATTTTCTTGTATTCAAATGCTATCTTGCATGTCTCAGAGTAGTTGTGATCAACTGTTGTTATAGTGGAAAATGCCTCCACCAGTATTTTTTTCCCTTCAATTCTTAAATTAGGTTTTTCCATCCATGTATTGTTCAATTGCTGTCCCATTTTTCCATATTTGAACTTCAGCTGCCATTCTTTTTTTGCATGATCGCCCAAACATAGAAGGATCTTGATTTTCAAAGAGCTTCAGGTGGCTTTGTCCCCTTTCTTATCAACAACAATGAAATTATCCGCATTCTTTGGCACAACCAGATGTGGATTATGCCCTTCTGGTTGATGACTGGTTTATTCCGAAGCAAAAAGTTAATAATTCTCTTGTGTAAATTTCTTACGGTTTTGGTTTATTTTGTTCATATTGCCGGGCGAGGTTCATCCTCGTTAGTTTCTTTTTTTATGTGTTTCTCGTAAATTTTAGGTTCTGCGACTGCGAGCAAAACCTGATGTTTGAAGAGGCCTTTCCTATGCAATACCACTCTTGTAGTTGATGGTATTGTGTGCGAAACTATAAACTAGCAGTTTGCTGAGTAAGTTGTTTGATGAGTTTAAATATTGGTTGGGATAAAAAAATATATACATGCCAAGCAAAACTTACCAGATTTGTGTTTGTAATGTGGGAATTTCAACTTCCTTGAACTTTCAGAAATCAGCATCATAATCTACTCCAGTTAGAAATGGAGGGGCATTATACACTTCAGTTGAATCATCAACCAATATATGTAAAAGCCGAATAATTTGCTCCTGTTACTCCAATGTTCTCTCTGTTCACTTCAGCCTGTTGAATCAGGGAATGCCTGCCTGCTGAATTGCTGAAAAATTTTCCCTTCATCTATCATTGTTCATCAGTTTCAATCTCTTCTTATCTATGAGTTTGTTACTCCACAGTCAAAATTATTTGAATTCCATTTTGAATTATGAAGCAATATAATCACCCAAAGACCGTATTGCAATTCAAACTTAATCATCTCCATCAACTCTATATGATTATCTATATCAGTTAATGTTTGCTCCTTTACTGTGTTGTTTTTCGTTTTGTTCTCTTAACTTCTCTTCTCAGCCCCTGTGGGTGTGCGTGCGGCTATGATGAAGGTTTTGGACTGTGTGGGGATCCGCATCTGCAGATTAGGAAACAACACTTGCCATTGGCTCGGCACAGTATACTGGCATCTCTGAACTTAAGAGGCATAAGAAGCACACAAAATTCAATTATGAGTTGCATCCCTGTCTGACTCTCATCCAAGATGACACTTCAAATTGGACCTATCCATACCTTACATTCATGCACTGTATCAAAGAGTGCCTTGTTCCTTTTAGTAAGTAACAACAACCATTGTGGGATTTGAGTTCTGTTGTGTTATGTTTGAAGTGTCTGTGTTCCCAATGAATTGGTACATACAGTTTCCTGAAGCATGGACGACAATCTTCCCAACCCTGGATTAATTGTTTATTATCAAGTTGTTTGTTCTAATTATGACTGAGCTATATCCCCAAGCCAAGTGGACCTCATTTTCAAAGAGCTTTGGGTGGTTTTGTCCCCTGTTCTTTGGCCCTGCCAGATATGGATTATGTCATTCTGATTATTGATGACTGATTTATTCAGAATCAAAATTTTTAACATCTCTCAGTGTTAAGGTTGTGTTTGGTTCTTGTTCAATGATTGATTTTTCTTTTCTTTTCCTTTTTTGATTTGAACAATGGTTTCTCCTTTCATGACTTAAAGAGCTGAGTTTTCACCTCTCCTAATAAGTACGTTTACCATGAAGCGAACTTGTGTTCTCCTCCTTACAGGATGAGGCCGCTTACCATCTCAACCAACAACTTTCCTCCTCCTTGCATATTATCATGCCTTCTCCATTTGTAGGGTACAATTTACTGAACATCTTATGCTTTTCTCCTCCTTCTAAAGATTTTATGGTTTTCTTGGAAGTTTTCATAATTGGCATTGGTCAATAACTAATTGCCTTCTTCTTTTCATGTACAATAATGTTATCTTTGTAAATTTAATCGTTTCACTTTCTTTGTTTTTCTTAGTAATTTTCTAACCAAATTCTCTCTCACCGTGAATTATTTCATTGTGCAAAGGTCTAAGCTATATCTTCATTTCTTTACTGTTATTGCTTCCAGTTCAGAAATAGTGCTTTTTATTGGTAGGTAATTTATATCTTATCCTTTAAAAGGCTATCTAACCCTTTGCAGTTTAAGTTTTTGGAAGAGTTTGAATATTTATTAGGATTAGAAATACATATATTGCAGGCAAGGTCTGTCAGATTTGTGTTCATAAAATGGAAATTTCAATTAGTTTGAACTCCAGAATTGAGAATCATAGTCCACGTCTATGAGAAACTGAGGAGCATTTCACAGGTCCATTATATTCAATGTGTTGGGAATTGGGCTTAGTCCACCCTTGGTGGATTAGGCCCAAACCCATTAAGTTGTAAGTTTTTGGGGCCAAATAAAATACCCAAAAGAATGTGGGGTATTTGTAGGTAATTTTTCCCAAGGGTTTGAATTAGAAATCTAGTGGGAACAGTTTCCCCGCATGTTTTGGGGGGAACAGTTATTTGGCTGCGAGTGTGTAAAATAAACAGACACATCAAAAACTTTTATGAGACAGAAAAATATTCTGAACAGAACCTCTCTCCTTCTCTTTCTCTTTCTGTGCAATTGCTGTGTGTTATAGTCGAAATCCTGGTGATTCAACTCGTGTGGGTACCGGAAGAACTCGAAACGACACTTTAGGTACGCCCGAAATCCGACACAATGTGATATTCATGCTGATCTGGTTTCAAGTGCAAGGTTCATGTTTGGTGGCACTGCAAATGCTTGCTTTTTTCTTGTACAAAAGGGTTTAGGAGAGTTGTGTCCGGGCTCAATTCAAATGCTTGCCTTGTTAATGAATAATTGTGGTGTTGCAGCTATACACTATTCCTATTCCAAGGGGCCATCAATCAGTCATCTCCCTAATCTACCCAATGACCAGGAGGCATCAATGAAGCAAGCAAGATATGGCAGGCAATCCATATTGCTTTTGCTTTCCTTTGTTGATATTCTGAATGCAAAATCAACTTAGGAGTATTTGTTGATTTGATGTTCTTAATCTTCTTTTTTTGCTCTGCTCAGGCGTCTTTTGCATCTGAACATTTCTGTGTTACCCAATTGTAAGTTGGAATTTACTTGAGCTGATTTTGATTATAAAAGGTGGATTATTTACATCAGATAACAGTTACTCAAAAGCTGTCTAGATCCTCTTTTTGAGATTTTACGCACGTGTTTGACTTTTATCCTAGATGGCACTTCAAATTGCGCCTATACATAATTCACACTCATGCCCTGTATCTGAGTATTTGTCGACATGCAAATCTTTAACTAGCAACAACCATTATGAGATTTGAGTTTTGTTATGTGTTGTGTATGAAATCTCCTCTTGAATTACTTTCTCTAATTGCATTCCGGGCTAGGCAAAGGAAATAATTACAGTCTCAGATTGCATTCATAAATGAAAAATAGTTACAACTTCATTAAATAGTCGTGCACATTAAGCAGTTGTGTAAAAAAAGAACAATCTAATGGTGCCCCTAAAACGCATTTGGAAAGACATAAATACATATATAAGAAGCATATATAACAAAATTAAATAGATCAAAAGTATACCTTTAAAGTTTGAGGAAGATTTTTAGAGGTTTTCATTCTCTGTCTTCTTGGACCGAGTTCACCACAACTATTTATCTGTTTACTTACCTTTTTATCATATCTCTTTTTAAATCCAACAACTTTACCTCCATCATTATTGCCATCATCGTTCCCCACACCATTCTCATCACCTTTACCATGATCTAATATGTATTTTATGTGAAACTTAGTCACTTTTTTACTTAGTTCCAGCACAGCTTCACGAATAAGTGAGAATGTCTCTGAACTTTCTAATGCATCATTAGCTAATTTAACAAGTAAGGGGCATAGTTATCTATACCAATCTGACCTTGGTAGTTTAGGATCAACTATAATCTGTTTCCCATTAATATCATACACCACACCACGTCGTGATTCTTTTGTCCACCTCTTTAATATATATTTATGGCGAGTAATTTCACATCACGTTTATTCAATACCCTCAATGCATGACAACATAATATGCCTACTCTTTCAAACTTTTTGCAACTGCAGGTAATTGTCTCTGTTGAAAGATCAAATATCAAACTATGCTCCCATTCACTACCATCCATGGTAATCACATAATCAAACACGATGGCACTACCATCCTCATCCATGGTGATCTTTCTTTCTTTCCTATCTTTATACATGTAGTGTCACGAAGATTACATTGGTGTTGGAATAAGTCAAAAATAGGTCAAGTATATACATCAGAAAGCTGATGAAGCATATTTGAACCCTGCAATATCAACTTTAACAACTTGTCTAGTGCATCAGAACCACTTTTCAATTCGTTATAGCACTTATCCTCCAGAACTTATTCAAATTGTTGGAGGAATCAATTGATATCCAATTTAACATGGGTACAACTTTTGACAGATGCATTGACACTTTTGCTAATTTGTATGCTTTTCATGCCAAGTGTACTTGAGTTTTTCATAGAGTACGCTGCCCATTTCTCTCTTATTTGATACATGGACATCAACCACAAATTTTCTGTCATATCTTGCTTTGACAATAATGCCTGCCAAACTTCTTCAAGCTCCGCTTTATCCCAATAATGCTACATGCCAAGTGCATAGGGCATACTTTACATCTATCATCACTTCTTGTAATGCTCGTGATATAGCAGTATTTTGATCAGTAAAAATTGTTAATGGCCTTACATTTTTGTGTGCGTATAAAAATGTCTCAAAGAGCCATTTAAAACTCTCAACATTTTTATCATATAATAATGCCACTCTAAATATGACCCTTCCTTTGTAATGGTTAAAGTTAAAAAAAATTGCAAGAGGACTATGGTCACGATTTGTGCAATAAGTTGTATTAAGTGAAATGACTTCTCCAAAACAACCATAGTCAACCAACTTGCGTGCATCAACCCAAAATATATTTGTCACTTGCTCCTTAAGTCCATTTGGTGAGCATGAAAAAAAGATGGATTTTCTCCTAATCGTTGCTCAAATATTGAAATATACATCTAGTTTCACCATATTTCATGGCTCGTTGCATTCTTGAATTAAGATGGTTTTTTACATTACCTTTTGTATATCCCAAAATTGGCTCGACCTCTAACATATTGGCTTTGTAAATTGAATACCGATTTTTGATTAATTCCAACTTTTTCAGCATTTTCTAATTCATAATATTGAGTTGATGTTAATCCTCGATATGATGCAAACAAGTGAACAGCTGCAGGAGGCTGAAGAGGATGATTATGATCTAGGAAAACTTCATTTATTTTGTATTTCCCCTTTATTAATTTAACTCTCATCCTAGCTTTGCATCATGTTCTTGTCTCATCTCTAGGCTTCTTTGTTTTCACATCTTGAATGTTTGGTTTTCTTACCTCTTCTTTAGAACAAATATATAGATAAGAGGAATACTTTTACTTATCTTTTTTACTCTTGTTGAAGCTCTATTTTCAAACACCAAAATCAGTTCTTCTATCATATAACCTCTAGAATTCACATGCTTCTTCTATATCATCAAATTCAAGATCAAGTCTAGAAGTTAAATTTATATCCATCATATAAGCCTCCTACAAAATCAAAAAATATATACCCAATATAAACACAAACTGATCGCTACTAAGACATAAAAAATGTGACCTCATGGCAAACTGTCCATCTTTACAAATTATACTACTCCCTCACGTTAACTAGCATTTATATATTTACTCCCTCACATGCATATCTTAACCAAAGCACACAAACATATAAAAAAAAAACTTTTACGCAAATAAACAGATTGCTCAAAGACATTAAAAAACGTATAAACCAACAAATAAAAAAACAAATTTTATTTATAAATAGGAATAGGTATATATACATTACAAAACAAAAACATAGTAATATTTAGCATCCTCAACTGTCTAACCCTTTGCAGTTTAAGTTTTTGGAAGAGTTTGAATATTTATTAGGATTAGAAATACATATATTGCAGGCAAGGCTTGTCAGATTTGTGTTCATAAAATGGAAATTTCAATTAGTTTGAACTCCAGAATTGAGAATCATTGAAACAGAACAGAGACAGAGAATGAGAATGTGAACAAGAGAATGAGTTGCAGCCAACGTTGACCTTCATGTGATGTATGCAATGACGTGAGGGGTTTGGTGAAGGTTGCCAGAATTGACTTTTCCATTATTTTAAGCATTTATGAGGTTTTGAGTTTGGTTATAAATAGGCTTCGTTTTTCATTGTAAATCATTAAGAATTTGGATAAACATATTTGAGTTTGGTTTCTATACCATTTTGGTACCAAAGCTGAGTTCTAGAGAGCCAGAGAGCGAAAGAGTGAGGAGTGGGTGAGAAAAAAAAAACGTGAGAAAAAGGGGGTGTCGGATTTCCACTCTCGGAGCGTTTTTTGAAGAAACCGACCTCACCATCGTGTTCAGAAGGCCGAAAAACCTAGGAATAGCCTCGGTCACCGCCGAAAAATACCTCCACGCGCCTCCACGGACGTCGCCGGAACATCGCCGGAAAGTCGCCGGAATTTCAGACGGTCGCCGGAGTCCAGAGGTTGAAGACGACCCAGTCAGCTGCCACGTCATCACTGTTGACCAGTCAACGCCACGCTGTCCAATCCGATTGCGCCACGTGTCAATATAGCCACGACAGCGGCACCGTCAGAATTGCCACGTCACCCAGTCCAATCAGCAGCCACGTCATCAGTCAACGCAACGTGGACCCATCACAGACTGCCACGTGTCCTAACCGCCACGTCATCAATCCCAGTCAGCACAACTTTTAGAAATTACATTTTGGCCCCAAATTTCTGCCAAAATTATATTTCTGACCCCAGAACTTTCTGAAATTATATTTTGGCCCCATATTGTTTCCAAAATTACGTTTCTGACCCCAAAAATTTCTGAAATTACATTTTGGCCCCAATTTTCTGCCAAAATTACGTTTCTGACCCCAAAATTTTCTGAAATTACATTTTGGCCCCAAATTTCTGCCAAAATTACGTAATTTTGTAAGTAACAGCAACCATTGTGGGATTTGAGTTCTGTTATGTGTTGTGTTTGTGTTCATAAAATGGAAATTTCAATTAGTTCTCCAGATTTGAGAATCATAGTCCACGTCTATGAGAAACTGAGGAGCATTTCACCGGTCAATTATATTCAATGTGATATTCATGCTGATTTGGTTTCAAGTGCAACGTTCGTGTTTGGTGGCACTGCAAATGCTTGCTTTTTCCTTTGTACAAAAAAGTTTAGAAGAGTTGTGTCCGGGCTCAATTCAAATGCTTGCCTTGTTAATGAATAATTGTGGTGTTTCAGCTGTACACTAATCCTAATCCAAGGGGCCATCAATCAGTCATCTCCCTAATCTACCCAATGACCAGGAGGCATCAATGAAGCAAGCAAGAAATGGCAGGCGAATCCATATTGCTTTTGCTCTCCTTAGTTGATATTCTGAATGCAAAATCGACTTGGGAGTATTTGTTTTGATGTTCTTAATCTTCATTTTTTGCTCTGCTCCGGTGTCTTTTGCATCTGAACATTTCTCTGCTACCCAATTGTAAGTTAGAATTTACTTGAGCTGATTTTGATTGTAAAAGGTGGATTATTTACATCAGATAACATTTGTCAAATGCTGTCTAGATCCTCTTTTTGAGATTTTGCACACATGTCTGACTTTTATCCTAGATGGCACTTCAAATTGAGCCTATACATACTTCACATTCATGCCCTGTATCTGTGAGTGTTGTTCCTTTTAGTAAATCTAACAAACAACAACCATTGTGGGATTTGAGTTTTGTTATGTGTCGTGTTTGAAGTCTCCTCTTGATTTACTTTCCCTAATTGCATTCCGGGCTAGGCAAAGCAGATAATTACAGTCTCAGATTGCATTCATAAATGAAAAATAGTTACAACTTCATAAAATAGCCACGCACATTAAGCAGTTTTGTAATAAGAGAACAATCTAATGGTGAAAAGCAAAACCAGATTTGAGAGCACTGTCTCCGTCATAAACTCCTACAAAGACTCAGATTTGAGAGCCAAGGACGACTTCTGTATATCGTGAAGTTTCCTGACACGTTCTTAGGATTATAATTCATATATATTTTGAAAATATATGGAAGGAGATTTCTGTAACTTAAAGTAAAAATTGAGAAGTTTGTTACTTTATTTTACACTTGCATTTATATGCGCGCGCACAGGCGTGTCTATAATTGATTCCATCTTGTTTTGTCAACACTCACACAGAAAGGAGGAGAGAATGCCTAACAGCCATCAACAAAGCCTTTGTTGAGGAATGCAAAATGCTTGCATAATCTCCTTCAATGTTTTAAACTTCAATTTCTCTCTCCTGCAACTTCATGTTGGCCCCCCTGATTCTGATTCTTCCCAGTTTCCTACAGGTTCGAAGCTCAGGGATGAATCACAGTCACCATTAATTTGAGCTTCATCCCGATCACTTCAACGGGCTTCTTTTCCTGCGAATTTACCCTGTTCCAAAACAGAGCACGCACATCATTTAGATTGGTTGAATTAGGGACACTTTAATGGATATTATATTAATAAGTAAAGACTAGAAACAAGTATTTAAGAGCAAGTGGGGTTAGCCCAGAAATGCCTCCTACACCAGCTTCTTCTTGTTCTATGAGCATTCCAAACAGAGAAGCCAAACCAACCAGCAGGAAGAGTGTGATTCATCCCCGAGCTTTGTATCTGAAGGAAACTGAGCAGAATGGGGATGAATCACATGGCACCTACCTCTCCCTTGGGGAAAGATGACAGGTTCAACCTGCGCCTTGTGTGTTTGTGTGTGTGTTAATTAACTTGTGTGCTTTCATTTGATCCTTATTAAAGGAACAGAGGCAGTTTTCATTAGTAATTTTCATTATCATCAATTGGAACTTATAGCATTGAAGTCATGTTAAATGGGGGATTTATGCTATAAATAATGATCTAGTTCAATGTTTTCGGAGTCAAATCCCAATGTTTTTTTTTTATCTCCACACATATTTCTAAGCTTAATCATATCAGTAGTAAAGATAGTGGTGGGGCATAGATATTGCATTTTTTAATAATAAAGGAAAACATAAACCGACAAAACTATTCTAATTTTTCTTGGTTTATAAATACCTGACTCATATAAGTCAAAACACATTATGAAAAAGATGCTCTTTTTAATTTATTTTTTTCAAAAAAAGCAGTTATTAAAAACAACAATCCAACGGTTGCAATCAATTGAATAATAGTAACTTGGAAGAGTTTTTGTTGAGATGTATTGTGATTTTATTATATTAAAGAGATGGTGTTTCTTTCGGTTTTCCCCCGTTCTTTCCTTCTTTTCTTTTTTGTTTTTTAGAGAAGGAAAGCAATAAAAACTAATATACATTATAAGAAAGAACAAACGAAAAATCACCTAAAAGAACTAAATGAAAACTAGGGGTATCTTAAAGCACGCTTTACTAGCATATCAACTTCAGAGTTCTTCTCTCTTCCAACATGTTGAAGATCAATCAGCCAATCATGTTAAAGCATATTATGACATTCTAAGATTAAATTCCAGTTATCATGAAGATCGTTATTTCCTTCTTTGATGAGCTTAATGGCATCTGAAGAATTATTTCTTAAATAAACACATCAGTAGTTCCTACCCCAAACTCTTTTAAGACCCATAAGACATGCATGCCCATGTTTCTGCTATCTATCAAAGGACCTCCATTCGGTATGTGAAGCTTGAAGACTTCAATTGGATTGCCTCTATGATATTTAATAATACCCCAAAATTCCACTATGCCATCCTTACGAGAGTAAGCTCCATTGACATTGATATTCATCCACTCCCCCAACCCCTTTTGTATATAGTCCTCATTCGTCATTTTAATGCCTTGGATTTTGGCTTAACTCATGTGTAACCTGGCTGCATTAAAGTTAGAAAATATGGCTTTAGCTTTTGGAACAAGTCCACGAGCGCTAAAGTAGATATTCTCATACTTTTTCATTGTATCGCTCCCAAATAAGCCAATAGATAGTAACAAAAAACTCTTTCCACGGTTCGTCACATTATCCCACCTTATCGTTGAGATTCATACAAACACTAAGTTTAGAACTCACAATTAAAAGATCTCTCAAGAAGGCATGGTTGAACAATTGAAAACCATAAGGATTTGACCTCAATACAGTCGCAAAAAAGCATGTAAAGAATCTTTAGTATCAGGGTCACACCAAGTGTAGGAGGCCGTCTCACTAATGCCTCGTTTCATTCTCACTTCATTGATAAGTAACTTGTTGTTGTGTAGTGTTAGCCAAAGAAAAAACTTACACCTCTGTGGCAGATTCAACTTCCAAATTTTGTTCCATATAGGATCCTCTCTTGATTCCTCACCTTTCAAAAAATTGTATGCTGATTTGGAGGAGAAGTTTCCATGCTTTTCAAGTTCCACCTGACTACTTCCTCTCCTGTCCTTGTCGTTTTTTTTCGTTTTGCTGCTTTCTTTTATGCAGTGATGTACAAATCTGGTTTTTTTTTTTTTTTTATAGTAATACATATGACATTGTTTTCTGTGGCCAAAAATAAAGAAGGCGTTGCTCGCAAAGATGAACTCGTAAGTGTTGAGTGGGGACAGATGCTCTAAAAGAAATTAATAAAAAAAAATATGTTAGTATTAATTAGATCTACATATATCTGCTAGTCTTGAACCTTCTAATTCTAAATTTAATGAGTTTTTAGCAGTGATTATTAAAGAATCAAATCAAATAAGACAATTCAACTAATTTAGACACTCGGCTTGTTGCCTATACTCGCTAGGGATGTGCAACATTTTTTCCATCTTGGTCTTTCAGTCTCAATCCCGAGTAAATCGGAATAGGAAAAATTTGGGATTGGGATCGGGAATGGGACTTCCTGATCCTGACTTTTTTCCGATCTCAAACACACACACACACACACAGTTTTTAAAAATATTTAAGAAAGTAAAACTAAATGTAAAATAAAATGTGAAAATCCCTAACATCCTCAAGGTAATATCTATTCTTTTAGTTTATTTAGTTAATTTCATTTATTATTTATTAAATAATTTTAATTTTTTGTTTTTGTTTTTGTTCTTTTTGTAGTTGAATCAACAACTTTAAGTATGTATTGAACTAATTATTTGTATTATACTAATTTGTTATAATATGATATTAGAAAAATTATATATTTGTACTGGACTAAAGGAAACACAACAAAAAATTAAATATAGAGATTTTTTTTTTAAAAAAGGAAATCTTCCCGATCGCAATCCCGAAAATTTCTCATCCCGATTTTCGGGATCAAAATTGGAAATGAAACTTCTTCCCAAACACTTTTCAGGATCGGGAATGGGATTCCCCTATCCCGTCCTGATCTGAACAGCCCTAATACTCGGTAACAGCTCAGTTTTATCCATATAATTAGTTTGATGGTTGAGTCGGTTGGACTAGAATTGGGGCATCATCGAGGGATAACCTGAAATTAGATAGAGAACTACAACAGTTTTTAGAAAACCATAAAGAATAGGTCTAGTGCATGTTTGGATTAATTTTTGAAAAATAACTTTTATGATTTACGAAATAAGTATGTGAGAAAAGTTTTGTCTCGATTTGTAAAAAATGGCTTATGAAACTATAATTATGTGGTTTATCAAACATACACTTAATTTGTTGTATTTTTGTGCGTGCTTTTTTTTTTTTTTTTTGGTTCTTCGAGAAAACAGGATAAAAATAATAATATTATTTGTGATAGCAAGGATGCTTTTACTTTTATTCCTATTGTGCTTTACCCTTAAGCCTTGTTCTTTGAGTCACTTTCTTTCACACTTTAAGAATTTAATTTTAAATATATGATTGTATGAATTTACACATGAATTATTTTTTGGACTGAATAATTTACAGATGAATTTAAGTAAAATATTGATGACCAAGGAAGTTTCAGGGAATTAATTTGGAAATAGACTAAATACGTACCCCCAAGCTAGTTGTGGACCCAAAAGAGAAGTCAGATGGGCGACAACTCATCTTCTCATTATTCAGAGTTGACCAATAAGGGTATGTGCGGTTCAACGGTGTGAAGGCGAGGGGAGGAGATGGATTTTAATGAAGAGGGAGATTTTAATATTATCTTGTTTGAATTGATGAGAAGTGAGAGATTTTAATATTATCCTGTTTGATTTAAGAGGGGAGGGGAGGAAAAATATTTTTATATGGACAATTTGTTCTTATTTTATTTAATTTTTTTTAAAAAAATTTATTTGGTAAAATATAATTATAAATGATATTTAATTTATAAAATTATAATTATATTATTATTAGAATTGAATATACACACACACACTAACAGTATTAACGTGGGAAAAAAAAAAGCAACAGAACAGTCCAGCATTTAAATTTACTTTTTTAAATATCCAAGATGCCACGAACAAAGGAGAGTTGCATCAATTTCAGTAAAAAAATCAGCAATAGCATCAGTGTGGGTAGCAACAAAAAATCGATGGCTACAAGATTATGCGAAGTGTGAGGTAATGAAATGAGTAATTTGGAAATATAAAAAATATATATGGGCATAATTGCCAAAACATGATAAAATATTACTCTCCCCTTTAAATCCCCCAATTTTGAGGGGAGGGAGGGAAAATTTTTTCCCCTTCTCTATTTTTTATCCTACTAATCAAGAGGAGGGGAGCAAAACCTCTCTCCTCCCTCCCATTTGCCTCCCCTTTCCTTAAATCAAATAGACCTTAAGTGTATGTTTGGCATTGCGATTGGAAGACCCAATTGCACGATTGGATGTCTATAAGCTTGATTGAAAAAATGGATGCGTTTTGCTATGTTTGGTTGAACGATTGGTAAAAAGCTACTTAAGGTTTATAAGCGGCTTTTACTATAAGCCACCAGTTCGAGGTTATTGCGATTGGCTTGTCATTGGTTTCAGATTTTTTAATGCTCAACAACCCATATTTTATATTTCTCTATCTCTTCTCCGTCGCATGTCCGTCTCTTCTCGCCCTCTCCTGTCATCCCCTTATCTTATTTTCTGCTATTTTAAAAGTTCGATAGGCAATACAAAAATAATATAAATATACTGATATTATGTGCACGATTACGGAAATTCCCCATAAGGATTGGTACTTGATAATTACAATTAATATAGCCTCGCAGCGCTATGTGGGTGTCTAAATCCGTCCCAAGGAAAACAGAGACATCTTCCTATCTTTGTTCCACAACGGCATTCCCCTCATAGTTTCTCTTTGCTGCTCTTAGCATAGCTTCTGTTTTCACCAGTATAAAATGTTGGTAGGGAAAACGCCAAAAAATACTTTAGAAAATGGGAAAGGACGATTTAGTGTTCTGAAATTGGAAAAGGGTGAGTCAATTCGCTGTCAAACAGGAGGAGGAATCTAGGATTTTGAAATCTCGGCAACAAGATGAAAATGGCCTATGGTCCTCCTTCTCTCCACTTCAGAATGACAACACTGGCCTCTTAATTAACAACACTGTATTTTATATTAACAACACCAAAATCCCACAAAGAGTCTGTACTTCCATGCGCTTCACCTTAATTCTGATAACAACGCCTTTGTTCTATATTAACAACTCCACTTTCTTCTTTCACAATTAATAAATTTAGGGCTAATAACAACACCTCTCTTTTTATTAACAATATCATATTCTACATTAACAACTCCACATTCTTCTTTCACAATTAATAAGTTTAAGGGCCAATAACAACACCTCTCTCTTTATTAACAACATCGTATTCTACATTAACAACTCTAGTTTCTTTTTTCACAGTTAACAAGATTCAGGGCCAATAACAATTCATTTCTCTTTATTAACAATATCGTATTCTACATTAACAACCTCGTTTTCTTCCTGTGGGGGAGACGTAGCTGTCAGTGTCACTTTTCCGTCATCTAGCGAATGGGAGTAAGAGACTCTCTTGGGAGTGTGTCAATGGGCGTTTTCGATGGTGGAAGCAGATGATTGGAGATTGGCACCGGTTGCTAGGAGGGAGGTGTTGGGCGGTGGACAGATTTGGAATCAATCGGCAGCCATGGGTGAGATCTTGTTCAAAGAGGATCGACGTGGCTATAATCACAAGGTTGCAATGGATCTTCAGTGGGTTCTTCAAGGATATTTGAATCGGCTGTATGATCTACAACTGAGATGGACGAGATCTGCAACTAAGATGAGGTGTTAATGTAGAATATGGTGTTGTTATTGGCCCTAAACTTGTTAATTGTGAAAGAAAAAAGTGGAATTGTTAATTAAAATATGGTGTTGTTAATAAAGAGAAAGATGTTGTTATTAGCCCTAAACTTGTTAATTGTGAAAGAAGAAAGTTGAGTTATTAATGTAGAACCTGATGTTGTTAATTAAGATGCTAGTGTTGTTATTCCAAAGTAGAGGGAGGGTGTAACATCCTAATTTTTATATAATTATAATTTAGAAATAATTATGAAATTAATAGTAATTTTTGGATAAAAAAAAAAGAGGAATTTAGTTAAAAAATATATATATTTTTTAAATATATATATATATATATATTTAAATAAATTAATAATTATAAATAAATAAATATTATAAAAATAGAATAAAATAATATATATATATATATATATATTAAAAGAAAGAAAAGTGTGGGCGCCCGTTGGCGCCCACCACATTTAAAAAAAACGGGGGAGGCACACAAAGTGCCTCCCACCATTTAATTAATGATTGTGGGCATACGCCCACAATCATTAAATGAAAACTGGGGAAGGCACGCAGTGTCTTCCGCAGTTTTCAAAGAGGAGGGGGATTATAAATACCCCCTCTCCCTCGTCCTCACTCCACACACCTCAAGTGTGGAGAAAGGCGTAAAGTGAAGCATTAGTAGGAATATTTTCATATCTTTGGAGATCGATAAGGTACTCAATATTACTTCTTATCTCAGAATTATTTTTATAGAAATATTCTAAATAATTTTCTCTTTCTTATGGTAATAATTTTATGATGATTAGAGAAAATTTTCAGATTATGATTTTGGATAAATTTGAGTTTTGTTAACATGATGCTGCAGGAATGTAGAGGATAATTAATAGTTAATTTTAATCGAGTTACTTTTGTTACTTAATTAGCATATAATTTTATAATGAAACCTTTACATAACTAATTTATGAATAATTCTATATTAGGCTTTTTAACCGATTAAATTTAGGTTAAATAATTTATTTGGATTATTGGAGGTATTCTTGAGGTTTTAATCGGTTTAGATTTTTTTTAGGATGATAATTTATAATTTAGCCATTTTATAAATTGATTATTGTAGATTGATTTTTGGCGTATATTTGAGCTCTTGGATTAGAAGCTTGTGATTATAATTTTGCTTTGGCGAGAGGTAACCACTTTCCACTTATTATCTGTGTTGATATGCTGTTTGTGAGTATTTTGATATTTACTCCAATGAGTAAAGGTTTATTGTGATTGAGAAAGTTTTCATTATATTGTGAAGTATTTTGATATAAAATAGCTTTGTGGAATTTTATGATTTGAAATGAGAAAATTATGTATATATTCGGGAAAATCCCATTGAAATAATTATTGATAAATTATTGTGATAATGGGTTTGGGATAAGATGGAGTATGTTATTTTACCACGTGGTATAGCCTCCATTGGTGCACGATGGTTGGCTGTTTATTGTCCCACCAGTTTCAATGAGGGACTGCCCCACCAGTTTCAATGAGGGGCTGCGACACCGAAAGACCCATGGTCCGGGGCACGTGTTTTGAGGGTTTGGCCGATCCTCATCGCGTGACCGGTGAGCTTTTTGAGTGGCCAGTTACATGGTTAGTAACTTAGCCCATGGGTCTAGTCGCGTGGAAATAAGGCGGTTCGGTTGGATTGATGGGAGGTAATGGGAATTGTAATAAGAAATTTATGTATAAAACCGTGATATTGAATTTTTATAAATTGCTATATAAATTGTTCCACTTAGCACCTCATGAACACATGTTAGCATGTGTAATGAGTCGGATAGCTGGTTACTGAGGCTTTTGTCTCACCCCGTTAATTTAACATTTTTCAGGTGATAATTCCCTTGCTGGAATGTCGGGAGGAGCTCCTGAGGCATAGATATATTTCTATATATATCTGTACAGCCTCTTGTAGTTTATTATGTGTTGAATGAATGTACATTGCCACTTATTAGGGACCTTATTTTGTAAACTCTAAATTCCTCTTCGTACTCTGTTTATTTTAAAAGTTGGGTGACCTTGGTTTTGAAATGGAAATGTTTGATATGGCAACTGTAGGGACTTAAATCTTTTATTACCATGGTAGAGTTTTCAAATAAGTTACTTGAACTCTTTTCTACCATGGTAATGACTTAAATCTTTTATTACCATGGTAGAGTTTCCAAATAGTTACTTGAATTCTTTTCTACCATGGTAATGACTTAAATCTTTTATTACCATGGTAGACTTTGCAAATAGTTACTTGAACTCTTTTCTACCATGGTAATCTTTCTTTCCTTTAAAATAAAAAAAAAAAATGAATGAAATGAGTAACTTTTAAAGATAAGTTAATATTATATTATTATTGAGGAGAGGACCTCACAGAGGGAGGACTAAGGGTATTTTCTTTTTTTCGCCGATATTTCAAAATCTCATATTCCTCCTCCCGTCACTGACTCATCCTTTTTCAATTTCAGTGTATTAAATTGTCCTTTTCCATTTTCCAAAGTATTTTTTTAGAATTTTCCCTTATTAGTAATATTTTGTTAGGAATATAAATTAAAAAAAAATACTATATTAGGTTATCATATTATATAAATTTCTGAGCAGACCAAAACTTTAATCATTAATAATTTGAAGAGAAACTGGGGGGAAAAAGGAGGTTCGGGAAAAGGTGACACCCAAGTCCCCGCTCATTAACCTCTTTTGTTCTCTTCCCTCAATTGTCTTTGTGTGTGTTTGAGATGGTGGTAAGAAATATTATTTATTATGATTCTGATTTATTAAAAATGACTTAATAGAAAAGTCAGTTTTTGTAATATGATTCATATTTGGATGAGCGATTTATTTTTGGATAATAAGTGTTTATAAATCGTGATTTGCGATATAAGAGGTAAGTATGTGAGAGGAGTGTTATCTCGACTTACGTAATAAGTAACTTAATAGAAAAGCTGTAGGGTGTGTTTGGTTCAGCTTATTGGGCAGAAATAAGCCCGTTTTTGGACAATAAGCCCAAATAAAAACATATTGCGTTTTTGCAGTGTTTGATTTAACTTATTTTAATTGCATCATGGGTGTGTGTTTGGTATTGCTTATTGGGGGTCAATAAGCACTTATTACGTAAGTCAAAATAAAACTCCTCTTACATACTTACCTTGTATACCGTAAATCACGATTTATAAGCACTTATTACCCAAAAATAAGCTATCTCAAACGAGCATGGAGCTTATTTAATAAGTAACTTATTCTACTCATGACGCAATTAAAATAAGTAGCTTATTCTACTCACAACACGTTTTTATTTGGACTTATTACCAAAAAATGGGCTTATTTCTGCCCAATAAATTAAAACAAACACACTCTTTATCTATGTGCTCGTTTGGAATAGCTTATTTTTAAGTAATAAGTTCTTATAAATCGTGATTCACAGTATACGAGGTAAATATGTGAGAGAGATTTTATCTCAGTTTGCGTAATAAAGATTTATTGTCTAAAAATAAACCCAACCAAACACACACTATATCATCCACATCCCATAAAAAAAAATGATGGACTAGTCTTTCCAGTTTCCAGGAAATGACGTACCTTTCCCCTGTCTTTACTCTTTCAAGAGGCCAATCGTTTTCCTCTTTCACTGAGGCATGTCACCGCCTTGCTTTGTTACTCTTGCCCTTCCTCACAGGCAAATTTCGAAACATTCTTGCACGTAGAACCACTGACCAATGAAATTGTGACACGTAATGTATATATCTCCCAAGTGAGGTACCCATAAGATGAAGTGTCTCAATTTCCTTGGTCAGTGCTCGGAATGGCCCACGCAAAGAAGTAAAGTCTGTAAAAGGAGCTTGACAATGCACATCAACAGGCCCCCGGGCACTCCACTCGCCTAGGATATAAGGATGATCTGATTACTTCCAAATTAAAAACTATCTATGAAGGCAGAGTGGGTACAGCGATTGGTGGAAGGCGTAACATAGTCTACGGTGGCCGCCACCGTCATCGTCGGAGGGTGAGAATCAGAATGAGTATCTTCTCAGCTGCCCAAGCAACCAACAATTTCCATTCTTGCCTACTCTTGAGGTCTTTCAGTCTTTCCTTTATTCTTCACGTTCCTTTTTTTTTTTTTTAATTTTTACCCACCAACGCTATTTTCAATGCCTGTAACCAATATTTATCACTTCACATGAATTAATATTAATGCTCGTCATACATTTTCTACATATACGTGCGAACGAGGGTGCGTGGAAAATTAATTTAATTAAATTACTGATTTTTTTTTTGTATTTTAATTTATTGATATTATTTTCTTAAATTATTCCATCCCCAAATTAATTTCTGAGCATTGATCCCAATTTTCCCTACTTTTTATATAATATATATATATATATATATATATATATATATATTAATTTTAGATCAATAAAAGGGATAATTAATCTGTAAGTCCTTATAGTTTTAACTCATTTTTAATTAGGTCCTTATAGTTGTTTTTCTTTTTACCAGGTCTTTATGCTCTCACATATTTTTAATCAGATTCTTATAGTTTTTTTTTTCTTTTTTATTAGGTCCTTATTGTTTCATCGGATTTTTAATTGAGTCCTTGTAGATTTTTTAAAATTTTTTAATTTAATTTCAAGTTAAATCAATAAATAATATTAAAATATAATTTATGAATAATAAAATTGAATTAATAATTTTATAATTCAAAAAATAATTAATATAATTAATTAGTAATTCTTAACTGATTAATTATAATTATATTTTATTTTTAGAGATAATTTATAATTCAAATTTTAATATTCCTCATAATTTGTAATTAAACATATTTTTTTATTTTTTATTTTAAATTTATTTATTTTTATAATTATAAAATATGAAATAATAATAATAATTTCTAAAAACATAATAGAATTATAATTAGTTAATTAAGCATTACTAATTAATTTTATTAATTATTTTTTAAATTATGTATTTATTAATTTAAACTTATCATTCTTAAATTATATTCAAATATTATTCATTGATTTAACATGTAATTAAATTAATAAATTAAAATAAAAAAGCACTACAAGGAATCAATTGAAAATCAGGTAAAACAATAAAGATATGACAAAAGGGAAAAAAAATTATAAGAACCTGATTAAAAACAGATAAAAATATAATAACCTAATAAAAAAACAGTAAGAACCTAATTAAAAAATATTTAAAACTATAAGAAGTTTCAAATTAGTTACCCTAAATAAAATGAAGAATAAGCGTGCTGCTCATTGCTTCCTCTGAAAAAAGCATGTGATAAAATGGTAAAAAAAAAGAGACAGAAGGAAAGAAAGAGCATGTGATATGAGCATGACTTGATTTATTTTTTTCCGTTTGTGTACAGCCACCAGAGTCGAAGGAACAGAAATAGCCGCAACAACTTCTATCCAGGAAGACCAGTTCCTTGCGCTGTGTTTTATAATGTCAATAATATCTTCAATTTCTCCGGGGAATCCTTTTCCCCCGACTTCATCTTCGCTCCCTTGCTTCCAGTTCTGCTCAGCTTCCTTCAAAGTTCAGGGACGACTCCCTCACCATTTGAGCTTCATCCTACTGCTTTCATGGTTTCTGTGGGATGTTCAGCCTCATATTACTTGTCCATAGCAGCTAAGTTCACGTTTCCTGGTTTCGCTTCTCAATTCGGAGTTCTCATGTCCGTGTTTGGCTCTCTGTCTGATGCCACCTTGATATCTCTGACTCTGCACCTTCCATGGTGGTCCATTTTCTTTATTCTCTTATCCATTGGAGGCTTATTTAAGCTCCTCAATAAACTTCATGCAAAGTATGCCAACATACATCGTCCCACGCCAAGAACGATGCAACCACTCCTACCACTGTATAATGTTAGATTCAATAATTAAAGGAAAAGAAAAGATCGATTCAGAAGATCACTAGTTAACCTAATTTTGGGTATTTTCATGTACTTCTTCCTTTCCCCCCATATTTTCTTGTCTATTCAATTGTTATCCTGCAGGTCTGAGAGTAGTTGTAATCAACTGTTGTTACAGTGGAAAATGCCTCCAACACTCTTTTTTCCCCTGTCAATTCTTAAATTAGGTTTTTCTATCCGTGCATTGTTCAATTCTTATCTCATTTTTCCTTATTTGAACTTCAGATGCCATGCTTTATTCGCATTTTCCCCAAACATAGAATGTTCTTGATTTTCAAAGAGCTCCAGGGGGATTTGTCCCCTTTCTTATCAACAACAATGAAATTATCCCCATTCTTTGACACAGCCAGATGTGGATTATGTCCTTCTGGTTGATGACTGGTTTATTCCGAAGCAAAAAGTTAATAATTCTCTTGTGTAAATTTCTTACGGTTTTGGTTTATTTTGTTCATATTGCTAGGCGAGGTTCGTCCTCATTGGTTTCTTTTTTTATGTGTTTCTCGAAAATTTTAGGATGCTAGAAGAGGCCTTACCTATGCAATACCACTCTTGTAGTTGACGGTATTGTGTGTGAAACTATAAACTAGCACTTCTCTGAGTAAGTTTTTTGATCAGTTTAAATATTGGTTGGGATAAAAAATATATACATGCCAAGCAAGTCTTACCAGATTTGTGTTTGTAATGTGGGAATTTCAACTTCCTTGAACTTTCAGAAATCAGAATCATAATCTACTTCAGTTAGAAGTGGAGGGCATTACACAATTCAGTTGAATCATCAACCAATATATATAAAAGCCGAATAATTTGCTCCTGTTACTCCATCGTTCTCTCTGTTCACTTCAGCCTGTTGAATCAGGGAATGCCTGCCTGCTGAATTACTGTAAATTTCTCCCTTCATCTACCATTGTTCATCAGTTTCAGTGTCTTCTTATCTATAAATTTTTTATTCCTCAGTCAAAATTATTTGAATTCCATTTTGAATTATGAAGCAATATGATCACACGGAGACCTTACAACAATTCATCCTTAATCATCTCCATCAACTCTATATATTTATCTATATCAGTTCATGTTTGTTCCTTTACTGTGTTGTTTTTTGTTTTGTTCTCTTCACTTCTCTTCTCACCCCCCGGTAGGTGTGCGTGTGGCTATGATGAAGGTTTTGGACTGTGCGGGGATCCAACATCTGCAGACTGGGAGACAACACTTGCCATTGGCTGGGCACAATTTTTGATTAATATGGTTTTGACGTTTTGTTCTCTAAAATGCTTTTGTTTTTTGAGTTTTGGCCATTTTTTTTGGTTTAGCAAGTTATTTTCCTGATCGGGATTATGAAAATAGCTTTTCTAGGGTGGGGGATCTTCTAGTCGCCCATTTTATCCGCGAACTCCATATATTTCTCAATCAGTGCTGTAGATATAGGAAAGCAATACTTGCAATACTTACAAGTAGGCCTATTTGGGTCCTGATCTCGAGAAGTGTTTGGGAAGAAATTTGATTTCTGATCTTGAGAATTTCCCGTCTTGACGGAAAGGGAATTTCCCGAATTCCCAATATTTTTTTTCCCATTGATTTTTTTTTTTTTTTTTTGCCTTGTTACACTCTTTTTTCGGATAAAAATGGCAAGTCTTTGGGGGTACTCTGATTACTTCTGTATTGGGTTAAAAATGGCAAGACTTAGCTTGAATAGTTTTCATAGGGCACAATTTGCTTAATATGTTATGCTTTTCTCCTCCTTCTAAAGATTTTATGGTTTCCTTGGAGGTTTTCATAATTGATATTTGGCAAATAACTCATTGCCTTCTCATTCTCATGTACAATAATGTTATTTTTGTATATTTAATCGTTTCACTTGGTTTATTTTTTTCAGTAATTTTCTAACCAAATTCTCTCTCACCGTGAATTATTACATTTTCATGTGAAAAGGTCTAAATTATAACTTCATTTCTTTATTGTTATTGCTTCCAGATCAGAAATAATGTTTTTTTATTGGTAGGTTTTGTTGTTTTTACCTGCAATCAGGCACTCAACCAAACTGGAATTTCTTAATAAATGTCAGAACTTCATAACATTTGGGAATTAATGATGAAGTAAGATGCCACCTGGCAATAACTGCTTTCATGACATTGTTATTGAATAAAGTTTTATTTTATCCTTGAAAAGGCTATCTTATCTAACCCTTTGCAGTTGAAGTTTTTGGAACAGTTTGAATATTTATTAGGATTAAAAATACTTATATGGCAGGCAAGACTAGTCAGATTTCTGTTCATAATATGGAAATTTCAGTTAGTTTTAAATCCAGAATTGAGAATCATAGACCACTTCTATGAGAAACACAGGACTACAGGAGCATTTCACAGGTTTCAAATTTGGTGGCACTGCAAATGCTTGTGTTTTTCTTTGTACAAAAAGGTCTAGGAGGGTTGTGTCCAGGTTGAATTCAAAATGCTTGCCTTGTTAATGAACCATTGCGGTGTTGTAGTGAAGAATAGGCGTTGTTGACTTTTTGTTTTGGTAACTTCTTCAAAAATTAAACTAAGAGCCCATTTGGTTTGACCGCATTGCATGCCTGCAATGGCAATCATGATTGCATTACCTAGAGAAGAGTGTTTGGTTGTTCTTTAGTATGGTAATAGGGTTTACCATGGTAATGATGATTACCAAAAAATTAGTAATCCTCATTCATACCTCCCCCCGTATGAATCCTCATTACCATCCTATTGCATGGTCTAAAAAGTATAATTTACCCTTTAGTTTTCCTTATCTTTATTTCACTTATCTTATTTCACTTGCCGTATCACGTCACAACTGCCGCCACCACAACCTCTTCCTCTTCCACCGCCGTCACCTCCACCTTCTGCCGCTACCACCACCTCTTCCACCGCCGTCACCTCCACCCGCCGCCACCCCCGGCCCAGCCACCGGCCCACCTCCCACCGCCACCGCGGCCACCTCCCCCTCAGCCGCCACCCTCACCCCCGCCGCCCTTCGCCGCCGCTGCCACCACCACCACCTCTTCCACGGCCACCGGCCCATCGCCTACCACCACCTCTTCCACCCCTGCCGCCCACCGCCACCACCACCTCCTCCTCCGTTGCCACCTTCACCCCCACTGCCACCACCGCCACCGCCACCACCACCTCCTCCACCCCCGTCGCCTACCACCACCTCCACCTTCTCCTTCGCCGCTACCGGCCCACCGCCCACCCCCACCACCGCTGCCACCTCCTCCACCACCCTCGCTGATACCACCACCACCACCTCTTCAGCCGCCGTTGACGGCGACCCACCACCCATTGCCACCACCATCACCTCCTCCTCCACCCCCGCCGCCCACTGCCACCACCACCACCTCCTCCTCCCCCGCCACCCCCATCATTGCCACCACCACTACCTCCTCCTCCTCCATCCCCTCCATCATCGGCTTGTAACTATTTTTTCTACAAAGATTATATTAAGGGGTAAAATGGACTTTGTGTAATATATTAATTTTAAATAATTGTTAAAATATTAACTCATTGCATGTTGCTTAAAAATCAAACCAAACACTACCCTTGTAATTAATATTGCATTGCATTACCATTGCATCGCATTGCACTGCATCGCAGGGTGTAATGGAATCGAACCAAACGGGCCCTAAGGATTGCAATATAGGGTGTAATCCCAAATCGTTTCTCAAAGAGCCTTTTATTAATTATCTAGAAATTAAGTGCGATGATTGACATAAAACAAGTTAAAAATGATTTTTAGCTTTTTATCTAACCCTTAAATTGTAATTAAACTAAAATGCTTTAAAAACTAATATTTTTGGATTTTTTTGGAATAAGAGTGGATTGGAATGGAAATGAGTTTTGAAGAGTGTGACAAATGCTTTAAAAGTCTCATAGAACAATGGATTTCATCTATCATTTGCTTTAAAATATTTTTAGGAGTATGCTAGTTTGACAAAAAATGCCCAAAAGACCCTTTGAG
The DNA here is from genome assembly GCA_963855925.1 of Inga laurina. Taxonomy (NCBI): domain Eukaryota; kingdom Viridiplantae; phylum Streptophyta; class Magnoliopsida; order Fabales; family Fabaceae; genus Inga; species Inga laurina. The sequence continues at coordinate 66,584,474 of OY979702.1, read as the reverse complement.
TGAGTTTGAGTTAAGTGAATTAAATTTTCCACATCGGGCAAAACTTAATCACTTTGACCGAAATTCAATACAAAACATTAGCAATTGTAAACAAAGTCCCTCAGAATATCAAACCTTAAACATTGTTAAGTCTAGTGCATTAATTATTGATTATTCCTAGACTTAGAAAATAATCATTTCTTAAAACATTATTAGAAACCACTTTGGATGCAATTTATGAAATTGCTAAATTTTCTAAAATATCAAACCCCATCAACCGATGAGTCTAGCACCAAAAGAAAGGAACCCCTACTCTGGAGATGCTATTAAGGGTTGTGTGTTTGGATTAGCTTTTGGAGAATAGCTTTTACGATTTACGAGATAAGTATGTAAGAGGAGTTTTGTCTCGATTTACTGAAAAGTGCTTCTGAAACCATGGTTTCAGAGCTTGCCAACACACATGTGTGCTTGTGAATTAATTGATGCGATTGGTTTCAAAGCTATCCAAAATCAACTCAGTATCCAAACAATACCATGCAAGATAATAGAGAATCTTGAAAATTACAATGAAATATATATGTATCCATATATAATTATAAGGGAAAATCACTCTTAGGTCCCAAGGAAGCAAAATATTGTCAGAAAAATCCTTGAAATATCTAAAAAGTCCCTAGGGACTTTTCTGATATTATTTTCCAAAGTCAAATGACCCACATGCCCCTCTTCTATTATTTCTCTCTTTCATTTGTTCTGCGTTTTCGCTCTCGGACGTGATCTTTTTTATTCAACTCCCTGCGTTCTCTCTCTGCAGAAATAGTGGTGATGGTGAAGACCAAAGCTTTGAGATGGTGAAAGATTTGTGAGATGGGATGTAAGATAGAAGGAAGAAGAAGATGGAAGGAAGGTGGTGAGATTTTTTTGATCTCAAGCTTCCACCATTTTTAAAGAAGGAAGGGATGAAGGTGATGATGATGATAATGAATAGTCCAACCCATCCCCCCTTTTCAACCTCATTGTGCTGTGAAAACGCTAATATGAAAAAAAAAATTAAATTGTTGTTAATTCGTACAGTAGTAGTTGTTAATATGGAAAATGACGTTGGGTGTCATAGTGCTCTGTTTTTGGGAAAGAAAACAGAGGAAGTGGTGTGTTTGAAGTGGTTGGGTGCCATGAAAATGTTGATATAGAAGAAAAATAAATTGTTGTTAATTTGCACAGTAGTAGTTGTTAATATGGAAAATGAGGTTAGGTGTCATGGTGCTCTGTTTTTGGGAAAGAAAACAGAGGAAGTGGTGTGTTTGAAGTGGTTGGGTGCCATGAAAACGCTGATATAGAAGAAAAATAAATTGTTGTTAATTCGCACAGTAGTAATTGTTAATATAACAATAATAGTTGTTAATACGGAAAATGAGGTTGGGTGCCATGGTGCTCTGTTTTTGGGAAAGGAAACAGAGGAAGTGGTGTGTTTGAAGTGGTTGGGTGCCATGAAAATGCTGATATGGAAGAAAAATAAATTGTTAATTTGCACAGTAGTAGTTGTTAATGTAACAGTAGTGGTTGTTAATAAGGAAACAGAGGAAGTGGTATGTTTAACAAGTCATAAAGCGTTTATTAACAACATGTTGAATGTGTTTGACAACCGGCCACACGTTTCTGATTGGAACGAAGTTTTGTAACGTTACGTATGAAAAATGTTGTGTTTACAATGCTGAAAGCGTTTATTAACAACCTGTTGCGTTCGGTTTACAACTTGACGGTGTGGCCAGTTGCTTTTGCTTTGCCATAGCAAAACAAAACCAACATGATGTAAAAAATGGACCCTTCCTGTAGACACAAGGGGAACAGAACAGCAAAATATAACAAGGCAACCAGCAAGCAGAGAGAACCGTAAGAGGAGGAAGAGAGAGCTCGAAGATGTCAGAGCTGGGACGGCTGAACCTTTTGTCAAGCCCTCCTTATATAGGCACGACCTCAGAGATGTTGAGCATGATTTAATCCACATAAAGGCCATTGAACTATCGGTTACACAACAATAAATCCACATGATGAGGCAATTTCTGAACGTTGAAGGACCGTGTACGTTTAGCAATTTAAAATGTACGTTTGGCAATTTAAAATATGATTCATGGCCTCTGTAACCGAAATGTTTAGGTTTCAAAAATCAGATGCCTCAAAACTAGGTTATTCCAGTAAGCCATTTTTGTAAAAATAAATTTTAGATTTTTCCAAAAATAACATTTGATAAAAAGTATCCAATCCATATTTAACTCACACGCAGGGGGCAATCACCAGATTTCCACTATGTTTGCCTCCTAATGGCCCTTTGTTGTGTGCGCGAGCCCACTCATCCTCTTGGCCCATTTACTAGCCCAAATTCATAATGTGTAATATATACACTTACATTCTCTCTTTCCCAAACAATGTAGGACTTGTTCCATTTGACACACCCACATATAACTTAAAACTCCAACATTTTGCACATATACTAGCATCTGAATTTAAGAGACACATGCATCTGAATTTAAGAGAGACATGAAGCACACATGGCTCAATTATAGAGTTGTATCCATGTTTGACTCTTATACTTGATGGTACTTCAAATTGCACCTGTACATACTTCACATTCATGCCCTATATCTGTGAGTGTTTGTTCCTTTTATTTGAGTTTTGTTTTGTGTTGTGTTTGAATTACATTCTCCAATTGTATTCCGGGCTAGGCAAAGCAAATAATTAGAGTCTCAGATTGCATTCGTGAATGAAAAATAGTTACAACTTCATAAAATAGTGCAGTTGAGTATTAAGAGAACAATTTAATGGTGAAAAGCAAAACCAGATTTGAGAGTACTATCTCCGTCATAAACTCCTACAAAGACTCAGATTTGAAAGTCAAGGACTACTTTTATATAACGTGAAGTTTCCTGACACGTTCTTAGCATGAAATTATAATTAATAAAGGTTTTCAAAACATGGAAGGAGATTTCTGTAACTTAAAAGTAAAATTGACAAGTCATCGCTATATTATACACTTGTATTTATACGCGCACACAGAGGTGTATCTATAAATGAATGTTTCCATCGTGCTTTCTCAACACTAACCCACAAAAAGAAAGAATGCCTAACAACCATCAACAAGGCCTTTGTTTCGGAAGACAAAATCCTTGCATAGTCTCCTTCGATGTTTGAAACTTCAATTTCTCCTGCAACTTCATGTTGTTCCCCCTGATTCTGATTGTTCTAAGTTTCCTACAGGTTCGAATCTCAGGGATGAATCACACTCACCATTCATTTGAGCTTCACCCCTATCACTTCAACGGGCTTTCTGTTCCAAAACAGAGCGCACACAACATTTAGATTGGTTGAATCAGGGACACTTTAATGGATATTATATTAATAAGTGAAGACTAAAGACAAGTATTTAAGAGCAAGTGGGGTTACCCCAGAGATGCCTCCTACAGCTGCTTCTTGTTCTATGAGCACTCCAAACAGAGAAGCCAAACAAACCAGCAGGAAGAGTATGATTCATCCCCGAGCTTTGTATCTGAAGGAAACTGAGCAGAACGGGAATGAATCATGGGGGGACCAACATGAAGTTGAAGGAGGGAGAAATTGAAGTTTCAAACATTGAAGGAGACTGACTATACAAGGATTTGGCCTTCCTCAACAAAAGCTTTCTCCATGGCTGTTAGGCATTCTTTCTTTCTTTCTGTGTCTGATTGTTGAGAGAACAAGATGGAACCTATTATAGACACAACTTGAGTCATTGTATAATTTCAGATGAGACATATTGGGTTAATTCCGTGAAGCTTAACAATAGAAAAAAAGTCGTCATTCAATCATGACTGTTGTTAGTGGGGAGATATTTCTTCTTGGTTGCTTTTCGACGGACATGATCTATCGTCCCAAAATTTACACTCATCTCCCCTCTCTCTTGCCTTTACAGGGAAGCACCCAAAAGCCAAAACCTCTTATCAAAATTTTTGAGACTCCTTCAATAATTGAATGAAATACGTACTATGATATGTCTGTGTATAGTTGTAGTACTCAAAAGATGCCTATACCTTTCATGCATTCACATTAGGAAGACGAGTAAAAAGTTATGCTGTGGAAACAAAGCAAGAAACAGAGGTGGGTGGGTTTTACTCTTATGATCCCCGCAAGATAAGTTTAGCTCACTTCTCAATTTTCTTTTTTCTTTTTTTGAAAAAAAAAACGAAGAAATAACAAGGAGTGAACCCCGAAGTAATTTATGCTTTATAAATAAGAGGCAGTTTTTATTAGTAATTTGCATTATCATTAATTGGCACTTGTAGCTTTGAAAGTATGTTAAATGGGGGGATTTATGCTATAAATTGGTCCATTGTCTTGATTCTATTATTTATGGGAGGCTTCTTTAAGCTCCTCTATACACTTCGTGCAACATATGCCACTGTACGGCGTCCCCATCCAGGAACGATGCAACCATTTTAGTATATTCAGCCATTAAAAGAAAAGACTGATTCAAAAGATCATTATTTATTCTTGTCTATTCAAATGCGAGCTTGTATGTTTTAGAATAGTAATGCTCTCCATTTTTACATTTTCTGATGTATTGGTGTTAATTTGGACATGTGTACTATTGGGAAATTCAAAGGGTAATACTACCTCTGGGCCTATTTATAGTCGAGAAATTTGTTTCTTATAGGTCTAAATAACCATGCCTACTGATTTTCTTTTGGTTTGCCCTCATTTTCCTTGTAATTTGGTTGGTTAATGGACTGAAGGAAGAAAATAATTATTTAACTGGGTTTGATAATTTTATCTATCTATCTATCTTCATGTTATACCGTGAGAAGTATTTAGTTCTTAATTAGTACTCCTCTTGTCCCTTGATATAAGATAAATTTGGGGAGTTGATTTTGATCCTAAATATAAGACATAGTTTTCATATTTATTAATATTTTTATTATCTGCCTCTATTGATACTCCCTCAACCAATATAAAGGAGAAAATGAACTTGGGAAATTAAGGAAGATAATTGAGGTGTTTTAGAAAATATATACTCCCTCCTGTCCTAAATATAAGACCTAATTGACTTTTTTAGAGAAGTCAAGGAAGCTAAATATTACTTTATTATATTATATGTTGTATATTATTAAATTATATATCAGTTTATAAGTAAGACTAACTAGTTTAAAGAAAAAATGCAGATATAAGTACTTTGAAATAATTTATTTAACTTCCTTAATCTTTCCAAAAAGAGTCAACTGTATATTATATTTAGGACCGAAGGTAGTATCATATTAACTAACTCAATTAATTTTCTTAATTTAATCAAATTTAATAAATATGTCTTATATTAAGGACAAAAGGAGTACATTTTAATCCATGCATGCTAAATTTATTATGCATCCTTTGCTAGTCCAAGTGCTGAAATTAATCATTTTTTTTAAAACAAGGGTTTTCATTTTTTTTTTAAATTAAATCATAATTGTTTGGAAAAATATTTGAATACTCATATTCATGTTAAAATTAATTATGAATCCAAAACCAAATACTCTCCGCGCATGTCAAAATTAATTATGAATTCAAAATAAAAAATATCTCATACTTATAAAGCTATTATATTATTAGCTTTTAATTTCATAATTGATTTTGACTTGTAGAAGGTGTTTTGGAAAACTTATCCATGGATGTGTCTCTCTAAGCTTACATACATGAATCACCTTTGGATGTAAATATTCGTTTCCATTTCGATATTCGAAGAGTAATAAAAAAAAGATTCTGTGGGCACACAGAAAAGTACAATTATACTGATAAAAGTATTTGTTTACAATCCCAACATCGTTCATAAACAAAATACAAAATACAGTGGAAGTTCTAAAAATTACAAGATTCCCAAAATATCTTAAAATTAGACTAATTATAACCAATGTCTTTAACCTTACCTCGAGACATGTGCCAATCACTTTTCGGCGTCTACGCCTTTGCCTTTCATCCCACTGACACCCGCTAAGATGTTTGTTTAGAAAAATGGGTGAGATTCCAAAGAATCCTAGTAGAAACATGTTATCGTTCATAAAAAATGCGAAAAGTACATATAATATGCGTCAGGTATGCACCAATTAATGAACATTATAAATACATCATCTACATATGTGTGTGTGTGTGTGTAGGGCCCAGCCCCACAATCTACACCAGTTGGATTCTCACCAACTCCCAGTGTAAGTCTCCCAGTGTAAGTGCCCCTGACACTAAATGTCCTTCACTGGGCAAAACATGTTGATTAATAAAGTACATTTACAAACATGGCATTCACACAATCATATAACTATGGCATGATGCATGAAGTATAATGTCCCTACCTCAAAGTTCGTTTAACCCCTTCTTAGTGTGCCTCGTAAAACGTGTTGCTCCGACTTCTATCATGATCCTAAAATATTAAATGTACAAGAAATAGGTCATGATCTATCAAAGTATCATTTTAGACTATTCCATAGTGTTTCTTGTGGTTATATTAGCCTATGGTGAAAATTTACCAAAATGCCCCCGGGACCCCAACCTGGCCCCGCCATACCCGCCCAATAGCACGTTTCCTCAAAATTTTGACTAGAGCTATCCTGATGTATTTTCACCCAGGGAATCCATTTCTAGGTTTGAAATTACTAAATTCAGTGTCAAATTATGAAAATACCCTTGACAACCTCGATTTAGGGATTTTAGAGGCGTTTTCCTAATTAAGTTTTTTCGGCCTTTTCCGAAAAAGTGACCAACTGTAACCTCACCTATTTTTGTCTACTGAATCTAATGAAACCATTTATTTAATGAAAATCTAGCTCCTTCCCCCAGAACAGTGCTGGCCAAAGCATTTGAAAAAAATGGAAAAATACCCTCTTGTGTTTTAACTTCTACAACTTATACTTTTCCACTTCTAATCCTTTATTAACTCATTTAAACACATCTTAACCATGATTCAAAGAAATTTGGGCAGCATAACCCCTTAGGGTTAGGGCTTTCCAAATTCACAACTGGACCAAAAATCATAAAAACCAACAACACTTCATACTAGTATAGACTTGAGTTTTGTGTAGTTACCTCTTGAGCTTCTTAGATCCTCTCACTCTAGGCGTCTCCTCTCTCTCTTCTTGAGCTCAAGATGTGTCTTCAAGATCATGGATTTCATGAAGAAGAAATGTTTAGAGAAGGTTTTTCATGCATGCTTACAAGAAAAGGTTTAAGAACAATGTCTTACCTTAGCTTCACTTCTTCCTTCTCTAGAACTCTTTGGTCTCTTCAAGCTCTCTCCCTCTCTTCTCTCTTCTCTCTTCTCTCTTCTCTCTTCTCTTTTGGCCAAAATGAACAAAGGAAGAGGAAGGAAGATGGCTTCATAAAATTCTCCTTTCATCCTACACTATTTGATTTCATTAAGGGAAGTAATGGTGACATTTGTCACAACCTATACCTCCTTCACATTATGACATACTTACTCCATTAAACTTCCTTTGGCATTGAACTAGTTTTCTTCTCCCTTGGTTGGCCTCAAGAAACCGTCCCCCCTCTTATGCTCCAACTAAACCAATTGCTTCTTCCAACTAGACCAACTTTACACTCAAGGTAATTCCAACCTTACACTCAAGATAATCCTTACCATCATCAATCATGATTGCTATGTTCATGTAGCATTATTTTAATGCAATTGAACATGTGCTTATCTTAATAAATTATAATCTAATCCCCTCTTCATATGATAATGACACTTGACATCTTTAATTCCATTAATCAAATTTTCCCTCTATTTTTCTTGTTAGGCGAAAATTTGGAAGAAAAGGGAAATAAAATTGTTTTCAACATTTTCATAATTCAATTAAATGAATTATATATAAATCCTTCTAATTTCACCACTCTTGATTTATTCCTCCAAGAATATTTCAATTATACATTTTCCTTTATATTACCTGATTAATTGAAATTAACTTCAATTAATGGGAAAATAATTAATCTTGGGCTAAATTGGCAAAATTATGGCTTTGCTATTATCATTGAAATTTAATTCCTTTATTGAATTAATTCGCTCATTTTTCCTATGAATATTCACAATTTTATTGAATTTTTTGAATAATTACAATATATTTGATAAATATAAAATTTGGGGTGTTACATTGGACACACCTTTTGCAAAAAGAATATGCATTATATGTGTGTGTCTTATTTAAATAGTTATTATATGAATACATGTATAATTTATATGTGAGTCAGTGTCTACGCACTACTTCAGAAATCATGGTATATAACAGTTATTAATTGCCATACATTACAGTTTCGAATTGTCATATATGTGGGTGCTATAAAAGCTCGGCGCAAATACATTACGGTTCCGAACCGTTATTTATTTTGAACCTATTATAACAGTTATAATATAACACATATTATGTATTGAAGTTTGGTGAGGTCATGATCTACCCATTGCTATGATAATAATTAACGAGCACACGTAAACAACCATCATAATATACAGTAATATTTGTATGATATATAACGGTTTCATTTTACAAAAGTTATTTATTCAATAACATACATAATAGTATATATAAGAACCATGCCTTTTGATAAAATTAATGACGATCTCAGGTAGACGACCGTTATGAAATAAGTAAATAAATAACGGTTTATAAAAAAGAATTGTAAACATTTATAATACATGATAGTTTTTATATAATAATCGTGATGTATATGGATATAAGACTCTTCAAGTGAGAATTTCTAAGCTAGTTGACCTCCTCTATATATAAAAATTATGATTGCCGTCCATATCCTCTCGTTCATCATCCTCTTCCTCGTCCTCATCCTCATGCTCATCATTAGAGGAGGGAGATGAAGGCCAAGTCAAAGTATTATCATTAGCATGGGGAAAGAGAAATGTTTCGAACTATCACGATGTTTGTTGTTTCATGATGATTTTTTTCTTAACGACCATCATTATTGTGAGACGAAATATGATAATTACTAATTACTATCGTTATTTATTTGTTTGAACTTCTATTAAGTGACGAGTTTTACTTAATAACCGTAATGTATCTCCAGCCAGCACCTCCGCCCCCCGGCTAATCCATCTATTGTATCAAATGACAAGATGACACAAGAGAAAAGAGCACTGAGGAAGAGTTTTGTTGTCATGAAGGAGGTCCAAAGCAAATTATGAGAGAAGGGAGGAAACTTATTGTGAGGTAGAATAAAAAAGGACAAATTGTAAATTTGCCAAATTTTAAAATTTGACATTTCTTGTTCCATCTACAATAAATTTCTCCCCTCTCTATTAATTTGCTTTCTGCACTTCTTTCATGACAACAAAACCCTTCTCAGTGCTTTTTCTTCTCTTGTGTCATCTCATCATTCGGCGCAATACATGGATTGGCAGAGGGGGTGGATGCGCTGCCTACGTCGGAGGGGACAACTTGGTTAGGATCCATAGTACTTGAGTCATTTGTTGCCAATAACAAGCCTTGAGGAGGAGGAGGTGGTGGTGGAGTAGGGGGTGGCGGATGAGTTCCCTGAGATCTTAACATGATAAAGGAGAAAAGGAGGAGTCTGATAAAGCAAAGTAGTAAGAATCATAAGGAATAATTGAGTTTAAACAGAGGTCTAACAGATTGCGAAGGGTTATGACTTATGAAGGTCTAACAGGATTACAAAGAGTTATGATGAGTTATGATATTGAAGGTCCGAATGTTACAAAGGGTTTTAAAAGAGTTAGATGACAGTTATTTCTAAAGACCATTATATTTTGTCTTCACTGATACAAGTGTTTGGGAGACAAATCATTTGTAAGTGTTACCTAACGGTTGTTTCTTAAGAACTATAATTTTTGTTACTAAATAAATGACGGTTGTTAGCTACAACTGTTACGTTTGTGTTTTCACTAATTTTGTCTCGCAATACATGATTGCGTGCATAATTAACCATTATGCTTAAGCGTTATATATCCTTGCACGACCTCCGTCTCGACATATACGACGTTTATTAGCTGTAACCATTATGTATTAGTCATTATAAATACACAAATTTGTAGTAGTGACATACATAATATAATATACCACTCTGGTCTTATTTATGGTCTTATTTATAAGTCATTTTTTATCAAAAAATTTGGTCCTATTTATAAGTCCAATTTCAACGTAGTAAATGAAATTATGACAATTTTACCCCTATTTATTGTACAATGAAGAAATTTAAAGATGGATAGAAAATAAAGAATTGAAAAGTACTCATTCATAAATGAGAGCACAGCTGAAAATTTACCTAATAATCATTGAGTTAATTGTCTCTCCTTACTATGTGAGATTTAGTTAAAAGAGATTTATAAATAAGACCAGAGTGGTATCTATAAATAATGTTCCAATTTTTTTTGGGAGATAATGAGTTGGACGGATTGCGTAATACTTACATAATCATGATGAATGGCGTAGCCTCTCTTTTTCTATTCCAAGCAGTTCAGTTATTTGAATCAGGGACGGATAACATGGGTAAGATGGTCCTATATTAAGTTGTCGCGTAAGCATTATAGGTAAATGACTTCTTAAAGTCGTCACGTATTTTGGATGTTCCGAATGCTACAAAGGGTTTTAAAAGAATTAGATAACAGTTGTCTTTAAATATCATTATGTTTTATCTCTACTTATATAAGTGTTTGGAAGATAAATCGTTTATAAGTGTTACATGATTGTTATTTTCTAAGAATTGTCATTTTTATTATTAAATAAATGACGGTTGTTACCTATAACCGTTACGTTTGTATTTTTATAAATTCTGTCTCACAATATATGATGGTGTGTATAATTAATCGTTATGTTTAAGCATTATATATCCTTATATGACCTCCATCTAAACATATATGATGTTGATTAACTGTAACCGTTATGTATTAGTTGTTCTAAATATACAGATATGTAGTAGTGATGTATATAATATATGTATAAATAATGTTCAATTTTTTTTGGAGATAATGAGTCAGACGGATTGCATAATACTTACATAATCATGATGGATGGTGTAGCCTCTCTTTTTTAATTCCAAGCAGCTCGGTTATTTGAATCCGGGACGGATAAAATGGGTAAGTGCGTGTTTGGATTAGTGGTGGAGAAGGAGCTTTTTTTGTAGATGGGCTTTTAAAAAAATTAGATAGAAAAAAAGTTAGATTGTAGATGTGATTTGTGTTTGGATTGACGGTGGCAGAAGTGACTTTTTTTCTTACCTAAAACCTGTTGGATTAACGTTTGAAAAGCCCGTTTAGATGGAAAATGACTGAAAATAGCATGAATTTTATTGAATACTATATATATAAATATATATATATATATATTAGTTGTATATATTGTGATAATTGAAATGAACAAATTTTAAAAAAAAATTGATAAAATAAAAAAGGAGCAATTATTATTTAAAAAAATATATGAATTGGCTTTTGGAGTATGAGAAGCTATTTGGATCAGCTTCTCCCAAAAACTCCATTTTTTTCATAAGCCCAGCCAACCCAAAAGCTTTCCCAAACACCCCAAATGAGCTTTTGGAGCTTTTGGTGGTCAGATGGGCTTTTCTTATACCAAAAAACTTTCCCAAACAGACCCTAAGATGATGATATATTAAGTTGTCGTGTGAGCATTATAGGTAAATATTTTCTTAAAGTCGTGACGTGTTTTAGAGAGAGGAGCGACCGAGCGAGTACAATGTTGAATGTCCAATCAAATTGAAACTTGGTTCCACGTGACAGCCCCACGTTAAATCTCAGTCACAACCCCTTAGATCACTAAAGTGGGAACATGCTCCAGGTCAATAAAAAAGACTGCGAACATGCTGAATGAAGGGCGCAATTATCTATTTTAAGCGACAATTACGTCCCATAACCCAAACTTAATGAAAATTATATGGAATACCCTAAAAAAATAATTCTGAATATAAAAATATAAGACTATATCAGGGTTAATTTTTGTGGATTCATTAAGTACTTTGTCAAAGTGGCTAATTCTGCATGTTTTGCTCTTCAATGCTAGCGTCTGAGCAATGCTTTACTATATGATCAACACTAATGGCAGTGCAATGTAGCAACACGAAAATATTTCTGTAAGTGGTTGTAGAATCAATCCCGTTTGCAATCTCACACCATTTGTACATGCTCCTCTTATATCAACAATATAATCAATACACTACTTAAGAAGGTATTTTAGGCAAGGAACGTAAAATCAGATCGGGCATTGAACCGGTCACAGCACAGGTTTAAAGGTTAATGGGTCAGCCGGAGTTTAATCGGTAGTTGAACCAGTTATATTAAAATATTATAATTTATTAGTGGCAATATATATTAATATATTTTTAAACTTCTATATATAAAAATGAAGATTTTTAGAAAATAAATGCTTATTTATTAGTATTAGTTGTAATGTTTATACTTATGCAATGATATTTCTTTTCCTATAATTATTATATCTTTTTAAATAATTTTTTTCATTATCTTCTTCATTTTTTTTAGATTTGTTCTTTCTTTACCTACTTTTTCCTTCATTTTGATCTTCAATCTACCATTTTTCCCTAAAAAAGCAAAATTAAAAAATTAAAAAAAAAAAAAGAAATCGGTCCAACCGGTTGAACCACATATTTTAACTGATCTAACAGTTTAATGATCAAACCAGATCGAACTACTGACCGGCTACCGGTTCAACCGTTCGAACCAGCTGGTCCGGTCCGATTTTTTGTTCTCTTTTAGGTCATGTCATATTATTATTATTATCATTTTGGGTGCTGAAAGTCATGCTATATATACACATGTCTTGCAATAAAAGACCCTTTTTTAGCAAAAGATGTTCAGCAGCTTGGACTTGTTTTGCTTCCTTTTCGTACTACTACTAATGTTTCTTTTTCATTTTTTATGCCAACTAATGCTTGGGAGATGAAGGTATATAAATTGACTCTTTATTCTAGAAAAATACTTTCTCCGTTTGCGCAAAGGTAGGCATTAAAAACTTGAGCATTTCAAAGTCAATTTATATAAAATAACTTTTGTTTTTTAAAATAAATGTTATCATTTGTTATATTTTGTTGGCCCACGTTATTATTTGTTATATATGTTGTTATATTTCGTAACTGTTAAGTTTAAATTTAATATTGAATATTAATTGATTTTAACAAAATTACATTTAATATTTGATAAAATTAAAACGATTATTTTATATACAATACATAAATAAATTGAAATTATTAAAATTTGATTGAATAAAAAGTTAAAATTTCAAATGAAAAGTTCATGAGTGTAGATTATTATTAAAAATACTATATAAAGTGGATTATTTTACTTTCTTTTTATGTTCATTTCATCAAATTTTAACAAATTTATAAAAAAAATATTAAATTTGAAGAGAAAATGGAAAAAAGGAGGAAGGTAAGGGAAAGTCCTAACACCCCAGTCGCGCTCATCAGCCTCTTCTGACTTTGTCTTTTTTCTATTGTGAAATTTGCATGAGACAGAGAGGATGAAAATATGAGTGGACGAGAAGAAGAAAATGACAGCACTAGTGGCCGACTTCAAAATGGGAGCTGTCTTAAAAGCTACTCCTCCAGTCTTAATTGCTCTTATCTTAATTATAGGATAATATTTAAGAATTGATTTTGATCTTAATTATAATTATAGGATAAAGTTATAATTTTTATCAATTTCTTCCTAAAATATCCTCTATTGATATTTTCTCAATAATAATTAAACACATTAATAATTTAATAAGAGTATATCGGAAGTTGTTGAGGAAGATTGATGACACCAGATTATGTGAGAGCTTGGAGAAGTCGTGTGTAAGGCAAGAGAGGTATAAGAAAAAACAGAGAATCAACGTAACTGGATGCCATTTTAAATTTTAAATAAGGGTATTTTAGGAAAATAAATATGATTAACTAATTTAACCACTATCCTTAATTTCTCCAAAGTTAGGTAAATATGCCCTATAATTAGGATCGAGGGAGTATAAGATAAAGTTGACTTTTTTAGAGAAATTATGGAAGCTTATTTTAGAATATTTCTATTTATATTTTTTTTCTTCAAACTAATTAGTTTGACTAATAAATTAATATATAATCTAATGATACATAATATATGATATGATTAAATAACTTATTTAGTTTACTTAATTTCTTCAAAAAAAAAAGTCCATTTTACCTTATAATTAGGACAGAGGTAGTAAAACTTAGGGAGAATTACATTCAGGTCCCAGAGAAGAGAAGAAATGAAGAAATGGTCCTTCTTATAAATTGCAAAATGAAAAAATGGTCCCATAGAGTTGTCAATACAGGCTCCTGGAGTTGTTAATGAGTTGTCAATACAAGCTCATGGAGTTGTTAATAGGACCATTTTTTCATTTTACCATGTACAGGGATCATTTCTTCATTTTTTTTCTATGGGACATAAGTGTAATTCTCCCTAAAACTTAAAAGCCTCCCCTGACTTTACATGTCCATGGGCCCCACACTCAGACTAGCATATAAGGATGATCTGATTAACTCCAAATTTAAAACTATAAATCAACTAGAGGGATTGGAGAATTTCAATGCAAAGTCGGTACAGCGATCGGTGGAAGCCGTAACATTGTTATGGCGAGGCTTGTGAAGTCCCCACCGCCACGGTCACCGTCACCGTCATCGTCACGGTCGGCGTCGGAGGGTGAGAACCAGAGTGAGTATCCTCTCAGCCGCAGCTTAGCTGCCCAAGCAACCAACAATGCCCATTCATGCCATCCCGTGAGGTCTTTTAACGTTTCCTTTATTCTTCACATTCTTTTTTTTTTTTTAATCAGAATTTTCTTGGCCAAATTTTGCATCAGTACGCATCTTCAAAAAAAAAAAAAAAAAACATGTCACACAGTTACAATTTTAAATTCCTTTTGCCATTTTTACTGCACATTAAACTTTGGAATGTTTTTTCACTACCACCCACTATTCTAAACTAATTAATTTTTGATATATTCTGTATTCTAAAATATTTTTCAAGTAATACCTAATATCTTGAGATATTTTTCTAGCAACACCTAATATCCTAAATTAATTAATTTTTAGTGTAGCTATCAACCAAAATATTTTTTTAGTAGCATTTACTAACTCAAAAAATATTTTACGCCGCTCAATACAACTTCTGAAAGAATTTGGATAATGGGTCATATTGAAAGAAGGGAAAATTTCAGAAAAATATAATTAAAAATGGGAAAAGATAAATTAGTACTGCAAATTTATCAAATCCTAAGTCATAGCTGAAGTGGGAATATGAGATTTCTAATTCTGACCAAATGATCGAAAGTGAAGTCGTGAAACATGAAAGTGAAGTCGTTAATATAAAATATGATATTGTTAATAGAGATACAGATATTATTATTGACCCTTGAAACTTGTACCCTTAAAATTATCTCTGGTTTTTGGGATATAAAGTTGTGAAACATAAAAGTAAAGTCGTTAATATAAAATATGAAGTTTTTAATATAGATACAGATGTTATTATTAACTCTTGAAACTTTTGCCCTCAAAATTATCCTTGGTATTTGGGATATGAAATTGTCAAACATGAAAGTGATGTAAAATATGATGTTATACATATGTTGTTATTGACCCCTAAAACTTGTGTCCTCAAAATTATTTCTGATTCTTGAGATATGAAGTTGTGAAACATGAAAGTAAAGTCGTTAATGTAAAATGTGATATTGTTAATATAGATACAGATGTTGTTATTAACCTCTAAAACTTGTGCCCTCAAAACTTTCCCTGATTTTTGAGATATGAAGTTGTCAAACATGAAAGTAAAGTTGTTAATGTAAAATCTAATGTTATTAATATAGATACAGATGTTGTTATTGACCCCTGAAATTTGTGCCCTCAAAATTATCCATAGTTTTTGGGATATGAAGTTGTGAAACATGAAAGTAAAGTCGTTAATGTAAAATATGATATTGTTAATATAGATACAGATGTTGTTATTAACCCTTGAAACTTATGCCCTTAAAACTATCCCTGATTTTTGGGATATGAGGTTGTTAAACATGAAAATAAAGTCGTTAATGTAAAATTTGATGTTGTTAGTATAAATACAGATGTTGTTATTGACTACTGCAACTTGTGCCTTCAATTCAGGGCATTTTGGTCATTTGGTCAGAATTAGAAATCTCATATTCCTCCTTCAGTTTTGACTTGGGATTTGATAAATTCACGGTATCAATTTGTCTTTTCCAATTTTTAATTGTATTTTTCTGAAATTTTCTCTTGAAAGAAAAAACTTTCAGAGTTGATGCCTTTTTTGTATTTTAATTTAAGTTATTAATATTATTTTCTTTAATTATTCCATCCCCAAATAATTTCTGAGGAATTATCCCAATTTTCCCTACTTTTTATAATATTATACATATATATAGAGATCTTAATTTTAGATAAATAAAATGAAAAAGAGGCTTGCTGCTTATTGCTTCGTCTAGAAAGGGCATGTGATTTCCCCTGCATGAGCATGTGATATATGACTAGATTGTTTTTTTGGGAACATTGTATTTAGAATCTAGGTAAAAGAAAATATTAAAAAATGGTCTTTAAAAATTTCAGAATTGCATTTATGTCTTGTGGACTTTTTTACAATAAATTCTAATTTTACTGACAAATCCATGGACATCCGTTTATAAATCCATATGTATGTCATTGACAAATCCAAGGGTATCTATTGACAAATCCATGAGTATTTGGACAATTGAAATGTATTGTAAAACGGTCTCATGGGACTTAAATATCATTTTGAGCTTTAAGGAACAATGTTTTTATATTTTCTCTTGTTTAGTACCGAAATGCAAGTTTCCCTTCTTCTTTTTTCTGTGCAGCCACCAGAGTCGAAGGAACAGCCATAGCCGCAACAACTTCTATCCAGAACGACCAGTTCTTTGCGCTGTGTTTTGCAATGTCAATATCTTCAATTTCTCCCGGGAATCCTTTTCGTCCAACTTCATCTTCGCTCCCTTGCTTCCAGTCCTGCTCAGCTTCCTTCAAAGTTCAGGGACGAGTCCCTCACCATTCGAGCTTCATCCTACTGCTTTCATGGTTTCTGTGGGATGTTCAGCCTCATATTACTTGGCCATAGCAGCTAAGCTCATGTTTCCCGGTTTCGCTTCTCAATTTGGAGCTCTCATGTCGATGTTTGGTTCTCTGTCTGCTGCCACCTTGATATCTCTGACTCTGCACCTTCCATGGTGGTCCATTTTCTTTATTCTCTTATCCATTGGAGGCTTATTTAAGCTCCTCAATAAACTTCATGCAAAGTATGCCAATATACATCGTCGCAAGCCAAGAACGATGCAACCACTCCTACCACTGTATAATGTTAGATTCAATAATTAAAGGAAAAGAAAAGGTCGATTCAGAAGATCACTAGTTAACCTAACTTTGGGTATTTTCATGTACTACTTCCCCCTATATTTTCTTGTCTATTCAATTGTTATCTTGTAGGTCTGAGAGTAGTTGTAATCAACTGTTTTTTGATTTGAACAAGGGTTTTCCCTTTCATGACTTAAAAAGTTGGGTTTTCACCACTCCTAGTAAGTGCGCTCTCCTCCTTATAGGATGAGGCCGCTTACCACCTCAACCAACAGCTTTCCTCCTCCTTGCATATTATCACGCCTTCTCCACTTATAGGGCACAAGTTGCTGAACATGTTATGCTTTTCTTCTCCTTCTAAAGATTTTATAGTTTTCTTGAAAGTTTTCATAATTGGCATTTGGCATTAACTCATTGCCTTCTTATTTTCATGTGTAATAATGTTATCTTTGTATATTTAATCGTTTCACTTGGTTGGTTTTTCTTAGCAATTTTCTTACCAAATTCTCTCTCACCGTGAATTATTACATTTTCATGTGCAAAAAGGTCTAAGTTATAACTTCATTTCTTTATTGTTATTTGAAAAATCCCTATTTTTATTGTATAGTTTATACTTTAATTGGGGATTTTGTTATAATTATTGGGCCTAAAATGCCTTTCTTGAGACAAATTGAGATTAAGAGTAAATAAATAGATTAAACTAGGACTAAAATGGGTAAAATTGGCAAAATAATCACAATTACTCTTAATCATTGATTTCTTGAAAGGATTTGATGTTGGTTTAATTGTTTTCAATCGTAGGTACTTGAAAACTTGGATTAAATAAAAAAATGGCAATTTGGGGCTCAAATTTCAGACATAACAGTTTAGCCTAGCGAATTTCAAAAATGACAGTTTGGTCCCTATCAAAACTGCAGCGTTTTGGATAGCAACCATTAGGTCAGTTTCAGAGCTATTGTTGGACGGGATAACATTTAAAAGACTGATTAGCTTTTTGTAAGTTGGATTTTCTTTCTCTCGAATATCGTGCTTTCATCCTTTCTTCCAATATGGGTGACCAGAACCACTGGAAGCTTGGAAGCTTCCACCGGACCGGCCTTCTGACATCCTAGTTAGTGGTTGTAAGAAAAAAAACAAAGAATGACTATTCTTTGCAAGTACCTACGGACACTCATATGTCTGAAGGAGCATTTCCAGATGAGGGTATTCCCATGGACCATGATGACTCTAGAAAGGAGAGGATTGAGATAACACATGCGACCAATGCAACTTACAAGGATTCATTGATTGGCTTCAATGGAGTCGCCAATGGTGGAGATTTTATGGAAGATGAGGCCTTGCTTTTAGATATCATCAATATGGATCGGTATATGCCAGAGCCCTCTGAGGAAGTCCTAGCTCTTATGAAGATTCATCCAGTGGTTCTAGTAACGCCAAAGGAATATAATGCATGGTGCTGGCCATGGAATACATCACTCATTCTCACTGTATTGGGTAAAAAATATAATGTTTACACATTGAAGGCTCATCTCAGCCGAATCTGGAATGCTCCCCATTTTGATATTATGGACATGCCCAACAATTATTTCCTTGTCGTTTTTTGTCAAGAGAAGGTTGGGGACAGTTATATCAAAAAGTTCTATATGAGGGCCCATGGGTTGTGCAGCAGCATACCATTTTGGTTTAAAAATGGTCTTCTTATTTTGACCCCTTCAACAATCCTCTTGGAAGGATAGTCACTTGGGTTAGGATACCCAATATACCAATACAGTGCTATAACAAAGAATTTATTTCTAGACTGGATAATTATATAGGAAAAATAGTGAAGGTGGATATGCTTACACCGTCAACCACACCCTTTGATTCGGTAAGAATTGAACAAGGGAAATACGCTCGGATTTGTGTTGAGCTTGATCTTCAGAAAAAAGTTGTTTCACAAGTAATTACAGCATATGCTGTGTATCAAGTGGAATATGAAGGTCTTGGGATGATTTGTTTTTCTTGTGGTCGCTATGGACATCGTAAGGATGACTGCTAATGGACATATTGTGATATGGTTCAGTCCGATTCTGCTCAATCACCAGTGATGGTTTTGATGGCTTCTAAGCCGATGCCGACGATGTCTAAACCCAGTACCGAGGAGCACTTTAGACACTAGATGATAGTGGGAAGTGCAAGGAGAAAAGGATACTCACGAAAACAGCAGTGAGGAGGGAGTTCATCGGAACAGGGGAGTAGATTACATTTAGCGAGCGGCTATGTCGTCGGACGTCCTACCTCGAGATTCCACGCTTTTGCGGATCTAGAGGAAGAGAGCGGTATGGCTATGGGGCAGAGTCAAATCATCATGATGCCAAACTTGGCAAACATGGGAGATAAGGGGTAGCTCGTGTTCCAAGAAGTTGAAGCGGTAGAAGGATCCGTGAGGCTCAAACATCCTCACACAAATGGAGGTGATGGTTAAACTCAGCAAAGGAAAGGCATTAATCTCACTAAAGGCAAAGGAACGGAACAATCTAAGGGGTATGGGCCAAGAGAAGGGAGTAAGGCCTATGGTTTGAAAACCATTTATGAACC
Source organism: Inga laurina (assembly GCA_963855925.1). Taxonomy (NCBI): domain Eukaryota; kingdom Viridiplantae; phylum Streptophyta; class Magnoliopsida; order Fabales; family Fabaceae; genus Inga; species Inga laurina. The sequence continues at coordinate 66,564,575 of OY979702.1, read as the reverse complement.
AAAGGAGTTGGGCCAAGAAACAAGCAAGAAATCTGTTGGGCCTTCTAAGACAAATCTGGGCCGAAGGGAACACCTTATAGTGGGTGGTTGTCTCAACCAAGTTGGCACTAATATTATCCTTGCACAACAACATGATGATGGGCAAATACACAAGTCTATGCTAATGTTAGAAGGGCCCAAGGAAAATGCCAACAACCCACATGACGCCTTCATTAAGGAAAAATGTGAACACAGTATTGGTGGTGGGCATAGAGCATCTCATATATCTTCAATATCACCATCTTTGGATGATGATATTGGAGATGACTTTGTAGTGGAAAATTTGAGTTCATAGGACATAAATAATATGATAGGGCATGCTACAAGAGGTCAAGGGAATTTTGATGATCAGTACATCTTATTGCCTTTTAATCCTAAATATTATTTCTATTAATATGATAATTGCTTCTTGGAATTGTAGGGGTACTGGGGATAGAACCTTTCCTAGCATCGTGAGAACTTTAGTTAAAAATCATAATATTGATGTTTTGTGCCTAGTTGAAACTCGTATAAGCGGTAATAGGGCTGAAGCAGTAAATAGGAAATTAGGCTTTACTAATTGGATTAGATTAGAGGCCACTGGTTTTGCTGGGGGCATCTAGATCCTTTGGGATGATAATAATATTCATGTGGACTATCTCTTCTCTACCACTCAACTTGTTCATTATAAATTATCTGATAAGAGAACAATAGACTCTTTTTTTTGTGAATTTTGTTTATGGTGAGACAGGGATTAGTAGAAGAGAGAATTTGTGGTGTTCTTTACAGGACATTGCACAAGTTACTGAGGATGCTTAGATGGTTATTGGGGACTTTAATGCTTTCTTGAATCCAACAGATAAGGTAGGGGGTGCTGAACCTTCTATTCGGGCTATGAACCAATTTTCTGATTGTGTCAATAACTCGAATTTGTTGGAAATACCCATTGTCGGTGAGTGCTTCACTTGGGAAAAACAAGGAGTAAAAGAAAGACTGGATTGGGTGTTTGGCAATCTTGCGTAGGATTTAAACCATCCACACAGTAAGGTTTTTCACAAACTCAGATATAAATCTGACTATCGGGTTGTGATTCTCTCAAACGGTGCCCCTCCCCATCTCACTATATCAAACGTCATTTCGGTTATCATCCTGCATGGGCATTGGAAGATAGTTTCTCTGAAGTAGTTACTAGTTCCTGGGAAAATAGAACTTGGGATCAGGGAAGACTAACATTTGAAATTGAGGCTACCAAATGGAATTCTACTATTCTGGGCAATCTTCCTAAGAAAAAAAAAATTAAATCTTCTCAAAAGATTAGAGGGTATTGATAGAGCTAGACAAAATAATACTTCCACTAGCCTTTTCAAACTTGAGAAAAAACTTTGGCAGGAATATAGCAAATTAAGTGCACAAGAGGAACTTCTTTGGTACCAGAAATCTAGGTGCAAGTGGCTTGCTTAAGGTGACCGAAATACTAGATTTTTTCATACCTCGGCATTGATTAAGCGGAAAAAACAACACATTGAGGCTATCCAAGATGAAGCGGGGAACTGGGTGACTGAGCAGGATAAATTGAGGCAGATGGCTGCGGATTTCTTCAAAGATCTTTATACCAGAGATGACCAGGTTCTTGATTCCATGGACTGGACTGCACATTTTCCACCATTGCAAATTAGGGATGATGAGTTGATTCATAAAGATGTGGATATCATTGAAATTAAGAATGTTGCTTACATGATGGGTGCGTTAAAGGCTCCTGGCCCAGATGGTCTTCAGGAACACTTTTTCCAAACTCAGTGGAATCATATAGGGGATAAGGTTTGTAATCTTATTCAAGAAGTCTGGCATAATCCAAAAAGAGTTAGGGATATCAATTATATTCACATTGTCCTTATCCTAAAAATTGATAATCCTATGACTCTTCATGATTTCCATCCTATTTCTCTCTGCAATGTTATTTTCAAGATTATCACTAAAATCATTGCAGAAAGAATGAAAAAGGTGATGCAATATTTGGTTCAACCTCAGCAGCGTGGTTTTATTGCTGGACACCAAAGTAGTGACAACATTATCATTGCTCAAGAATTTATCCATACTATAAGGAGCCGGAGGAGGAAAAAAGGACTGGTGGCTATTAAAGTTGCTATGGAAAAAGCCTATGATTGTCTGGATTGGAAGTTTCTTTAATCTACCCTTTTAAATGTTGGGCTTAAGGATGAAATGGTGAAACTTATTATGGCTTGCACATCTTTGGTGTCAATGAAAATCCTCTGGAATGGAGTTGAATCACTTGCTTTCCGGCCGACCTGAGGAGTTCGCCAGGGTGACCCTCTTAGTCCTTATTTATTTGTCCTCTGTATGAAACGTTTGAGACATTTGATTAACAAGAAAGTACAAGAAGGAAATTGGAAGGGACTTTGTTTTAACAAGCATACTCCAACCATTTTCCATCTGTTCTTTGCTGATGACCTCCTCTTGTTTGGTGAAGCTACCAAGGACCAGATCGATGTAATGAGAGAAACAATGAAGGCCTTTTATGAGGTTTCAGGACACCAAATTAACTTGCTCAAGTCCAAATTTTTCTTTTCCAAAAATATGCACTTTAATCAAGCCATTGAGTTGAGTCAATATCTAGGGATCAGGATTATGAGTGATCTGGGTAAATATCTTGGGGTTCCGCTTCTCCATCATTGTACTACCAAGGCTACCTTCTTCCCCATAATTCAAAGGGCAAAAAAGTGGTTATCCAATTGGAAAGGTAGATCACTTACCATGGCAGGAAGGACAGTTCTGATTAAATCTATTTTGTCGGCCTTGCCTAGTTATCATATGCAAATCATGGTTTTACCCAAAGGCATTTTAAAGGAATTGGAGAAGGTGAGTCGTAATTTCCTTTGGAATAAAGGATAGGAAGGTAGGAAAACGCACCTCATTTCTTGGGATCAAATTAAGCAGGCTAAAGAAGATGGGGGACTAGGTATTAAAGATCTCCAACGACATAATACTGCTTTTGTCATGAAGCTTTGTTGGGGTCTCCTTACCAAACCTGATCATCTCTGGGTTTGGTGTTTGCGAGGAAAATACGGTTATGGAGATAGTGACTACCCAATGGTCTGTAAGAAACATAATTCCTCAAGTGTGTGGCATAGTATCTCTGCTCTTTGTGACACATTTTACTGAGGAATTGGTAGAACTTTGAAAAGTGGAAATACAACCAATATTTGGTGGCCTTGTGGACTCCGCTTGCTGAACCGTTAATCCACTTTGTTGAGAAAAATTTCCATGCCTTAAATCCATATGCCAAGACCAAGGAATTTATGTTGATAAATGGTATGTAGAACATGGGAAAGAGGAGAGAATTTCTTCCAGAATGGGTGATTAATATTATAACTCGGATTGAGCCACTATGTGGAAGTGGGAATGATCCTTTTTGCTGAAGGAATGCTTCAGATAGAAACGTTAGTGTCCGTGCTGCTTACACTTTTCTATCTACCCAATGGGATAGGAATGGACCGAATCTGTGGAAGAAAGTGTAGAAGTTACTTGTACCGGAGAAAGAAAAGATGTTCTTATGGCAGGTTATTCATGAGAGATTACCTACCAACTCACTTAGAGCTATGAGAGCTTTATCAGCCAGTGAGGAGTATCCATTTAAGTGTAACCAACCAAAAACCATTTTACATATTCTTCATGATTGTGAGATTGCGAGAGAAGTGTGGTTACATTTTCTTACTCCTAATTCTCGATTTAGATTTTTTCATTCTGATTTGCAGGTATAGCTTAAGGATAATATGTCGTTCCAATGGGAAAGACTTATTTTCATCGTTGGCCATGGGTTCGGAACTTCAGTCTTTTCTGTTGGTTGTTATGGAAGAAAAGATGTTAGAGCGTCATGGAAGGATCTCGACTTCGGGCTAATGAAATTATTCATGGTGTCATGTACCAACTTATGGAATACAATCTTCTTGACACTTTGAAGCATAAAATTTTTTCTTTGAAAGATGAAGACGACAACAAATGGCAACTACCACCAAAAGCATTTGTGCGGTTGGATACATATGGCTCAGTCAACAATCAACAGGAATCAGCGTGTGGAAGAGTGCTTTGAGACAATAAGGGCAACTGGGTCCTAGGATTTCAATGTAAACTGGGATTTGTTCCACCGACAACTGCAGAACTTCTTGTCTTACAGACAGGTCTCCAACTATGCAAGCAATATGGATTTTAGAAGGTCATTGCTTCTACAGATTCATTGGAGGTGTATCATTTAGTCATACGAGATGGCGGCCACAATCATCTATTCAGATCAGTGATTAATGCGATAAGAGATTTGCTCTACTCAGAATGGGACATTGAACTGAGGTATGCACCGAGGGAGATGATCAGGTGCGCAAATTATTTAGCTAAAGATGCACAACGCTTAGTTCAAAGTATGGTAGTTTTTCTAGTTCCCTATTCCGGGTGTATCCCTATTCTCAGGGAAGATCTTAGTCAATCCTTTTGATGCTTATTATGTTTTGTAATATGTAATATCCAATATAACTTGGTCATTTTATATAAAAAAAAAAAAAAAAGAGTTGTTACTGGACAATTATTCAAGAAAAAGTCATGAAATTGCAAAACAAGATAGCCGCAGCACACGAGCTAAAAAAACCTTCGTGTCTTCATCTTCAACCTTCGCCTTCTTCGTCCTCTCTCGCCGGTGGTGTCACTCACCACTACAGGCCTCCAGGGAGCATCATCCCATCCTCACCACCACAGAAACTGACATAAACCAGAACAGAGTAGAGGAGATCCGAGAATCAGAGCTTTCGTGGGTTGGAGCTGAGAGCGAGAAAGGGAGAGGCGATTGGAAGCACATCCCACCACCACCATTCACTTCCACTGGACTTCATCGTCCTCCATCGCTGTGCTTCCCCTGTTTTTGAAATCACCACAAACCGTGGCTTCTCTGTGTCTTGATTCATATTCAACACCAAACATCTCTTATTTCAGTATTAATTGGTTAATTAAATTGGTGTTCTATATGCCTGGAATTTTGGTAGCTTGTGGCTGAGCTTATTTTCTCCTAGGCAAGGGATTGATCCTTGATTCTTGAAGTTACAAAAGGGGATTTTGAGTTTTAATTCATTAGCTTAACTATATAATTATGATTTCTTTGGTTTTAGAAGTTGTAATTTATAGTTAATACTAATATATTTAGTTTAATCTTTGTGTGAACCAAATTGTGACTTGAATTAGTTGATGTTGAATCTTATGCTCATCAATATATGTGGTTACCTATATGTTTCATTGTAATTCTCTCTATTCTTGCATAGTATTGTTTGGATATTGAGTTGATTTTAGATTGCATTGGAACCAATTGTATTAACTAATTCATAATCACACACTAAGAGTGCTTAATAGCATCTCTAGAATAGGGGTTCCTCTCTTTTGATATTAAACTCATCGGTTGACGGGGTTTGGTATTTTAGAAAACCTAGTGATTTCATAAATTGCATACAAAGTGGTTTCTAATAGTGTTTTAAGAAGTGATTATTTTCTAGTCTAAGAATAATCATTGATTAATACACTAGACCCAACGATGTTTGGGGTTTGGTATTTTGAGGGACTTTGATTGCAATTGCTAGTGTTTTGTATTGAGTTTCGGTTAGAGGGATTAAGTTTTGCCCAGTGTGGGAGATTTAATTCACCTAACTCAAGCTACCTCAAAAGGTCTTTTGAGCATTTTTGTCAAACTAGCATACTCCTAAAAATATTTTGAAGCAAATGATAGTTGAACTTCATTGTTCTAGGAGGCTTTATCACACTCTTCAAAACCAATTTCCATTCCATTCCAATTTTATATTCAAAAATCCAAAAATATTGTAGCATAGGCATTTACGTTTTCTTGCAACCTATTTGATATTTAAAAAGCTCAAATATTTTTTATTGCTTTATGTCAATTATTACAGTTAGTTTCTAAGTAATTAATAAAAGGCTCTTCGAGAGACGATCTGGGATTACACCACATATTGCAATTCTTGGTTTAATTTTTGAAGAGGTTACCAAGGCACAGAGCCGACAACACCTATTCTTTCTTATTGCTTCCAGTTCAGAAATAATGCTTTCTTATTGGTAGGTTATCTTGTGTTTACCTTCAATGAAGGACTCGACCAGACTGGAACTTCTTAATGAGTGTCAGAACTTCATAACATATGGGAATTAATGATGAAGTAACATGCCACCTGGCAATAACTGCTTTCATGAGATTGTTGTTGAATAAGTTATATTTTATCCTTTAAAAGGATATCTAACCCTTGGCAGTTTAAGTTTTTGGAACGGTTTGAATATTTATTAGGATTTAAAGTACGTATGGAAGGCAAGACTTGTCAGATTCGTGTTCATAATATGGAAATTTCATTTAGTTTGAACTCCAGAATTGAGAATCATAGCCCACTTCTATGAGAAACAGAGGAGCATTTCACAGGTCAATCCAATTATATTCAATGTCATGTTCATGCTAATTTGGTTTCAAATTTGGTGGCACTGCAAATGCTTGTGTTTTTCTTTGTACAAAAAGGTGTAGAGAGTTGTGTCGGGGCTCAATTCAAATGCTTGCCTTGTTAATCAACCATTGTGGTGTTGCAGCTATACACTATTCCTATTCCAAGGGGCCTTCAATCTTAGTCGTCTCCCTAATCTACCCAATGAGTTGTACGTCAAGGAGGCATCAATGAAGCAACGAAGAAATGTCAGGCGAATCCATGTTGCTTTTTCTTTCTTTAGTTGATATTTTGAATGCAAAGTCGACATATTTGTTGATTTGATGTTCTTGATCTTCTTTTTTTTTTTTTTTTGCTCTGCTCTGGAGTCTTTGGTACCTAAACACTTCTCTGTCATTTATGGGAATAACTTTGGGCTTTTCTAACCCAACTTCAAGTTAGAATTAACTTGAGCTGGTTTTGATTGCAAAAAGTGGATTGTTTACATCAGATAACAGTTAGCCAAAAGCTGTCCAGATTCCTTTTTAGTAAGTAAATGGTATGTGGTCATGCAAAATCTTTAACCGGCAACAACCGTTGTGGGAAGTTTTGTTATGTGTTGTGTTTGAAGTCTCCTCTTGAATTACTTTCTCTAATTGCATTCCGGGCTTGACCAAGCAAATAATTACAGTCTCAGATTGCATTCATAAAAGAAAAATAGTTACAACTCGATAAGATTTTCATGCACATTATGCAGTTGTGTATAAAATGATTCCATCTTGTTTTCTTAACGCGCACAGAAAGAAAAAAATGCCTAACAGCCATCAACAAAGCCTTTGTTGAGAAGGCCAAATCCTTGTGTGGTTTCCTTCAATGTTTTAAGGGTTAAGGTTCATTCAGCAACCTTAAATATTCTTTTAGGTGCATCCAATATTCTAAAATATTTTATGGTGCACCTAACATCTAAAGTACTTTTTTATCTAATTTTACACTTAACAATTTAGGTAATTTAGAATGTTAGATACACTTAAAAAAATGTTTAAGGTGTTGGATATACCAAAAAATAATTGAGAGTATTGGACACTTCTAAAAAAAATTCTTCAAAAAGATAGATGTATTATAAAATACTATAGAATAATGGATGCACTTGGAAAAATACTATAAGGTGCATTCCCATGTTTTAAACTTCAGTTTCTCCCAAGGAGCCTTCTCCTGCAACTTCATGTTGACCCCCCTGATTCTGATTCTGCTCAGTTTAAGTATGAAGCTCAGTGATGAATCACACTCACCATTAATTTGAGGTTCATCCCATATCTTCAATGGCTTCTGTTCCCATAAATTTACCCTGTTCCAAAACAGAGCACATACAGCATTCAGGTTGGTTGAATCAGGGACCCTTTAATGGATAGTATACTAATAAGTGAAGATTAAAGACAAGTATTTAAGAGTAAGTGGGGTTACCCAAGCAATGCCTCCTACACCAGCTTCTTCTTTTATGAGCACTCCAAACAGAGAAGCCAAACAAACATTTAGGGTCTGTTTGGTGTGAGGGATTTTGAGGAAAAGGGAGGGGAAGGAAAATTTTTATAAGTTGAATTTTAAAATATTGAAGAAATGGGATAATAAAATTTTAATAAAGAGAATATATAAGATAAAAGAGTAAGAAAAATTAATTAAAAATTTTTAACCCCACTTCTCTAATTTTTTTAAATTCAACTCAAAAAAATTTTCCCTCCACCCACTTTCCCTCCCTTCCCCTCAGACCAAACAAACCCTTAAGGAACGGAGCTCAAATGGTGAGTGTGATTCATCACCGAGCTTCGTATCTGAAGGAAACTGAGCAGAATGGGAATCATGGTGGGCCAACATGAAGTTGCAGGAGGGAGAAATTGAAGTTTAAAACATTGAAGGAGACTGACTATACAAGGATTTGGCCTTCCTCTACAAAAGCTTTCTCCATGGCTATTACGCATTCTTTCTTTCTTTCTGTGTCTGATTGATGAGAGAACAAGATGGAATCTATTATAGACGTACCTCTGTGTCACTGTATTATTTCTTCCTCATCCTCATATGAGACGTGTTGGGTAAATTCCTCGAAGCTTAACAATACAAAAAAAAGTTTTCATTCAATCATGACTCTTGATAGTGGGGAGATATTTCTTCTTGGTTGCTTTTCGACGGACATCATCTATCGTCTCTCTTGCCTTTTCAAGGAAGCACCCAAAAGCCAAAACCTCTTACCAACATTTATAAGACTTCTTCAATCAAATTAAATGAATAAGAGTACTATGATATGTCTGTGTATGGTTGAAGTAGTCAAAAGATGCCTATTCATTACGTGCATTCACATTAGGCAGACATGTCAAAGATATGCCATAGAATTATAGAAACAAGGGAGAATTTCATAACCACCACATGACCAAATTTATTTTTGTCGAGTATCAGAACATTATGAAATTTCACTGCACGATCAAGGACTAAAATAAAAATAAGTTTTTTAGGTAAAAAAAATAGCTCGAGCCGGATACAGTATTGAACCGACAGTCATTCAAAGGAAGGGCGATCCAGGTGGTTAACTAACCTCTCCCGATTGTATTTGATATTTATACTTATGTAATGATGCATGTGATTGCTTTGCTAGATTATGTGAAAGATAATTGAACGATTGAAGCTTTGTTTCTATTTATGCTATGGCCATAAATATGTTGTCTGAAACATTAAGCATGCAGATATGTCATTATGTTAGCATAAGTTTAAGTAATGCAAGCATGTTTTTTGCAATCAATTCCTAATGTTTTTTGTATCTCCGCACATATTTACAAGCTTAATCATATCAGTAATAAAGATGGTGGCGAGGCATATATATTGCATTTTTGAAAATGCAATATAATCAATCATACATGTGATTATATTTTTTTAAATAATAAAGGAAAACATAATCGAACAAAACTATCCTAATTTTTTCTTGGTTTTTAAATACCCGACTCATATAAGTCAAAACACAATATGAAACAGCTTATTCTTAATTTATTTAAAAAAACATATCTTTTTTATTGCCAACCAAAAAAAAACATTTCTTAAAACAACAATCCAACAGCTGCAATCAATTAAATAGTAGTATTGTGATATTATTGCAATTAAAGAGTTTTTGTTGAGATGTATTGTGATTTTATTTTTTGAAAGAGATGACTTGATTTCTTTCTTTCTGTTTTCTCCAAGGTATTAAAACTCGGACCGGGCACTGAACCGGTCGAGACAGTGGGTCAAGGGTCAGTGGGTCAGACCGGAGTTGACCCGGGGGTCAGACCGGAGTCGACCCGGGAGTCAGACAATTTGAGGATTAAAAAAAATTCCATAGAGGTTAATGAGCATCATAGTATCAAATTGTAATCCAATAACATCAAAAGCAATAACCAAAACAAATTCACAGTAATAAAGGTTTTTTCCACCCATAATCCTTTAAATACTTAACTAATCATCAATTAACTCCATAATCTTCATTAACAGCATTCAAATCTGCAGGTATTGCAACATCAGGAGGTGTAGCTGAAGGAGGAAAACCAGAACTACTAGGACCAACATCATCATCAGCATTCAAACATGGAAGTTCAGGAATGGCCACATATTCATCACCTACATATAAAATATTGAAATGAATTAAATTCTTCCTATTCATAGTTTTGTGAAGAAGAAAACATAATTATGTACTATTATATAATATAATCTTAATAAACCATTAAACCTTCATAATTCCTTGTAAGTTCTTCAAGTTCAGAATGTGCCACATCTGGATTATCAAACTCAGGAGTTGGATCATCTTCAACAACCCAAAAGTCCACTTTATCTATTGATTCAAAATCAATCGGATCGTAACTTTCCTTCTTCTTTGCCAATATATCCCTTTAATGCCGAAATGAAAGAAGTTCAACATTAGTAAATTTTAAGAGCAAATTAAGTCATAAATTTTAAGATTACCTATACTTCAACTTCATATTGTAATTTGTGAAAACCAAGTCATTGAGCCTTTGATGCTCCAAACGGTTTCTTCTTTTTGTGTGGATGCGCTCAAATAAACTCCAGTTTCTTTCACAACCAGAAGAAGAAGAAGTTTGGCTAAGTAGACGAATAGCAATCTGTTGCAACTCCGGAATTGAACCACCATAGTAGATCCACCACTCATCTACATTAAATAAAAGACATTCAGTTAAACATAGTATGAAACATCGAATATGTATTAAACATTCAGTTTCTTTCTTACAAGGATTTAGTTTTTGGGCAGCTTTTTCACATGAAACTTTATTAAAAGATTCTTTACGATCACGGTAGACACTCATTTGCTGCATCAGTGTGACATAACGATCCATATCATCATGTGAATGGGCCTCCAACACATCAATCAAAGATTGCATTAATTTGTTCCTTGTAGCAAGTTCTGCATTGTAGAAGAAGGCAGGATTCAAAAGATAAGCTGCTGCATGAAGCTCACTCTTTAAATGTTTATCCCATCGAGCCTGAATAATGCTAGTGTATGGCTTGTACAGCTCCTCCTTATTCTGAAACATCTCCTTGATTGTTGTTTTAGCCCTTTGCATGCCTTCATAGACATAAGGCATGGAAGGCTTGCCATCAGAATCAACAATTCTCAATAGTTTAATAATCGGGGAAACGATCTTGACAATTTGAAAACATTCGTTCCAAAACCGATTATCAAGGATGATTGCACAAAATGTTTTCCCAGGCTCACTGTTAGCCAATTTGTGTTGCACAAAATGCTGATCAACAACTAGAGCTTGTAAGTCATGTTTGTGCAAAAAGATGCTATGCAAGGTAATAAATGTGGTGGCAAACCTTGTAGCACCAGGACGTACAATTTCCTTCCAACCAGGTCTTTTCCGTAACCATGATAAGAAGACCATATGATTATAAGCAAAGATAGAGATTTTAGATGCCTTTTTAGCAAGATCAGACACATGAGGCATGGAAGCAATATCTTTCAAAACAAGATTTAAACAGTGAGCTGCACAGGGAGACCAATAAATGGTTTTATACTTCTCTTTAATCAGTCTGGCGCATGCTATATAGTTAGCGGCATTGTCAGTCACCACATGGACTATATTCTCAGGGCCAATCCACTCAATAACTTCATTGAACAAAGAAAATAAAGTTTTTGCATCTTTAACTACATCTGAGGCATCAACTGATTTCACAAACACCATGCCTTGCACTGAATATACTAAGAAATTAATCAAAGTACGTTGTCGAACGTCAGTCCAGCCATCAGCCATTAGTGTACAGCCATTTTCTTTCCACTTAATTTGATAACTATCAATCAATAACTGACACTTTTTTTTACGGTCTTGCAACAAGGTAATTCTATACTCATGAGCACTAGGGGCCTTAAACCCAGGACCAATGGCAGCAATAGCATCAACGGCTTTTTGAAACAAAGGGCAATTTAATGCATTAAACGGAATGCAATTCACATAAGCCCAGTCAGCAATAACAACCTTAGCAGCATGTTGCGCTTCTTGACTTGCCCAAGCACTTTTGATGCTTGGTTGAGCACCCGGGGTTGTTCTAGCAGCAAAATACTTGTCAAGCTTCCCAGCCCCAGTTGCTTTCCTCTTTGTGCCACTACTCTCATTGGATGTCCTAAGTGGATGTGAATCTATTGGCTCTTCAATTTCCATATCATCAATCTCTTCTACATTGTCACTAGCAATAGGTTTCTTCTTTGCACCCTCTATTAATGATTCTTTCATTCTAGCACGTATATCATGAGATACTTTCTTACAAGAAGACACTTGACCATTTACACCAGCTAGATGTTGCTTTAACCTATTAATTCCACCTCCCCTGTAACTTGATGCACATAAGAGGCAAGTAAAAACATTAACTCTCCCCTCTTTTTTGACAGACACATATTGCCAAGCAGGATCAGTTTTTTTGACACTTCCTGTTGACTCTGTGGGATTAGAGACATTTGGATTAAGGGGGTTGCTAGACTCTTCTGTAGGGGCAGTGGTGGTGGGGGGATTATCACTTCCTTCACCACTTCTGACATCCATGAGCAAATAAGGTGGCAAATCCAAATACAGGGTCTTTTCAATCAACAATTGAAAGCAAACAAGAAACACCGAGTTCACTGTAAATTGCAAGAAACACATATCTTATATCATTTTGACATTTTCAGAAACAAGAATTCCAGAATTCTCTTCAATAATTCAATGAATTTTCTAGCAAACATACTATACCGTATTAATCCAATCATAAAGCTCACTGTTCTACCAACATTTTATTAAAACCTCTAGACATTTCCTTTATATGATTTAATAATTTAGAGTACTTTCCTCATGTCACAGCATATATATATACATGAGCATCAAAATAGATATATACACCAGATATATACAGCATATATATATACACGGATATAATCTTTCCAGCATCAAAATATCATACAAACAATCTTATTAGAAACTTCAATCATACTATGATTCAATCATCCCATATATTTTTCTCAAGCACCCAAATGGCCAAATCGATCTTCAGCCCCCCCCCAAACCAAATTTTGAACCATAATCTTTTTGAAGAACACAGACCAATGAGTTTTCAGTTTCACTTCTTCACTAATAATGCAATAAACTACTCCCTTTCGCTCAAAAAAATTTAATACATACCAGAAAGCCACGGAAACCACCGGAGCTGAACAGAAAATAGAAGAAGAAACGGTGAGCCACGGCGGATTGGCGGAGCGGCGGAGCGGACGAGCAACGTCGATATTGATTTGGGATTTGAGGGAGTGCGCCGCTGAGTGGAGAAGAAGCAGACGCCAGAGACTCTAGGGCAAAGGCTTCTTCGATCGAGAACGAGGAAGGAGGGAGCCGGTTCAGAAGAATGAGAACGCTGAGCTGATTCAATCGATGATGTATCAGTTCGATTTTAAAAAAAAAAAAACCCATCAAAACGGCGTCGTTTCATACGCTGGAGAGGAAAAAAATTTTGACCCGGCCGACCCGCACAGCTCGGCGGGTCAGCCGGGTCGCTACAGTAGCGACCCAGTGACCAAACCGGACCGGCCAACTGGCCGGTTCGCCGGGTTCCGGTCCGAACCGGCCGGTCCGGTCCGGTTTCCCTAACCATGGTTTTCTCCCTGCTCTTTCATATTGTTTGTTTTTCCCTCCCGTTTTGCTGCTTTCTTTTACGCATTGATGTACAAGTCTGGTTTTTGACAATAACACATACGACATCGTTTTCTCTAGCCAAAAATAAAGAAGTATTGCACACAAAGACGAGTTTAGTGCCTGTTTGAGAAACCATCAATCATGATTTTAGAAGTATTTTTTTATAAACCGACACAAAATTCTTCTTACATACTTACTTTATAAATAATAAAAACATTTTTGAAAACTTAAAACAAACAAGCACCGATAAGTGTTAAGTGGGGACAGAATCTCTAACAGAAATTAATAAAAATAAAAGATATGTTAGTATTAATTAGATCTCTATATATTTGTGAAATAATCCTTTAGTCGTCTCGGGATTATCAAGAATAAAACCGAATTAATGAAATATAGTGCGCAACTTGGATCGTTTCGCTTGAGGAGCTGATTATGAAACTAATTCCTAGTAAACTAAATAATTACAATGCAAAATTGACAAAGATAAAATATGTAGGATTGATTTTCAAAACTATGAATGAAATGCAATTAAAATAGATATTTCTGATATTTTTAGAATAAAAGTGGAATGAAATGGAGATTGGTTTTGAAATGTATGATAAAGCTTCCTAGAACAATGAATTTCTATCTATCATTTGCTTCAAAATATTTTTAGGAGTGTGCTAGTTCGACAAAAATACTCAAAAGACCCTTTGAGCTAGCTTGAGTTAGGTGAATTAATTCTCCCACACCGAGCAAGACTTAATCCCTCTAACCGAAACTCAATACAAAACACTAGTAATTGCAATCAAAGTCCCTCAAAATACCAAACCCCAAACACCGTTGAGTCTAGTGCATTAATCAATGATTATTCCTAGATCTAGAAAATAATCACTTTTTAAAACACTATTAGAAACGACTTTGTATGTAATTTAGAAAATCACTAAGTTTTCTAAAATACCAAACTCCATCAACCGATGAGTCTGACATCAAAAGAAAGGAATCCCTACTCTAGATATGCTATTAATCACTCTTAGTGTGTGAATGTGAATTAATTGACACAATTAATTCTAAAGTAATCCAAAATCAACTCAATATCCAAATAATATCATGCAAGATAACAGAGAATCAAGAAAATTACAATGAAACATATATGTAACCATATATATTGATGAGCACAATATTCAACATAAACTAATTCAAATAACAAATTGGTTCAAACAAATATTAAACCAAATATATTAGTCTTAACTACAAATTACAACTCATTAAATCAAAGAAATCATAAATATATAATCAAACTAATAAAGTAAAATAAAACTCACTCTTTTTAGCTCCAAGCATCAAAAATTGATCCATGGCTCTAGGATTAGAAGAGACTTAGCTACTGCAAACCATCGATACAGCATCAAGAGGCAAAATCATATAAACAAATCAGAGAAAGCCACGGCATGCATGAATTCAGAAGTAGAGGAAGCCACATATGTGTTGAGAATCAGAGGAAGCGGTCTGGAATGGTTTAAAACAGAGGGAGGCGGACGACAGTAATGGAAGATGTAGCAAGGATGGTGGTTCCTGTCTCTGCCACTCTAGATTGGCGCCCAACCTTTCTTAACTCCTATCTCACTCCTCCTCACTCACGGCCTAGCTCTTCCCTCTCGGACTCTCAGTTGTCTGATTCTGTCCTGATCCTCACGCTCCAGCTCACTTCCCCGCCTCTCGCAGCTCTCTCTTTTAATCCCAGCTTCCCAGTCTGCTTGCGGCAGCTCCTCCTCAATGGAATCTCAACACTCGCCGGCGATGAAAATGATGGTGAGGTTGGAGTGAATGTCGCTAGTGAGTATGGAGGGCAGCGGAGTAGTTGAAGATGTGAAGGTAGAGATGATCAAAGTGGAAAGTGAAATCTGAGAAGGTCGCGGCGCCATTTGCTATTGTCAAAGCTCCGTCTTAATATTGCTCTCCCTTAGCTCTGTATTGCATTAAATAATTGTTGAAGCTTCCCTGAATTCAGACCTAGCCAAAAACACTAAGTTTTGATTAAACCAAATTGTGATTTTTAAAATTTCATGGTATCAAACTGTCATTTCTAAAATTAAAGCCCCAAATTGCTATTTTCATATTTAATCCAAAATTTCAAAAACTTTCAATTGAAAACAATTAAACCAATTTCAACTGCTCTCAAAAAATTAATGATTAAGAGTATTAAAATTATTTTGATAATTTTGCCCTTTTTAAGTTATAATTTAGTATATTTGCTCTTAATCTCAATTAAGTACAAATAAAATATTTTAGGTTCAATAATTATGACAAAATCCCCAATTAAAATATAAAAATATATAACAAAAATAGAGATTTGTCAATTTGGTAGTCTTGAACCTTGTAATTCTAAATTTGATGAGTTTTTAGCAGTGATTATTAAAGAATCAAATTAAATAACAACAATTCAACCTATTAGACAGTCGGCTTGTTGCCTATACTTGCTAACAACTTTGTTTAAACCATCATTAAGGCAGAACTTGAGATTATACAGGGAAGTACAATAGTTGTTAGATAACAATATAGCTTTTCGGCTTGACAAAAATTTTTTGAAGAAGCTATAAAAAAAATTTAAATTGT
>OY979702.1:65727016-65948117 GCA_963855925.1 Inga laurina | reverse complement strand
GGGGTAGGAGCTGGATTTTCATAAAAGAGATGGTTCCATTGGATCTAGTAGGTAAAAATAGGCGGGGTTACAGTTGGTCACTTTTTCGAAAAAGGCCAAAAAAGAGTATTACGAAAACACCCCTAAAATCCCTAAACCGGGGCTGTCAAGGGTATTTTCGTAATTAGACACTGAATTTGGTGATTTTGATCCAAGAAATGGATTCCTTGGGTGAAAATACGTCGGAATAGCCCTAATAAAAAATTTGGGAAAACGTGTCATCGGGCCGGGTACAGCGAGGCAGGGCCGGGGTCCCGAGGCATTTTGGTAAATTTTCACCATGGACTAATATAACCACAAGAAATACTATGGAAGTGTCTAAAATGATACTTGGATAAATTATGACCTATTTCTTATACATTTAATATTTTAGGACCAAATCAGAAGCTGGAACGACATGTTTTACGATGCACATTAAAAGGGGATTGACAAGACTTTGAGGTAGGGATTATCATCCTTCATACACTACGTGAATAATTATGTATTTGTTACTGTATTTTGTGATATGATTGCATGCTAGAGGCACAGTACCTGGTTGTGGTTCGGTGCCCAACAACGATATATCGAAAAATCCTAGTTGTGGTCGATAACTCAGTTGAGGTACACTATCGAAAATCCTAGCTATAGTCGATGACTCGGCTGGGGTAATTATATGTAAATCGAATTGAACTTTCATTTTTACCTAATATGGTGCATTGCATATTTAATTTTCACATTTTATATGTCAATCATATGTGTCTACGGGGATTCTTTGGAATCTCACCCTATTTTTTAAAATAAACATCTTAGCAAGTGCCAATAGGACGAAAGGCAAAGGCGTAGACGCTGAGAAGTGATTGTCACGTGCCTCGAGGCAAGGTCAAGGCTTGTGTTTATAATTAGTTTATATTTAAGATATTTTGGGGAATCCTGTAAACATTAAAATTTCCGCTGTATTTCTCTATTTTCTTTATTTCGTTGACCAATGACGTTGGAATTGTAAACGAATAATTTTATCAATATAATTGTACTTTTCTATATGCCCAAGAAATTCCATCTTTATTACTCTTCAATTATCAAAATAAAAACGAATGTTGACAAAGATAGTATATAAGTATTATATAAAGAATAGAGCAAAGTCATATTTTTTATTAAATAATCTATATCAACTAAATTCTATATTAAGGGTGAAAAATAAGTAACTCATCATTAGGTGCGACTTTTGATGCTAACATTAACAATCCAAACACTAATTCCAAATGATTTCGACCCCTCGTATGGATCTTGCCAAACCATGATTTGGTCCACCCAGCACTCAAAATAAGAAACAAACTAAAGGGCCAAAAACACAATCATTGCACAAAACCATAATTTTTTTTGGACTATATGACTCGTTGATACTCTTAACACTATACCATAATTTTTTCATCTGACATTTTCATTCTACAGTCGACACAACCAAACGCAACCTTTAAAGACTCGTCGAACTTTAAGAAATTTCGAAACTGTATTGAATTTTCCAAAAAGATTATCCCTATTTGGTTAAACCTAATAAGAGATACAGTGCATTAAAAAGTTAAGGTGTAAATTAAATCTGTCCTAAAAACTTTTACTGAGGAGTAATATTATTCTGAAAGTTTTTTTAGGTTAAATGTCACCCCTAATGTTTCAAAATATAGCAATGTTACTCTATTTCTATTAAAAAACTAATATTAATCGTTAAAAAATTGATGTTGACTGTTATTTTTTTAACAGCAATGGGTAATATTACTCAATTTTAACACTTCTGGGATAACATTGAACCTAAAAAAACTTTAGGGGTAACATTACTACTCAGCAAAAACTTCCAAATTAAATTTACACCTTAACCCGTGCATTAAATTGTGCATTAAATTGTGCAATCGGTAACAGCTAGTGGCTCTTGACTCTATCAAGAAAATTAAAAATGGTCCCAAAAGTATTAAGAGGATTGTGTGGTGGAATAGGGACAAGAAGGTATGTGGTGTTGTTCTGTGTGTGGAGTTCATAACATGGCATGCCTCTGATTTGTTTAATTAATTCTTTCAGCTCTCTCCTGTTCATCAATTCAAGATCATGAATTATTTTAATGTTTTTATTTCTTCACTTTTTGGTCATTTTTTGTCACGTCAATTTCTTCCTACTTCTTTTTATTTTTCTTTTGAAATATTCAGGTTAAATATTTATGGCTCGAAGTTATTTATTTTAAAATTCTTATAATTTAATAATATTTAGTTAAATATTAAATTCAACTGATTCAAAATTTAATTTAAAAAATTATATACACAAATTGATAGAGGAGGGAAAAGAGAGAAAGAGGGAGAGGGAAACATGATTTGTCCTTGAACAAGGTCTTATTGAAGCTAAAAGGGGAAAAAAAGACACCATCATACCTATAATCACCCTTTTTATTTTAAAATAATTTATAACTTTTATAACAATATAATGTATTGTGGAGAAAAATGTCACACCCTCATTTTATTTTTTTAACACCCCAAATTTTATATTCACCAAATATATTATAATTATTTGGAAAATTCAATAAAATGGTGAATATTCATGAATTTAGAATTTATGAATTTCATAAATGTTCAATTTCATGGGAAATTGGGCACAAATAATTATGGAATTAATTTGGGTAATTTAAAAAGCCCAATATTAAGGTCCAAAAATGAAGGAATATTAGAGAAAATATTTGGTCCAAAAATAGATGGAAATTGGCCAAAGAAAAATAAGAAAAGAAATTGGATTAGAAAGGTAATGGCAAAATCGTAATTTTGCCAAAATAGCACAAAATAAATTATTTTTCAATTAATTGAAGTTAATTTCAATTAATTAAATAAAATAAAGGTTAAAAATATATTTAGAATATTTTGGTCAATTTAATATGAATTTATGGAAAATTTGAGCAAAAAGTGCAATTTTGACCAAAATTGAGACTTTACGTGTAAACGTAACCGAAACAAGTTGTGAAGCCAATTGAGACCATAGGGAGGGACCCCTAGGTTCTCCTACATGTGGCATAAAGAAGAAAATATTGTTTGGACATGATGGCATGGTTACGTGAATGTAGGAAGTTATGTACATAAAATTGGATTTTAGCAATTTTGGAAAATTAAACAAATTATTATAATATTATGAGATATTAGAATATAAGTTCATCTTTCTCATTCAGCTGCTCATTCACGCACAGCAGACCTGAACATAGTGTGAGAGACGTTGAGAGAGTTTAGAGAGAGAAAGAGAAGAAAAATCACAAGGTAAGCCGATTTCTCCAGCGATTTCACTCATAACGCGTATAACTCCGATCCTAAGCTACTCCTCTTTGTTCTTTAAGGTTTGGAAAGCTCAAATTTGGTGTTCTAAAAGTTAGGGTTTTCAGCCATTTTTGGGAAAAGCTTGTGGGAGCTTGAGGTAACTTCCAAACTTTCGTATATTAACTATTCTGGCTGCTGTGGGCAATTTAATCGTTGAAATTTCGTCGGATTGTCATTGGTTTTAAATTTTGGAAAAGTGTGTATCTAAGGGTTATGCTGCCCAATTTTACTTTAAATGGTTGTTATAACTCAATTAGATGGTTAATAAAGTGGTTAGGAGTAGAAAGGAACATGTTTACGGAGCCGAAATCGTAAAACCCCGATTTTTCCCGGAGAACACAATTATTTCGGCCAGGGATGTTTGAGGGAATTAGAGTTGGATTTTCAATGATTTTATGATTCCATTGGATTCAGTGGGCGAAAATAGGTGGGGTTACAGTTGGGCACTTTTTCAGAAAAGGCTGAGAAAGCATAATTACGGAAACGCTCCTAAACCCTAAAAGTAGGGCTGCCAAGTGCAATTTCATAATTTGACATTGAATTTGGTAATTTTGAGTCCGGAAATGGATTCCTTAGACAAAAATACGTTAGGATAACCCTAGTCAAAAATTTGGAAAAATGTGCCATCATGCCGGGTACGGCGGGGTCGGGGTCCCTGGGGCATTTTGGTAAATTTTCACCATAGGCTAAATAACCACAAGAAACACTATGAAAATGTCTAAAATGATACTTGGATAGGTTATAACCTATTTCTTGTACATTTGATGTTTTAGGACCGAGTTGGACGCCTTTAGTTGACACGTTTTACGAGGCGGGCCCTTTGAGACAAGAAAGAGGTTAAGGTAGGGACTACTATCTCTCATATACTATGTGACTATTTGTATAATGCGTGTTACTGTATTTTGTGATCTGAACACGTGCTGGAGGCACATTACCTAGCTGTGGTCTAGGACCTAGCTGAGGTACACTGGTCTTACCTAGCTGTAGTCAAGGACTCAGCTGAGGTACATGTAAGGGTTTCAACGGGTTAGTTGGCCCTGAATTTTGTGTACACACACGAATGATATGAATTTTCATTTTACTTGATACGGTGCATTGCATATTTAATTTTCGCATTTTATATGTTGATCGTATGTTTCTACTGAGATTCCTTGGAATCTCACCCCTTTTTCTAATCAAAATGTCTCAGCGGATGCCAGTGGCTCGAAAGCCAAGGATGCAGAGAAGGGAAACTGACGGGCATGTTTCCCAAGATGAATACAGTGGTTGTATAGTCTGTATGTGAAATAGTTTTGGGAACATACTGTACATATTTGTCATTATTATCGACTTTTGCTCTGTTAATGACTGTATGTAAACAAATACTTATTATCAGTATAACTGTACTTTTCTGTTTGCCTATGGAACTTGTTCATTATTGCCCTGCCCATATCAAAATAGAAACGGGTGTTGACAATTTTCACTTATTTCAGAGTATTTGCGGAAAACAATATGCAGTGCAGTGGACAATACAGGAATAGCATAATTATATTGATATTATGTACACGATTACAGAAATTCTCCATAGGGGTTCGTACTTTATAATTACAATTAACGCAGCCTCACAGCGCTACGTAGGTGTCTAAGTCTATCCTAGTGAAATGGAGACATCTTCTCGTCTTCGTTCCACCACTGCAATCCCCTTGTACGGTTCTCTTCTTTGTTCTCAGCATACGTTCTGTCTTCTCCTGTCTAAATTGTTGGTAGGGGAGGGTGAGATTCTGGGGAATCTCAGTAGGAAAACAATACCAATATGCATGCAAGATAAGTGCTTAATGCATGACGTGCTTGCATTACATAACTCATGCTCACACAATGACATATCTGCGTGCTCAATATTTCAAACAACATACGTATGGCTATAGCATAAACAGAAACATAGCTTCAATTATTCATATATATTTCAAAGAATCAAGCAAAGTAATAACATCCATCAATACACCAGCACAAATATCAAATACATGCAGGAGAGGTAAGTTCCCCACCTTCATCGCCCTTCCCTAATCCTCGAATAACGTGCCTCGATTTGCGTGTCAATCCCTCTGGCTCTCTACTCGATCCTAGAACGTCAAATGTACATTTCAGACACTTCCATAGTGTTTTTTATGGTTATATTAGTCTATGATGAAATTTTACCAAAATGCCCCCGGGACACCGGCCTGGCCATGCCGTACCCGGCTCGATGGCACGTTTTTCCAAAATTTTGACTAGAGCTATTCTGACGTATTTTCGCCCAAGGAATCCATTTCCGGGCTCGAAATCACTAAATTCACTATCAAATTATGAAAATACCGTTGATAACCCTGATTTAGGATTTTAAGGGCGTTTTCGTAATTATACTTTTTCGGCCTCTACCAAAAAAGTGCCCAATTGTAACTCTACCTATTTTTTCCCACTGTATTCAATGGAATCATTTATTTTATGAAAATCCAGCTCCAATTACATATTTACCCCTGGCAGCCCTATGTGAGGGTTTTAAGGCTATTTTTTTCATTTCACTTTTTAGGGTTTTTCTCACTTCGCACCCAAATGAACCTACACAATTTTTCATTATAAACACAATGGAATCATCAAAAACACCAAAATATAGTCCCAACACAGATCTGGATGAAATTCTTTAATAATTGAGAAAATGGAGTTTTATGATTTCAATTCATAAAACACCTTCTTATGACCTTTAATCACTTGTTTAACCACTTAATCACATTCTAAACATGATTAGACTAAATTTGGACAGAACCTCCCCTTAGGGTTAGAACTTTCCAAATTTACAAACTTGACAAAAAACACTAAAACCAAACACACACCTCAACAACAACACCATACTAGTTTAGATCTAAGGTTTGTGAGGTTACCTCTTGAGATCTTGAATCTTCTCTCTCTAGACATCTCCTCTTTCTCTCCTTGAGCTAAGAATGTGTCTTCAAATTCATGGATTCCATGAAAAAGAAAGGTTTAGAGAAGGATCTAGGGACATACTACAAGAAAAACTAAAGAAATCAACACTTACCTTAGCTTCTTCTTCTTCCTTCTCTTTAACTCTTCAAAGTTTCCTAAGCTCTCTCTCTCTCTATTTTTTTTCTTTGGTGTTGGATGAAATATGGCTTGAAAGAGAAAGGAGAATATGTGTATTAACGTAGTCATCTTTCTTCCTAGCCCTTGATCTAATCCATGGTTATGATTTCTCCACCTTACATGCACATCACTCCTCCAACCATATCTCCCACCATACCCTCTCCTTTATGCCATACTCCCTTACTTTATGCCATGCCTTCCCATCACCTATTTTTTTAATTGGGTTTTCACTAAATGTTTCCCTTAATTTTCCATGGTTGGACGTAATAGGAAAGAAGAGGAAAAATGTTCTTCATACATTCCATAATCCATACAATTGAATTATATATAATCCCCTCTAATTTCACAATTCTTGAATTATTCCATCAAGAATAATCCAATTATACATTTTTCTTTATTTTCCTTGATTAATTGAAATTAAATCCAATTAATTGGAAAATAATTAATCTTGGGCTAAATTAGCAAAATTATGATTTTGCTATCAACTTTGTAATTTAATTCCTTCCTTGAATTAATTTACCCATTTCCTTTTAAATATGAATATTTCAAAATTCACAAAATCCAAATTCATGAATATTCACCATTTTATTGAATTACTCAAAATAATTACAATATATTTTTGGTAAATAAAATTTGGGGTGTTACAAAAAACCCTGAAGTCAAAGGGTTTTCATCTGAATATGAGCAAAAATGAATATATGCATTATAATTTTGATAAGAGAGAAGTTAGAAGTGAAGTGAATGTGAATGTGAGAGCAAGTCATTTCATAAGTGACAAGGTTTATATATTTAGGATCAATTATACAACAAGATGGTGAAATTAATGGAGATGTTAATAATATAATTCAAGATAGATGGTATAAGAGAGAATAGCTACTAAAGTTATTTGTGATCAGAAAGTATCAAATAAGGTAAAAGGAAAGTTTTATCGCATTGCCATATGATCATCAATGCTATATGGTAGTGAATGTTATGGTTTATAAGGACAACATGAACATACAGTGGGGGTGGCTAAGATGGATGTGTAATCATACAAAAAATGATAAAATTCGTAATAATCATATACGCAAATGAGTTGGAGTGGCACCTATTGAGAATAAAATGATAGAAAATGGTTTGAGATAGTTTGGACACATTCAAAGAAGGCTATTGAGGGCACCGGTGAGAAGGGTTGAGAAGCAGTATAGAGTCCTATAAAAAGAGGTCGAGGAAGACCGAAGCAAACACTCAATGAGGTTATAGAGCGAGATCATTTAGTTAATAATCTATCTAAAGATCTGATTTTTTTTATAGAGCACAATAGCATCGTACAATCCATATAGCTAATCTCACTTAGTGGGATAAGGCTTTGTTGTTATTTGTTGTATAACAATATGATGTACTGTTATCAAGCAAGTATTGTCTAATCCAACTGAGAATAATTATATATTTTTTATAATAGTGAGAACAATTATCTTAATTTAATTTGTATCCACAAGTTTTAAACTCTTACTCTAAGAAATCAAATCCCTTTTATTCAATTATATCACCATGAATAAATACTTATAATTAAGGACGTACAATACTATTGATGTCACATAGCGTTCGATCGTTCTCACATGTTTAAGTAATTTTTCAATTTGAGGCCAAAAGTTTATTGATTTACTATAAATTTTCTAAATTTATAAAAACAAAAGTACAATATATATATATATATATATGTATATGTATATATCAAGAGAAAAAAGATAATATGCATAAAAATTATATGTGTGTGTGGGTTTTGATCTTTAGATGTATGATATTTTCTTTATACAATAAAACAAGTATACGATAGCCATTATATTCCAGTGTTTAAAAATATTCCTTTTACTGATTTTTTTTTTTTTGGTTAATAAACACCCTTTCCAGTAAAAGTAACAATATAATTGTCATTTAGACCAGAGCTAATGACTTCATGAGCTCTAATATAATATTTGGAGACTTCATGTAATCTTTCCATCAATTTGTGTTACCTAATTATGATTTATGAATTACTATAAGTACTTTTTTTTTTTTGTAATATCCCAAATTTTAGGATCAGAGGCTAGAGAATAAGCCTGAAGTAAGTGAACTGCTAAGTCCCGATTTAACAGGTGTTCCAAATTTATTCCCTAACGTTTCTTATACCTTAGAAGTATTAAAGAGAATAAAATAATGAATTAAAAAGTATAAGAAATTTATATACAAAAAGGGAATTTATTGAAGTTGTAAGAGCATGTTGTTTCATTACTTCAAGTGAGGCCGTGAATTTTTCTTATGGTTTTAAATGAGCAAAAATTATGAAATTTTACAGGAAGAAAATAGATATCCTAAGCTTTAATTTGATAGGTGCTATGAATCAATTAGAGCTATATACAAAAAGTTATGAATTTTTGAAATTAACCCAGAAAAACTAAAAAGTTTCTGAAGCAACGTCCAAACAATTTAATTCTGGGAATTTTGTGCTTCAAATTGGCAAAATTCTATATTTTTCCTTAAAAGTAGACTCAATAAGGGTTCTATATCCTTTAAAATCACTCTGATACGAGGTTTACAAATTTAGTTATGATTTTTCAAAGTTTAGATAGAAAATCTGCTAGAATTTTGTAAAAATCCGAAATTGGGAAAATAATTAATTAAATTATGGGATATTATTAAAACAGCATCCTCTTCCTTTCAGCCCCAAAACTGATGTCCAAGTGCAAAAAATAGACACAAAGAGAGAGAGAGAGAGAGAGAGAGAGAAGGAGAAGAACACTCATAAGGTAAGTCAATTTCTTTGATGAATTTGTTCATAACGTGTATAATCGTTCTCCTAAGCTTCTCTTCTACATGATTTAAAGTAGTTGAAGCTCAAATTTTAGTGTTACAAAGGCTAGGGTTTTGGCCATATCAAGGAGAGCCAGAAGGAGCTTAAGGTAACCTCTGAAACTTCGACTATTGCTTGTTCTGGCTGATATGAGTAGTTTAATCGATAAAATTTTGTCGAATTGGCTGTGATTCTAAATTTGGGAAATGTGGTGTCCTAAATGGTATGTTGCCAAAATTGGGTCTAAAAGGTAGTTATAACGTAATTAAATAACCAATAAAGTGATTAGGAGTAGAAAGGAGCAAATTTACGGAGTCAAAACTTAAAAATCCCAATTTTTTCCTGAGAGTTTCAGGTTTTAACCAGTGTTGTTCGGAGGGGTTAGGGCTAGATTTTTTATGTTCTGATGATTCCATTGAGTTCACAGGGGGAAATTAGGTGGGGTTACAGTTGATCACTTTTTCTGAAAAGCCTGAAAAAGTATAATTTTGAAACGCCCTTGAAATCCTGAAATAGGGATTGCCAAGGGCATTCTGGTCTTTTGGTAGTGAATTTGGTAATTCTGAATCCTGAAATGGATTTCTTGGATGAAAACATGTCAAAATAGCCCATGTCAAAAGTTCAGGAAAAGTACGGTTGGACCAGGAACGGCGAGGCCATTATAAATACTATAGAGTGCCTAAAATAGTACATGAATGAGTTTTAACCTAATTTTTGTATATTTGACATTTTAGGACCGAGTAGAGAGCTCGAAGGGTTGACACACAAATCGAGACACACATTTCAAGGAGAAAAAGGCTTAAGTAAGGGACTTATGTCACATCCCCCCTTCAGCCAACCGGCCTACCTGCCACTGGGCCTCCCACCCAAGGCGTGGCAAGGATGCTGGACTCACCCACCGGTGCAGTCCATTAGGCTTACGGGCCCAAGACTCTTGTAGCTCAAGTGGTAGTGGGGATGCATTGAGGCACTACTTACCCCCAGGTAGTGGCTTCGATCCCCACGGAGGTGAAAAACCCTACTTAGGGAGCGAGGGACTCTTGTGAGTCTTGGGCCCGTAAGCCCAATGGACTGCACCGATGGGTGAGTCAAGCATCCTTGCCACACCCTGGGTGGGAGGCCCAGTGGCAGGTAGGCCGGTTGGCTGAAGGGGGGATGTGACAATTTACCTTACTTGCATGTATTTGATATCTCTGCTTGTATAGTAATATATATGATTGCTTTACTTGATTGTGTTGATCATAATTGAATAATGAAGTGCTATTTCTGTTTATATTATGGCCATAATTTTGTTGCATGAAACATTGAGCATGCAGAAATGTCATTATGGGGCATGCATTTAGTTAAAGCTAACATGTCAAGCACATAGCATATATCTTGTATGCATTATGGTAACTGTTTCTTACTAAGATTCACTCGAATCTCACCCTCCCGCACCAACAATTTACATAGGTGAATACGGAAGGTATGTAGAGATCAGAGAAGAAAACTACACAAGAGCATTGTAGTGGTGGAACGAAGATATGAAGATGTTTTCATTTCCCTATCAGCCTTGTACGGCTACCTTAATTGTAATTATCATGTACAATCCCTTATAGGGAATTTATGTAATCATACACATATTATCAATATATTTATGTTATTTTTATGTTGTTTACCGAACCACGCATTAACATTTCGCTATAAGTCAAAATAAGTAAGGGTGTGACATTTTTCTTGTTTCAGCCTTCATTCTTTTTTTGGGTTTAAGTGTAAAATTTACTGTTAAAGGTTTTCTTTTTTTTTTTTGGCAATGCATGCTTGGCATTTTTTTTAGTGCAAAACTATGTATGAACTTTCCTAAATGAAACAAAATTGACACATATGTTAAATATGCCCATGTTAACAGAAGATAATGGTGACATGGAAGCTGATATATATGACGAAGAAAATGTCACACTCTGATCTTATCTGTGTCAGTTTTTCAAACTCTCCACCTTGTTCTTCCTCTCTTCTTCCATTTCATGACTCTCCCACTCCCAAGCTGGCCGATGTTACGTTTATGCACATCCTGCAGATAACAAAAAAGCTCCTCAAGTTGGCTGAGTAATTTTTTTATTTTATAAAGACAATACACCCTCCCTCCCTCACGTGTATATATCGACTAGGGTGAAAAGGTAAGGAAATGTTATAAATACAGCAAAAAATAGGCTTTAATGGTGTGTTTCGTATGAGGAGAAGGGTTAAATTATTTTTTTGGGTTGGAAGTATTTAAATTTTGGGTGGGAATCCAAAATTTAAAATGAATTATAAGGTAAATTTTGGACGGAAATCTAAAATTTAAAAGAATGAGAAGATAAATTTTAGGTTTCTCCCGTCTAAAATTATAATTTACCAGTCCCTCCTCTCCTTCCTTTAAACTAAACACACCCTAAAGAACAAAAACTTCAAACATGGGATATTATTCCCTCCGATATTTAATATAAGATATATTTATTTATTTTAATTAGATTAAAAAATTAATTAAATTAATTAATATAACATATATTTTCTAATACACTGTAATTAGAATAAGAGAAGATAGCTAACAATGAGCCTCACATCACAGAGCCATTAGGCCAGTTGCATATAAAATAATAATAATAACAATAAATAATGGTGAAGATGGACGAGGTCAAAGACGAATCAGGCGCCGCTACCACTTTTTTGTTCTTTTCAAATGCTCCTTTCAACTCAATCATTTGTGGTTTAAAATATTTCAACAAGAAGATATTCATCTTTGACAAAATTACACTTTGATCATCTTCTTTTTCAGATATTTATATTTAGATTTTGAGAGTTTTACAATTATTTTGAAAATTGAATATTTTGAATTTCACAAGCATATTCTTATTTTTCTTTTAAAAAAAACCCTTATGTGACTATATATTTCCCCCAAAAAAAAAAAGAACCACAATTTCAATAAAATGATTCATTTATGCGATGTTTATGAAATTTAATCTTCTTTTAAAATAGTTAGTAAAAGAATGTAGGTTATACCCTACAAAAATGTGTTTTCAGATCTCAACGTGATGATCTTATGTGTAATTAATCTGGTTATGATTAATCCTTAAGTGCTTTTTGAAGAGTGAAAGGAAAGCTACCTTCAACAGATCTTCAAGACATAACTCATATCTAAATCTTTGGTTTTATGTGAATATCTAAATGAATACTAATTAATAAAGATTTATTGAAATGATAACAATATCATCTATATTCAATATATATAGAACTATAATAAGTAATGACTTTAATTTATATATCAAATAGCAACAATTAAGGTAATAAAAAACTAATTTCACAAAAAATTCTCCTTATGCATTGACAAGTATTAGAGCGTTGCTTGATATTAAAGATAACAATATAGTTTAACAAGTAACAACTTTATTTACCTATCAAATGACAACAACAACTAAGGCAAGTAGGCAACTAATTTTACAAAAACTTCTTCTTTTATATTGACAAGTGTTAGTACATTGCTTATTATTGATGATAACAAAAATTTAATAAATAACAATTTTAACTTACGAGATGATAATAATTACAGGAGTGGCAACAGCTTATTAAAACATTTAGGTGATTTCATTGTGAAATGTAATCCCAAGCTAGTTCTCAGAAACTTCAAAGTGATGATTATATTATTTCACAATCCCGAGTTGGGTTTGCAGATTTGATCCTATTTTGATATCTTTCTCCCTAGGGTTTTCAAGTGTAATTTTCCAATACACATTGGAGAAGCAATATAATAGAAGCCAACATCATATCCACCTACTAGCTAGCTAGCCTTGAGGCTGAAAGGATTTTTTGTGATTTCTAAATTGAGAGGCTTAATTCAATCAGAGTTAGTGAAATCCAGCTATATGCTTTACTTAATGCTTCCGCAAAATGCGTTAACCTGGTCATCAATATCACTGCTTCCCTTTTCCTCATTCCATTTTCAACCTTTTCGGTCAACTTTCATATTTAATGCTTTCTCATCAATCTCTCCCTCCACGCCCTGCCCAATTTTTATTTTTTTAAACTAGAATATGGACCCATATGCAACTACATGAATTATCAATTTTAGGTAAATCATATCGATTTGAGATATGGTATATATTGATATATTAACCCCCTTTTTTTTCTTTTTGAGTTGACAAGAGTTTGATTGATGGGGTTTTGGGATTTACTAGAGTTAAGAATTTAAGATAAACTTCACAACTTACAAAAACAGCAGAATTTTCATATTGGAGGGATTTGCATTGTTAAATGTTTATGTCGCATTTGAGATCTTTATGGGTTATTGATTTTTTTTTTTTTATAGGGTTAAGGTGCAAATTTACTAATGAAATTTTATCCGAAGAGCGTCTAGCACAAATATCTTTTAGAAGGGGCAAAAATACCAATGAATAATTAAAAATGGGCATCCACCACAAAAACCGTTAATCCGTACTAACGATGTTAAATTATAAGAGAAGAAAACCCCTAATGACGTTAGTACGTATTTAACGGTTTTTGTGGTTGATGTCCCTTTTTAATTGTTCATTAGTATTTTTGCCCTTTATTAATTGTTCATCGGTATTTTTACCCCTTCTAAAAGATATTTGTGTTAAACGCTCCTCGGATAAAACTTCATTAATAAATTTACACCTTAACCATTTTTTATAATATAGACTTGTTTTCTTAATCATACAATGTACATAAATTGTTTGTAAAAGCTGTAGATTTTATATTTTATTATTGTATTAGTCGTACAAGATTATTCCATATTTGTTTGGTTCAGTGGTCAAAATTTATGTCATACATAGAAAAATATGTCTAATTACGAAATTTAAATGGGTTTTACTGTCTATATAACTTACAGATATGTAATTTTTTTTCTTATAAATTTCATAGGAAATCCTACAGTGTAATTCATGTTATATACATGGCATGAAGTCTAAATAACTAGTTGGAGTCAATGATACTATTAGAGTCTAAACTCTAAACCCATTGTAATAAATTGTAAGTTTAATTGTTAATATTGAAGCACATTATTATTGGTTACCCCAATGGGAATTAGTAATAAGATATTTTCGTGATTTGTATCAATCAACATCGTCGATTTGTTGGCCGTTTCCATTTGAGAAATTTGGTGAACTTTTATTTATACAAAATTATTAGGCTGTGGACCCATGCATGGTGAAAAAAAAGGAGATAAATCACATTATACTATCATGGTAATGCGTTTTCATAACATATATATATTAAAGAAATTACTTAGATAGTTATATATTGGGAGAATGACAGAAAAATACCGTTTGAACTTCAAAATCCCACTGACAAGAAGAATAATGGGATTGACAAGAATAATAATAAGATTGATAACGCAAATCTTTGTCAAATGACTAATTTGAGATTTTGAAATTTAAGTGGTATTTTTCTATCATTCTCCCTTATATATTTAAGGAGCTATAGTGTTTGTATCCAATCAGATTAAGGTAAGTAAATCTTTTATACACTTGCTTATCATATAAAAAAATTTTATTATTAATATTATTACAATTTTAAAATCCACTTGTAGCGTATAAAGCTATATTACACAAGTCTTTCCCTTTATACTATATGTGTGTGTGTTGGTTTGATCCAGGCATGACAAATTTTTTTTAAGAAAAAATTGTACCTAGCATCACTGATATTTCACCTTAAAATCTTGTTAAAAAAAAAATTCACCTTAAAATCAAGGCTTTATAATAATGCAGAAGATAGATATTAATATACTCTCTTCTGGTTCTTATTATAAGACATCAACTGTCAATTCTCATAAACCAATAAATATAATTAAAAGCATTAAATTTATCCTAAAATTCAAGTGATTTCCAATATTACCCTATCAACTATACTAAACTCAAATATCATATTAATTATTATTCACTTTCACTATCCTTTTTAAATATGGACAAACATAATAAATTAGATGCTAATTGCAAATTTATAAGTATCTTATAAAAAAGTCCAAAAATATTTATTAGTTGATGTATTATAATAAAAAGTAAAAAAAAAGTAAGAATTAGGAGTTATATGAAGAAATGAATGAGTTAGAAAAACCTCGGGGGGAAAAAAAAAAGAATGAGTAAAAAAGAAAGGGAGGATATTTTTGTTGGGTGTGAAAGGAACAAGGCTTGGGGCAGAGTGAGGGGTATGTTGGTAGGGACGAGAGAGAGCAGCAGGCGTTCCCTTTTGAGAAAGGAGGGAGCAGCAATCAGCAACCTCAAAAGCCTTATTCACTCATTTTCACTCCTCCTTCCCAATAACAAAAAGCCTAATCACATTCAAATATTATACTACCTCCTGTTATTAATATAATATCTATTTTATTATTTAATTTAAACTATAAATTAAATCTTATACTCCCTCCGGTCTTAAATATAAGATAAAATTGATTTTTTTGGAGAGAATAAGGAAGCTAAATAAGTTACTTAATCATATCATATATTATGTATTTTTATATTATATATATTAGTTTATTAGTCAAACTAATTAGTTTGTAGAAAAAATAATATAAATATAAATACTCTAAATTAATTTAATTAACTTCCTTAAACTCTTTAAAAAAATCAATTTTATCTTATATTTAAAACCAAAAAGAGTATTAAGAATTTGAGGGTGTACATTGTATCATACATAACACCGTCCGGTCCTAAAAAAATGAGTAGGATGTTCTAAATAATAAACCTCATATAAATTAATTTAATTATATTTTTTAATTTAAATAAAATAGATAAATATGTATAAATTTTTTATCATAATGGACCAGAGTGGTACTATGGAAATCCAGTATATATTACCAATGTTATGTAGCCCGGATCGGACTGGCCGGTTCGGCTCGGAAACCGGCGAACCGGTTCGGTTCCCGGTCCGATCCGGGTTACTATTTTTATAAAAAAAAATTAATTTTTTTAGAATTTTATATTATAAGTTTAAAATTTTTAATTTCTCATCGATTTAATCTTGATTTAGCTCCAATTTAGCCCCAATTTAACTCACTAACTCTTAACCCAATACCTCAACCAGTTTAATACGCAATCTAAATTTTAATACCTTATATATATTACTCCATATGGCACCTCCTTCGGCCTTCACAAATCCCCACAAAGTTCTCTACCTCGGTTTTCAAACGCCCACTTGTGGGCCAGGGCAACCATGCTCTTCCGCCCTTCCCAGGTCCCACGCCTATCGATGTAATGTAACGCTCATTTTCATATCTTTCTAATTTTTTTCTACATTTATTAAATATATTAAATTTTAAAACAAGTTTTATCATTTACAAATTAAAAATATATAATTTATCATAAATTTGTAACAAAAAATTAATATTTTATGAATTTCTCTAATTTATATCAGAAAATTATCATAGTTCTTCTAATATTGAACTGAAATTGAGTCAAGAATTATCGAGACTCAGTATCACTGACTCAAAAATAATGTGAAACTATAACTACATTCATATTAATTTTTCAAATAATATATCAAATTACTCTACAATTTAATAATCTAGTGAGATTATCCTTAAAATAAATTACTATATATGATGCTTAATACGAGACTAGGTTAATTAATTGGAAAAATTAAAGAAGTTAGATAAATTATTTAATTATATTTATAACACATGATGCTTTTAAAATACTTATATATAATTAGATTATATATTATTTCATAAGTCAGATAAATTTATTTTTTTTAAAATGATAAATATAAATATTTTAAAATAATTTATTTATTTATTTTAATATCCTTACATTAATCAATTGGATCACATACTAAAGATTTGAGCCCGTATATATTGTTGGCAAAAAAGATAATTTTATTTTTAATGGCTCATTTGTTTATTCAGCTAAAAAGCATAGTACATGCATAAAGATAATTTTTAAACAAAAATAAATTATATTTGACCAAATAAAAAACAAAAATAAACTATAGAGAAAGTGAGTATATTTGTTACAGAAATTTGTTGTTTTAACCAGCAGAAACTTCTTTAAACCATAAGTAATTTTTTTTTTCAATCATTAGTTTTTCCCCTAGGCATTGATGCTTAATTAAAGCGATGAAGCATGACTGATTATCGTCCTTTCAAAGGCTGCATAAGTCTCATTTTATAATATTCCTAAACGATTTCTATCAAATTAGGAAAAGACATCATTGCTATCACATCCACAGCTTAGGGATGGACATATCTTCAAGTTCATTTTTGGAATATGCCGACTTGTCAGAATTCATAAAATTGTAATGGAGTCTAATAATTGAGCCAAATTCACTAATTCACACTGGCCCAAAAAAGGATTAATTGATAAATATATAGACCATTATGCATAAAGGAAAGATTTCACTACAGTTTCCCTGAAGTTATTTAATATCAAATAGCCCTCAAAATTTTCTAAAACTTCACTGGATCCTTATGATTAAACTTAAGTTAAGTTTTTTTTTACCAAAAAGATATTTATGCCTTTATCTCGTATATAGCCGAAATAATCTTATAAATTTTCATATGTGTCTTACAAATACATATATTTGATTTATAAATGCTCACATGTATCTTGTAAATATCATGTATTCTTGTGAATATACTTCTTATCTTGTACATAACCAAAATGGTCTTGTGATTTCATTTATTTATCTTGTAAATAAACATATTTGACTTATAAATTTTTACATGTGTCTTGTAAATAATCATATTTAACTTGTAAATTAAAGTAATGGCACAATTGTCTTTTCACCCACAAATTTTAATTTTAGCTTAGTCCTTAGGGTGCAGTAAAATTTTAAAAAACTTTTGGAGGTTATTTGATATTAAATGGGTATAAAAGGAGTGTAGTGAAATCTTTCCATGTATATAAACGACACATAATAAAGTAAAACGGGGATGCCAAAGTATAAATATGACCAACTACAATCTTTTTAAACTAAAAATTACGTGGTTTTTAGCCTTTAGGCTTAAAAAGAGAGGGAAAATATAAAATCTAACCTGGTTAACCATATCCGAAATTCTTGATGTCTAAAATCTGGTTTCATAACCTCACTAATTTGAACACACTTGAAACCTTCATGCTTAATCTCCTGGATGCTAAGCTTTGGGCATGTCTCTTTGAACTTTGAAGAACACCGACTTGCAGTTGCTATGTGATCGCATGGACGCATTTAAGTTTATTATAGAGTGGAACGATGATATGCATAATTGTTGGGATTTGATCTTCGAGAGTCACAATTATGCTACAACGATAGAGAATTTTTTGTGTTAATTTGCTTTGTCACGTCATTTGTGGTATAATTAATTAAAATATACAATTCAACTAATATTAATCATAGTTGGCTGTTCATGTGATTCACGTGTTTATGTTCCTTAAAAAAAAATTAATTTCTTAATTAAGATTTCGTAGGTAATGAAAAAGTAAACTTATGAAATCTTTTAATTTTATCAAAATGTCTCATAATATTTAGGAGGTATGTCAAATCGGCTAATAAATTGTTTTATTTTACTATTTTTATTGATTAGATCATAAATATCATGATAAATTAAGTTCACACAAAAATATTTTCACAACAACGACATTGGCTTATCAATAAAATTATGATGCAGATATGCCCCCTTTTATTTTCTGAATGTAATGTTGGGGTTTGCCCCCCTTATAATAAAATTACTGATTTGACCTAACTCAACGTAAATTCCAATACCGTAAAAGAACGCGAATAATGTGAACTCCAAAGAAGGCTAAACATTATTCAAAATTATTATTTTGATGCTTACTTTTTATTTTACCAAAACACAAATTCAAAGTTCAAATTATCGCCGCCGAACCAAACACGCTTTATGTTTTGGACATGCTTCGATGAGGGTACTGAATACTGATTCTTTATGTCTCGAAGTCGAAACCCTTCACAGTCGTGGGCAGCCATCACCGAAAAATGGGTCCCACTAACTTTGTCTGCTCCTTGCGCGTGACCTTCACTCCCTTCCCAAGAGCGTAACTAAGCCTCAAAACATGATGTCCCATTAGTTACTATTATGCATTTCCGCCGTTCCACCCTCCTTTCAAAAAATTAAGACAAATATACCTAATACTATTTATTTCTATTTAATTTCATTATTATCATCACCTACTATCTCACATGACCACTCTTTCTTTCATTTTTTTGCCACTCTTTCAATAATATTATATTTTTATATGAAGAAAAAAAAAATGTACACCACAAATAATTTTTAAGAAATTTTGATTCTATTTTTAATAGTAAAAGTTCATATTTAAAATTGTGATTAAAATAAACCATATATTCTTGAATGAATCCATAATTCCTTCATTTGAATGTTTAATCAATCAAAATTCACTTAAAGTCTAAAATAGTTAAGAAATAAGTGAATTGGACCAGACTCCGTGGCTATTTGGTTTAAATCAAAAAATCATTTTTATGATTGAGTCAGATTGAATTAAAGTTAAAGCACAATTGAGATGGAATACTAACCAAAAATTAGAATAACTTTTAGAAAATTGGAAGAATTTTAAATCAAATAAATAAAAGAAAAGCTGAAAATTTTTAAATAAACCGATAAAAATAGAAGGAAAAAATTCACCCTCTCAGAGAGCCAATACATTTTTAGTCTACTTGTAACATCACAATATTATTTCATTGAAAACTTCATATAATGTGTTATTATTGATTTAAGGATTGAACTTATAATGAATTTATATCTTATATGTTTAATAATATATGAGTATAATTATTTTATATTGATTTTTTATTTAATTATTAGTTGGACTGCTTATCTAATAAATTGAATCGTAAAAACCAATCCCCATTCCGCACTAGCACTAACCTTTTTGTAAGATTCAACTAAATTTTATGTTATTTTTAACTTTTAATTCTACAATTTATTATATAGCCAATGTTTTATTCTTAAAAAATTTATTTGATTTTCGTAACATTATCCCCGCTGGCCTAGTGGATGACATTAACAAGTTCAGCTATGAGAGCACTAATATTATCATAACAGATTAAGTGCTTGTTTGTTTAAGCTTTTTGCACAGTAAAAACGCATTTATTACGCAAGCCGAGAAAAAACTCCTCTCACATACTTACATTGTATACCGTGAATCACGAATTATAAGCCCGTTTTGGACAAAAATAAGTCATTCCAAACACACACTAAAAATGTACCCTATTTTTCAATCCCATTTATTAATGAAACAATTTTAATATGAAAACTTAAATATTTTCTCAAATTATGTGCATAAGCAACATAAATTCTCCAGGGGTACAAATAATTTGGGGCATGCAACCAGTAAGGAGCCCAATTTCTATGCAATCTCTATAGATAACTAAAAATTATATGTTTTTTACCTGAATTAAATATGAACTAATCAATAAAACAAAACAAAAAACTTATATAGCTATATTTATATGAAAAAATAAAAGTACATTATTTGCATTAATTATCAAACACAACGGCCTTAACTAAACCACGTTCCTTCCTTAACA
This sequence comes from Inga laurina, assembly GCA_963855925.1. NCBI lineage: Eukaryota > Viridiplantae > Streptophyta > Magnoliopsida > Fabales > Fabaceae > Inga > Inga laurina. The sequence continues at coordinate 65,927,336 of OY979702.1, read as the reverse complement.
GACTTCCCACCAAAAAGCACACAGACAAAATTAACCCCAAAAAAAAATAAGAAAAAACCAAAAAACCCAGAGAGATAGAGAGAAATATCTCATCTTCTTCATATTTTCTCACTCTCACAGACCCACCCCCTCACTGATCAAGTGCATTAGGGCCAGTACAGTAATTCAATATATGGTTCCACACCCACTGAACTAAGAACCGCCGTCTGATCCCATTCATGTTATACGTGGCGCCATCCTGTGCGTCCATTACCTGCCCCGTGTACGACCCTCCACCTCCGGTGCCGTAAATCCCCTCACACAGATCAGCGATCTCGACCGGGAAACTCGGGTCCTGACCGGCGTACCAGGCGTTCGCCAACGGGTTCGTCGCCAGTTCAGCCAATTCATGTGCTATCACGCTTATCATTCCGTCGACTCCGACATCGCCGTTTGGAGATTTGAACGGCTTCCTATTAGGGATAAACGCCGGCACGGCGAACGGGTACGCGCACTGACCGGGACAGAACTTGGCGGAGTTTCCGACCCAAGCGTAGGGAAGCGTGTAGCCAACGAGAGAAGGGAATGTGAAGTAGTGGAATCCACAGACTGATGTGCAGAAATCTTGAACGAGCACGTCCTCGGAAGTGAGCAAGAGGTAGAGGCCGCTTCTAGGGTTGATAGGTAAGGGTTTGGTTCTCGCAGTGATGGCGGATTTGATCACTGACTGGATTGAAAGGCGCGTGAGGGATTTTCCGTGGGAGTAGAACCGATCGTTCTTCTCCTGGCCGAGCCGTACGGATTTGGAAATGTTGGAGCCGGTTTGGTCGGTATAAAGCTGTACGGTCCGCCACCATCCGGCAACGGAGGGGATTTTGGAATGTCCGGCGGAGATTGAGTTAATAAACTCACGGATGATCTTCTTCTGGCTTCGCTCCCACCGGCCGTACCAGATGGTGTGGACGGTGATGTTGGAGGTGAGAACTGGTCCCATGTGGTACTTAAGCTTGACGAAGTCCGATGAGCCTTCGTACTTTTTGGAGTCGCCGTAGGTGTAGTCGGAGAGGTTGAATCTGTTGTTGCCGGAGGGAGGCCAGGGCCTCCATCCGGCGACAAGGGTGGTGAGGGAGAGAAGTACGATGAGGAAGAGAACCGCCATGGACGGTGGCGCCGGGGAGCGAGGGAGGGAGGAGGATTGGCACATTTTGGGTAAGAAGGAGGAGGAGGCTGTGGAGTGAACTCCCAGGTATGTAGGGCGAAGTGTGTCCGTGTGTGTGTGGGGGAAGAGGATATCCTTCTTATATTCAACTTTCAACACACGAAAACTATGATCTATTCAATTTTTTTGAATTTTTAAAAAGCATACACACCGGTCAGTCAGGTTCAAAATATAACACCACAAAATCCTTTTTCATATTGGACTCTAAATATTTGCCTTAATTGCAAACAAGTCCCATGTAGTTTAGCTATGTATGAGGATTTTTTTTTTAAAAAAATTTTGCCAACAGCTATTAGGAGTATTTTACTACTAGGACACACAAAAATAGAATGGGCCTACCATTACATAAAATGTTTTTAAACTTAAAAATATTTATGTACAAATAATTTTATTCACATTTAAAACTGAGCAATAAATTCTCATAATTTTATAAATTTTTAAATCTATGCAAACAATCTCAAACTATCAATCTTATATTCCTTAAATTTTATTTTTGTATGCATATAATCCCTTCAAATTTTAATTTATATTATATATAGATAAATCTGTTAAACTCTAAACTGAAAAAAAAAATAGAGAGAGATATATATAGATAAATCAGTTAAACTCTAAATTGAAAAAAAAAAAAAAGACAGAGGGGGGCTTTATGCATAAGATAAGTAAATTATCTAAAATTTTTTATATTAGTATTAATTTTACTTATATTTTAATATTTTGATATTTAAGTTATTTAAATTAGACATATATATATATATATATATTGTCATTATTGTGCTATTTATAAAAAATGACAGAAGTACTAGCAATGTTTTAAAATTTTTATGTGAATATATAAATATTATTTTCAATTTGAGTGAAAACTTATTTAATATTAAATTACATATATATAATTTGATAAAAATTAAGTTCATTCTCATCAATAACCCATAACAATATAAAATGTAGCTCCATTTATTTATATCCATTAAGTCAATTTCTTCTATCAAATTTTAGCCGATGTATTTCTCTTAATGATAAAACTTCACATGAGTATAATTTCAAAATTATGTCAGCCTATGTCATTAATAATAAAAATCACATATAAGAAGATTTAATTGGATGAACAGACATAATGAATATAAGTAAATGATCTAAATTTTGTCCTAAAAATTGCAAAAAGCCCAGTTATTTATATAATTCTTTTTTTTTTTTTTGCCAATCCCGTTATTTATATAATTCATAAATAATATAACCTATACATATAATTTTATGTAATGTATTACACATCTAGTTAAATACATATCATTGAAAGCGAAGATGGCTATGCGCAATTAATTAAATTCTGGTAACTAGTAGTTTGATATACTCGAGTTCTCCCCTTTTATTTTAATTATAATGTTCATTTTGTAATACCGGCGACATGAAAAATCATTAAAAGAACATAATTATCCTAGATAAGGGTACTCAATACTAGTCAACTAGTAAAAAAATTAGTATGTTATTAAGCCCAGTATCAAACATCGTATACTTGATGTCAATAATGTATAACGAGCATGATTAATAACAAATTTGACAATTTATTTGTTTTTTTTTTCCTTGCATGTAGTTAAAATTAACGAATCAATTAAGAACTCAAATTTAGTTATTAATTAATCTTATAAGACATCATCAAATGATAAGATGAAAAGTCAAATATCTATAAACATCGACTTTTATGCAATAGAGTAATAATACATCTAAAACATCTAAGAGGTTTGTAATCTAAGAAGTAGCTCAGCATTTTAACTTTTTTGAAAGCGCAAGATTTCACAAAATCTCTCTGACATTGAGAACATTAACTTATGTCTGAGTCACATTATATACATGAATTGTTATCACGTCAAAAATTTCAAAAGAATATCATCATGTTAACAATATCAACCTAAAACTGTATAAGTTTCAATGTAGTTCTTAAATAAATAAATATATATATATATATATAAGAACTACATTAAAATAAAATAATTTTTATAATTCAAAAAAATTTTTGGCCAGTAATTTTTATGATTCAAATTAAGCTTCTGAAGGTAGCTTATTTTCATAGGCCATGCGTGCAAGGGACTTTTTATGTCCTTCTATCCTTATTATAAACACTTAATAATAACTTTACATTTCGAAAAAAAAAAAACTTTACATAAATTAGGAAGTTAGATAAAATTAGTTATTTCTTTTAAACATCAAAATTATCTTCAATAGAAGTCATTAGTTAGAGGAGTTTGATGAATCAGTTGGAAATTTTATAATTAGTTGGAGATACTGTCAACACCCGTTTCCATTTTGATATGCGCAGGGCAATAATGAACAAGTTCCATAGGCAAACAGAAAAGTACAGTTATACTGATAATAAGTATTTGTTTACAGACAGTCATTAACAGAGCAGAAGTCGATAATAATGACAAATATGTACAGTATGTTCCCAAAACTATTTCACATACAGACTATACAACCACTGTATTCATCTTGGGAAACGTGTCCGTCAGTTTCCCTTCTCTGCATCCTTGGCTTTTGAGCCACTGGCACCCGCTGAGACATTTTGATTAGAAAAAGGGGTGAGATTCCAAGGAATCTCAGTAGAAACATGCGATCAACATATAAAATGCGAAAATTAAATATGCAATGCACCGTATCAAGTAAAATGAAAATTCATATCATCCGTGTGTGTACACAAAATTCAGGGCCAACTAACCCGTTGAAACCCCTACATGTACCTCAGCCGAGTCCTTGACTACAGCTAGGTAAAACCAGTGTACCTCAGCTAGGTCCTAGACCACAGCTAGGTAATGTGCCTCCAGCACGTGTTCAGATCACAAAATACAGTAACATGCATCATACAAATAGTCACATAGTATATGAGAGATAGTAGTCCCTACCTTAACCTCTTTCCTGTCTCAAAGGGTCCGCCTCGTAAAACGTGTCAACTATAGGCGTCCAACTCGGTCCTAAAACATCAAATGTACAAGAAATAGGTCATAACCTATCCAAGTATCATTTTAGACACTTCCATAGTGTTTCTTGTGGTTATATTAGCCTATAGTGAAAATTTACCAAAATGCCCCCGGGACCCCGGCCCTGCCGTACCCGGCCCGATGGCACGTTTTTCCAAATTTTTGACTAGGGCTATCCTGATGTATTTTTGTCCAAGAAATCCATTTCCGAACTCAAAATTACCAAATTCAATGTCAAATTACGAAATTGCCCTTGGCAGCCCTACTTTTAGGGTTTTAGGGGCGTTTCCGTAATTATGCTTTCTCAGCCTTTTCTGAAAAAGTGCCCAACTGTAACCCCACCTATTTTCGCCCACTGAATCCAATGGAATCATCAAATCATTGAAAATCCAACTCTAAGACCCATTTACAATGCTGACCGAAATATATAGGTTTTAAGGGGAAAATTGGGGTTTTTCGGTTTCGGCTCCGTAAACACGTTCCTTTCTACTCCTAACCACTTTATTGACTATTCCATTAGGTTACAACTACCATTTAGTACCAATTTGGGCAGCATAACAGCCCCACATACCCATTTCCAAAAATTAAAACCAATGGCAATCCGGTGAAATTTCACTGATTAAATTGCTCACAGCAGCTAGAATAGTCAATACACAAGAGTTTGGAAGTTTCCTCAAGCTCCCACTAGCTTTTCTCAAAGATGGCTGAAAACCCTAACTTTCAAAACACCAAATTTGAGCTTTCCAAACCTTAAAGAACAAAGAGGAGTAGTTTAGAGTCGGAGTTATACGCGTTAGGAGCGAAATCGTCGGAGAAATCGGCTTACCTTGTGATTTTTCTTCTATTTCTCTCTCTAAACTCTCTCAACTTTCTCACACTATGTTCAGGTCTGTTTCTCGTGGTTTAGAAGCTGAATGAGAAAGATTAAGTTTATATTATCATATTTCATAATATTATAATAATTTGTTTAATTTTCTAAAATTACTAAAATCCAATTTTATGTACATAACTTCCTACATTCACGTAACCATGCCATCATGTACAACCAATATTTTCTTCTTTATGCCACATGTAGGAGACACCTAGGGGTCCCTCCCTATGGTCTCAATTGGCTTCACAACTTGTTTCGGTTACGTATACACGTAAAGTCTCAATTTTGGTCAAAATTGCACTTTTTGCTCAAATTTTCCATAAATTCATATTAAATTGACCAAAATATTATAAATATATTTTTAACCTTTATTTTCCTTAATTAATTGAAATTAACTTCAATTAATTGAAAAATAATTAATTTTGTGATATTTTGGCAAAATTACGATTTTGTCATTACCTTTCTAATCCAATTTCTTTTCTTATTTTTCTTTGGCCAATTTCCATCTATTTTTGGACCAAATATTTTCTCTAATATTCCTTCATTTTTGGACCTTAATATTGGGCTTTTTAAATTACCCAAATTAATTCCATAATTATTTGTGCCCAATTTCCCATGAATTTGAACATTTATAAATTCATAAATTCCAAATTCATGAATATTCACCATTTTATTGAATTTCCCAAATAATTACAATATATTTGGTGAATATAAAATTTGGGGTGTTACATTTCTCCCCCACTTAAATAAATTTCATCCCCGAAATTTGCTACACCTGATCAGCCATAAATTCCGGGTAACGTTTCTTTACACTTTCTTCTGTTTCCCATGTAGCCTCTCTGGGCGATAACCCTTTCCAGACAATCTTGACGAATGGAATGCTCTTGTTTCTGAGCTTCTTTTCTTGCCGATCAATGATTCGGTCAGGTGTGACTTTATAAGTCAAATCGTCGCGCATTTCCACATCTTCATACTCTATTACGTGTTCTGGATCAGGTTGATATTTTTTCATCTGGGAAACATGAAAAACATCATGTAGCCTGCTCAGATTCGGTGGTAAAGCGATACGATATGCTACAGGCCCAATCTTCTCTAAGATCTCAAACGGACCAATGTATCTTGATTGTAGCTTCTTTGCTTTCAATGCCCTGCCAATACCCGTAACAGGTGATACTTTCATGAATACGTGGTCACCGACTTCAAATTCCAGAGGTTTTCGCCTCTTATCTGCATAACTTTTCTGTCGGCTCTGAGCAGCTAGCAATCTCTGCTTGATCAATTTTATCTGCTCCGTTGTCTGATCAACAAGATCTGGCCCTAGCAATTCCCTCTCAAATAACTCAGTTCAGCATATTGGCGATTGACACTTCCTCCCATAGAGTGCCTCGTATGGAGCCATTTGAATACTCGAATGATAACTATTGTTGTAGGCGAACTCTGCTAATGGAAGGAATTTGTCCCAGCTACCTTTATAATCAAGCACACACGCCCTTAGCATATCCTCAAGGGTTTGAATCGTTCGCTCTGTCTGCCCATCAGTTTGAGGATGATATGCCGTACTGAATCGGAGCTTGGTACCCAAAGCTTCATGAACTGCCTTCCAAAAATTGGAAGTGAATCATGGATCTCGATCAGAAATGATGTTCTTTGGAATACCATGCAATCTCACAATCTCCTGAATGTAAATTTCTGCTAGTCTATCCGGAGAATAGTGAATGCTAATCGGTAGGAAGTGAGCTGTTTTCGTGAATCTATCAACTATCACCCATATAGCGTCATGGTTTCTAACCTTTGGCAATCCTGTAACGAAATCCATGGTAACGCTTTCCCACTTCCACTCAGGTATCTCAGGATTCGTCAAAAGCCCCGAGGGTCGCTGATGTTCAACTTTCACTTTCTGACATGTTAAGCAACGAGCAACAAACTCAGTCACCTCTCTTTTCATTCCTGGCCAATAGTATTGAGCCTTCAAGTCAATGTACATCTTTGTGGCTCCTGGATGCAGAGTATACTTACTCTTATGTGCCTCCTCCAGGATTTGTCGTTTCAGTTCTTGTTGCGGTGGAATATAAATCCGCTTCTTATACCTGACTAGCCCGCTGGGAGACAAGTCGTAATCCTGAGTCTCGCCCCTATCAATCATACCTCTGATATACAACGCTTCATCATCATGTTGTTGGGCTTCTTCAATTGCCACCCTCAGATCATTGTATATTTGACAGACCCCACTGCCTAACAGAATTTGACTAGACAAATTTAGGTCTCTGAAATCCTCGATCAGTTTTTGCTCATAAATCATTATGGCTGCCACCTGCACTGATTTCCAGCTTAATGCATCAGCGACAACATTAGCCTTACCGGGATGATATTTGATTTCTAAATTGTAGTCTTTCAGCAACTCCATCCATCTTCGTTGTCTCATGTTGAGCTCTTTCTGATCATACAAGTACTTCAAGCTCTTGTGGTCGCAGAACAACTCTACAGTCTCACCATAGAGATAGTGTCTCCAGATCTTCAAAGCAAACACAATTGCCGCTAACTCAAGATCATGGGTGGGATAGTTCAATTCATGAGGTTTCAGCTGTCTGGATGCATATGCCACCACTCGGCCATGCTGCATCAACACGCATCCCAATCCCTGCCCACTGGCATCTGTATAAACAACATACGTAAACTGTGGATCTGGGATCGTCAGTACTGGTGCTGTAGTTAACCTCTGCTTCAACTCTAGGAAGCTCTTCTCACAATTCTCATCCCACACAAAATGTTGAGCCTTCCGCGTCAATTTAGTCAATGGTAAAGCAATTCTGGAGAAATTCGGAATAAATCGTCGATAGTAGCCAGCTAGACCCAGAAAACTGCGCACTTCAAATACAGTCTCTGGTCTTTTCCAGCTCAGTACTGCTTCCACTTTGCTAGGATCAACAGAGACCCCTTGCTGTGAGACAACGTGGCCCAGAAACTTTACCTCTGAAAGCCAGAATTCACACTTGCTCAGCTTGGCATAGAGTTGCCTATCTCGCAATATGTTCAACACCGTTTTCAGATGATGCTCGTGTTCAGCTTGACTCCGCGAATACACTAGTATATCATCAATAAAGACTACAACGAACTGGTCCAGATACGGACGGAAGATTCGATTCATGTAGTCCATGAACACGGCAGGTGCATTGGTCAGCCCAAATGGCATCACAAGAAACTCGTAATGCCCATATCTGGTCCTGAAAGCAGTCTTCGATACATCTTCTGCTTTGACTCTCAATTGATGGTATCCCGATCGCAAATCAATCTTCGAGAATACACAGGAACCAGACAACTGATCGAGCAAATAATCAATTCTAGAGAGTGGATACTTGTTCTTGACGGTCACTTTGTTCAGCTCTCGATAATCGATACAGAGACGCAGGCTTCCGTCTTTCTTCTTGACGAAAAGCACTGGAGCACCCCAAGGCGATACACTAGGTCGTATGAACCCTTTCTCAAGTAGTTCCTCAATCTGCTTCTTCAGCTCTGCCATTTTGCTTGGAGCCATACGATATGGGGTTTTAGAAATTGGACCCGCTCCAGGCTTCAAATCAATCAAGAACTCCACTTCCCTATCTGGAGGTAGTCCACCGACATCCTCTGGAAAAACATCAGGGAATTCGTTTGCCACAGGGATACTTTCCAAGGCTACACCAGCCTCGGATTGCATAGAGCAAAATACCATGTACCCCTGACATCCCTTCTGCAAATACCTCTCAACCTTAGCCGCAGATAAAAGGTTAAGAGTAATTTCAGTGTCAGCTTGTGGCTGTGGATTCAAATATAAAACTTTCTTCTGTTTACAATCCAACAACACACCATTTGCTGTTAGCCAGTCAATCCCCAAAATTACTTCCAACCCTTGCAGTGGCAAACAAATCAGATTTACAGTTGACTCATGCGCCTCATCGTTTATCCCGCAATTCAAACAAACATCAGCCGTCACAATTCGTGTGCCCATAGGTGTAGATACAACCAAATCATATGGGGATTTATGCATATGTAAATTCAATCGTCTCACACAGTCATATGCAATAAATGAATGGCTAGCACCAGAATCATACATAACATGCACTAGACTGCCATTGAGAGAAATCATACCTTGAATCAGCTCCGGAGATTTTCGAGCTTCTTCCTGTGTCAGTGTATAGACCCTTCCTGGAACCCTGGGTCTAGTCCCCTCCGGTTGCTGCTTCTGTGGACAATCTTTCGAAAAGTGTCCTGGCTTACCACAGTTATAGCAAGTGAGTGGTTTGTTAGGATCCATTCTAAATGGGGCTCCACTACATGTCTTGCCAGGATGAAATGGCTTGCGGCAATACCAACATGTTCCACCTCTTGGGAAACCCTGGCCCCTACGGCCTCCAGCTTGATTCGGCCTCTTATTATCACCCCTAGAAGGTCCACCCTGTTCTTTTCTTTTCTGTGATGCACTTCCACTCCCAGAAGCACCTTTATTACCAGTTTGAGTTGCCATGCTCGACATACGCTTCTCAATGTATCGGCACTCTTCTGCCGCTTTACTGAAATCAGTAAAGTGTTGGGAGATCAGTTTGTCCTTGAACTCAGGTCTCAGCCCCTCTATCATCATATCTGAATTCCACTCATCATTGTCATTTAGCTTGGCATATGACGAGTAGCGTGACAGTCGGATATATCGGGCCAGATAGTCATCAAAACTCTCCCGGTCGTACTGCTTGATGCTGAGGAACTCTTTCTCTTTCTCCCTCTTGACAGTCGGAGGAAAATACTTCTTGTTAAATTCCTCTTGAAATAGTTCCCATGTAATAGGAACATTCTTCCCTTTCAGGATGAGGTCCATGCCTTTCCACCGGCTATCGGCATCACCTTCCAGCTTGTATATGGCTAACCGAGCTTTCATCTCATCTGGACATTGCAGCATATCAAAAATCTTTTCCAAACGAGCTAACCAGGTTTCCGCTTATTGAGGATCAAACTTCCCCTTGAACATAGGTGGTTGTTGCTTACTGAATCTACTCAGCCAAGCTTGGATATCCACCTCAGGCTCTGGTGGTAAATCCTCTGGTTGGGGTTCCTCCGGTATTTCTTCATAATTTCCCCACATAAATTCATCCATGCGGTTTTCCAGGTGGTCCTGTCTCTGCTGTACTCCCTGGAGGTCAACTCTTATCTCATTCATGGTTTGTTGTTGTTGTTCCAATAAATCCAAGATTCACTGCTGGATAGGGTCAGGCCTTGGTTCTCCCTCGTTGGTACCATGTCTACCCCGTCCTCGGCCTCGACCTCTACCTCGGCCTCTACCGCCTTCTCCTGGTTGTACCATCTCCATAATTCTTTCTACATGAAATTAGAGAAGAGTAAATTTTGATACAAGAGCAAGGGCATCTTTATCATTTCACAAACAGTTAGGGTACAAGTATGTCATACATAACATACACAACTATTTACAGTAGCTACATAGAAACAAAACATCAGATAACCTATAAACTACTGTACATGACATATTGTTCCCTATTACATTACATTTTCCTATCTGTACCCTCCTCAAAATACCGACTCTGGCTAAATCATTTCTATCTGTCGGTTCCGCCTGTCTGCCCTTGTCTCATAATATGTGCCGGTCGTCTCCGGTCACCCAAAATATACCACTAAGATGTTCCTCGTCAGTCACCATACATATATTTATCAACCAGGTTATACATATGCCTCAGAAACGCGTAGATGTTACTCTTTGGGCCCTGCTCAACAATAACATTCTTCTGCCAATTCCAAAAAGCAGAGTCTGGGAAGAAATCCAGTGTACTACGAACCCAGAACTCAACTGGTGCGCCAACCTGTAATTGCTCCCGGATAGCGTACAAAGACTGAACTCCGGACACAAAGCAATAGTATCGATCCACAAGTGTTGACTGAGTTCGGCATGCCCTGATATATCTACCAAAGATATAATGTCACAGCTCGGAATCTGGCCTCAAGTTATGTCGTACCTCCACTAGCTCTGTTCTGGACTCGCGGTCACTCATCTCATCGTCTGAGTCCTCTTCCGGATCCTCCTCCGGATCTTCCTCAGGATCCTCGTCGGGGTCCTCATCTGGATAATCTACCGTTTCCCCAACTTGTGACTGTCCTGGTGACGCTGGTCTAGGCTCCGGCCCGTACACAGGCAGCTGCGGCACACTCTTCCGTGCCGTCCTCATCATACGAACACCTCTAGGTCTATAGTACTCTATAAAAGGCTGTCCATCCTGAAGACGCTGCTCTGGGGGACTCTGGTTTACCGATAACTCGCCCTCGGATGATGAAATCGAACTACCGCTCATGATCCTGTCGTCAGGCAAACAAAACTATATCAGTATACCATTCTGATAATGCCAGAACCGCTTATTAGCTCTGATACCAAAAATGTCAACACCCGTTTCCATTTTGATATGCGCAGGGCAATAATGAACAAGTTCCATAGGCAAACAGAAAAGTACAGTTATACTGATAATAAGTATTTGTTTACAGACAGTCATTAACAGAGCAGAAGTCGATAATAATGACAAATATGTACAGTATGTTCCCAAAACTATTTCACATACAGACTATACAACCACTGTATTCATCTTGGGAAACGTGTCCGTCAGTTTCCCTTCTCTGCATCCTTGGCTTTTGAGCCACTGGCACCCGCTGAGACATTTTGATTAGAAAAAGGGGTGAGATTCCAAGGAATCTCAGTAGAAACATGCGATCAACATATAAAATGCGAAAATTAAATATGCAATGCACCGTATCAAGTAAAATGAAAATTCATATCATCCGTGTGTGTACACAAAATTCAGGGCCAACTAACCCGTTGAAACCCCTACATGTACCTCAGCCGAGTCCTTGACTACAGCTAGGTAAAACCAGTGTACCTCAGCTAGGTCCTAGACCACAGCTAGGTAATGTGCCTCCAGCACGTGTTCAGATCACAAAATACAGTAACATGCATCATACAAATAGTCACATAGTATATGAGAGATAGTAGTCCCTACCTTAACCTCTTTCCTGTCTCAAAGGGTCCGCCTCGTAAAACGTGTCAACTATAGGCGTCCAACTCGGTCCTAAAACATCAAATGTACAAGAAATAGGTCATAACCTATCCAAGTATCATTTTAGACACTTCCATAGTGTTTCTTGTGGTTATATTAGCCTATAGTGAAAATTTACCAAAATGCCCCCGGGACCCCGGCCCTGCCGTACCCGGCCCGATGGCACGTTTTTCCAAATTTTTGACTAGGGCTATCCTGATGTATTTTTGTCCAAGAAATCCATTTCCGAACTCAAAATTACCAAATTCAATGTCAAATTACGAAATTGCCCTTGGCAGCCCTACTTTTAGGGTTTTAGGGGCGTTTCCGTAATTATGCTTTCTCAGCCTTTTCTGAAAAAGTGCCCAACTGTAACCCCACCTATTTTCGCCCACTGAATCCAATGGAATCATCAAATCATTGAAAATCCAACTCTAAGACCCATTTACAATGCTGACCGAAATATATAGGTTTTAAGGGGAAAATTGGGGTTTTTCGGTTTCGGCTCCGTAAACACGTTCCTTTCTACTCCTAACCACTTTATTGACTATTCCATTAGGTTACAACTACCATTTAGTACCAATTTGGGCAGCATAACAGCCCCACATACCCATTTCCAAAAATTAAAACCAATGGCAATCCGGTGAAATTTCACTGATTAAATTGCTCACAGCAGCTAGAATAGTCAATACACAAGAGTTTGGAAGTTTCCTCAAGCTCCCACTAGCTTTTCTCAAAGATGGCTGAAAACCCTAACTTTCAAAACACCAAATTTGAGCTTTCCAAACCTTAAAGAACAAAGAGGAGTAGTTTAGAGTCGGAGTTATACGCGTTAGGAGCGAAATCGTCGGAGAAATCGGCTTACCTTGTGATTTTTCTTCTATTTCTCTCTCTAAACTCTCTCAACTTTCTCACACTATGTTCAGGTCTGTTTCTCGTGGTTTAGAAGCTGAATGAGAAAGATTAAGTTTATATTATCATATTTCATAATATTATAATAATTTGTTTAATTTTCTAAAATTACTAAAATCCAATTTTATGTACATAACTTCCTACATTCACGTAACCATGCCATCATGTACAACCAATATTTTCTTCTTTATGCCACATGTAGGAGACACCTAGGGGTCCCTCCCTATGGTCTCAATTGGCTTCACAACTTGTTTCGGTTACGTATACACGTAAAGTCTCAATTTTGGTCAAAATTGCACTTTTTGCTCAAATTTTCCATAAATTCATATTAAATTGACCAAAATATTATAAATATATTTTTAACCTTTATTTTCCTTAATTAATTGAAATTAACTTCAATTAATTGAAAAATAATTAATTTTGTGATATTTTGGCAAAATTACGATTTTGTCATTACCTTTCTAATCCAATTTCTTTTCTTATTTTTCTTTGGCCAATTTCCATCTATTTTTGGACCAAATATTTTCTCTAATATTCCTTCATTTTTGGACCTTAATATTGGGCTTTTTAAATTACCCAAATTAATTCCATAATTATTTGTGCCCAATTTCCCATGAATTTGAACATTTATAAATTCATAAATTCCAAATTCATGAATATTCACCATTTTATTGAATTTCCCAAATAATTACAATATATTTGGTGAATATAAAATTTGGGGTGTTACAGATACTAGGTTCAAAAAATTAATACTTTAAACTAAACACGTAAACATGCAAAAATATACTCCCTCCGGTCTTAAATATAAGACAGAGTTGACTTTTTTTTAGAGAAATTAAGAAAGTTAAATAATTTACTTAATCATATTATATGTTATGCATCTTTAGATTATATATCAGTTTATTAGTCAAACTAATTAGTTTAGAGAAAAAAATATAAATATAAATACTCTAAAGTCATTTAATTAACTTCCTTAATCTCCCTAAAAAAGTCAACTTTATCTTATATTTAGGATCAAGAGGAGTATATTATTCGCTTCTTTGGTCAAGGGAACAATGCCTAGTTTACAAAAACTATTTAGAAAACTGAATTTCTTGGGATTGAGATTATTTGTAGATGATGAACGATTGTGTTTTTTTAAAATTACGAAGTATTCTCCCAACTTCCAATTATAAAAAACCTTCTAGGAAAAAATGAGTTGTTCTTATAATAAAGTTTGATGCGATGTTTCTTTTGCCCTTCTCAAAATATAATTCACTAGTTTAATTATGGATAAATTTATAAAATTTCTTATTTTAATCAAATTTAATAACTTAACGACATTTTTATTTTATTTTATAGAGGTAGTTGAAAGAGCCTTATAATAAGGATTTAGAGAAAGTTCGAAATTGTAAAGAGTTATGGACAATGTGTGTGTATTTTAAACATTTTTATAAATAAGATAAATAAAATGTGACTAAAAATATCACAAATAAATCCAACAAGCGGTTGGTTGAGATGGTAAGGCACCTCACCTTATAAAGAGAATAACCCAAATTCAAATTCTAGGAAGCACACTTATTATGAGAGATGAAAATCTTTGCTTTATAAGCTTCGAAGGGAAAACACTTGATTAAATTTTTAAAAAAATGTCACAAATAAACACAAGTTTTAACATACAATAATTGATATTTTCAAAATTACTTTTAATTAAATAAGTGCATATTCTTGTTTTTTTTAATAATGAATAAGTGGTATTCTAATTCAATAGTCTAGACTCTAGTGACATAAAAAATTTAATCCTTCAGTTTTGCCTATATATTAAAGCAGTTTGGTTTGAATGTCTTCAAATTGAGATTCACAATAAAAATCCCTCTAACTTCCTTTTATGATTCAAGGACACCTTAACTAATCTGCATCATGATAACATTCTCTCTCAAATAAATGGAATCATAATTCTTATTAATATCATTTGGAGAAGATGAAACACAACTTCACATAAAACGAGGATATCAAATCCGCTTGTAGTTGCACAGGAGATGAGAAATGCTATCACATTTGCTGATCTTGCTCCCTCTCACCAGTTGGATTGCTCGTCTTTGGTATCAAATGGTCTTACTCTGAAACTAAATATCTTGCTTTCAATAATTTTGGTTAGGTTAATGCTTCACATTTTGTATTTTCTGAATTTTGTTGTCTTGACACATTTTCATTATTTTACTTGTAATGCTACCTTTTCGTTTAATTAATATTATTTGATCTTTTTCAAAAAAAAAGTCATAATAGCCTGTTCTTTAGAATGAAGGTTCATGTACACTTCATTTTATTCACAAGTCTTTAACTTTTCTCCTAACTTCTTTTTTTTTTTCAAAAGAAAAAAATCTTGCAAACTATCATTTTGTACCGTAAATAATTTCATCATCACAATTATAAAAATTCTAACTAAACAATTAATAAAAGAATTAATTATAATGTTAAATTATTGTCTCCAATACTTTAAAGTAATTTTTCAGTAACACTCAATATTATAATATAATTTTGAGTACATTCAATATCATAAAAAGTATATTTTTTAGCAACATTTTTTTGGGTTAAATTCAATAGAATATTAAAATAGAGTTGGTAATATATGGCCCCAACCCACCAACCCACCATTGGTTTGGAAAAAGCAGAGTTTGTTTACAATTGGGTATATTGAGCATGAGCTGCTGAGTGTGTGACGGGCTAGCTCACGGGTCCACATACTTTTCAGACAACCTAACCGGGCCTGCAACTCACAGTTCGCTCACATTAAGAGCTCTATCTTAAGCTAAATTTTTTATACAGCTTTGCCTTAAAGTTAAAGTGTTTTCTCAATAGTAATGAGTACCTTAAAGTTAGGGTATTGAGCGCTATTGAAAATTTTTTTTTTGAGGGTGTTGGATATATTAAGAATTTTTTTTTTATATTATCATCCGATATTCAGGGTTTTTTTTTAGTTACTATTACTAGATATCCGGGCAACAGACTAATCCAGTTTGAGGTTCATGATTGATCCTCCCAACATAGATATCTCCTTTGGGACTCAAACTTGAGACCCAGATGGATCTAGTGGGAATTTTAGTACAATGACAATAAATTTTGAAGAAATTATCAGTATACATAATTCTATATCAGGTCCTTAAAAAAAGAGCCGGTTGAATTTTTTTAAAGAAATTAAAGAAGCTAAATAAATGACTTAATTATAGAATATGTTGGGCATCATTATATTATATATGTTAGTTTATAAGTGAGGCAAAATAGTTTGTAGAAAAATAATAAATATAAATATCTTAATGTAGTTTATTTTGCTTCTTTAATCTTTCCCAAAAAATTCCAATTGACTCTTATATTAAAAGCATGCGAGAGTATAAATAAAAACTTATACATAACACTATTTTTTTTTTTGTCTTGGGGGTTCAACAAGGTTAGTGCATGTCTTCAAGCACAATGAGCGCTAACATCGGCGTGATTCAAACTCACAATCTTTTGGTTATTAGATCAGTTGATCGAAATTATATTTATGAACTCATTTTGCAAGAACTCTAAACTAAATCACATTATATTAAAAATAATCAATGACTTCTTTAAGTATATTGTGAAACCTAACACCATTAATATCAATTAATTATTGATTGTATTGAATGTTAATAATGGTTTTTATATTTATGTTTATTTTATAATGTGTGGACTCGTGATGAATGTTTAATTTATAATGTCTGAAATTTTGAATTTAATGCTTTATTATCAATTTATGATTTTGTAATGTATTTTTAATTTTTTTATGGTTTAAGTTTGTTAAAAAAATGTTAGTGTAATGTTAAAAACAAAAGTTTGAAAAAAGCAGTATAAAAAAATTTTAAAAAAATATGGGTTGGGCAGGCTAACTCACAAACCCAAAAGTTATAGGTTGAATTGTTAAATGTCAGCTCATATTAATACGGTTCTTCTTGACCCTCATCTATATGGTTCCAATTCGTGACGAGCCAACCAAAACCCGATGCACCGGCATATTACCAAATCTTTACTACACAAAATATAATTTATGTTATAAACTAACGAGAAGTTTGACTCCAATTTTTTTTTAAAGAAAAGGCATCATTTTATTATGAAAATGGTATAAAAAATTAAAATATTTTGAGGGTTCGAAAAAGAAAATTAACATAAGAAAATTAGCATCATTTTTATAAAAGTAGGATGATGAATTAATAATATTTCCTTAATTAGTAAAAAATGGAAATGCTTTTATTTAAATTGACGATTTTATGATTGTGGTGAAAGGGGGGAATTGATTTGCGGGGGTAATGGAGGACAGTTAGATTGATTCCAACAGTATAGAGAGGAGAGAGAGTTCTGGGCCCACTGAGTCAGAGAGAGAAAGAGCGCGAGAGACTTCCTCATCATCATCATGTTCCTTGTCCCTCCCTCGTTTTTGCTACCCATTTTCCCGCCAAAAACATTCTACAGGGGCACGTTCGTCGTTTCATTACTTTTCATTATACTTCCTCTTATTTTTTTATAGGTATATGTTTGGATAATAATCGTAGTTTCAAAAATCTTTTTTTATAAATTGAGATAAAATTTTTCTCACATATCTACCTTATAAATTGTAAAAATTATTCTCTAAAAGTTAATCCAAACACACACTAAGTGCGTAAAATTTAAATTTTCTTTGTCTTTTTTATAATAGCCGACAATTATTGTCTAAATATTTAATGAATTTTTTCTTTTCATTTTTATTTCTTAATAATTATATGTATTACATTAATTAAAAGGTCGACTATGCTTATATTTACTTTATTTTTCTTTTTGTCGCCCCTCATAAATAATGATATACTTGGAAAATAAAATTGATTTTAGACATATTTATTATTTTTAACTAACTTTAACCACTTTTTTAAATCATGTAATTCGGTTATTGAGCTCTCATAAATAGGATCGGAGGGAGTATGCTATTTGTTCTCCATTATAAGTCATTTCTATCTAATTTACATATACCAATTAAAATAGTTAAAAATATTAAATGTTATAAATTTTAACTGATTTTCCATATTACCCATGTCCTTAATATAAAACATATTTGAAGATTTGATTTTGATCTTAAATATAAGATAAATTTTTCATATTTATTAATTTTTTCCTAATTTACCCCATATTGATATGCCTTTAACAATAATTAAGGAGTGGAGGGAATGAGATAATTAAGAAAGATGACTAAGGTGTTAGAAAATACATATCATATTAACTAACTTAATTAATTTTCTTAATCTAATTAAATTAGATTAATATATCTTATATGAAAGACCAGAAGGAGTACCATTTATAATTATACTAAACTTTAACATTATATTAATTATTTCTCTTACCCCTACCTTTATTAAATATGGAAATAGATGAAGGAAATGTTTTTTGAGCAAAATATATGAAAAAATATTTAATACTCATTACATCTAACAAGTAATTTATAAACAGAACCAAGAACACCTCCTACTTGATTCCTTATAATTATAATAAGCACAAAAAGAGAGAGTACAAAACTAACGGAGAGCTTTGTTTTAGTCATATATGTGTGTGTGTGATTTTGATCTATTTTATCTCTTAAATTTATAAATTTTTCAAAATTAAATTTAGGACAATGCACATAAAATTTTCACAAATATTCAATATAACTAATTTTTTAATATGTTGTTCAAAAGGAAAAAAACTAATGTTTAATATATGTAAGTCAATTGCCTAACTCATATTTGCGACACTAACAACTGTAATAACATGCTTCAATGAAGCGGTTAAATGGGACTGAATTCCCGGCAATTCAACGTCATAGAAGGTATGGGTTGCTCCCTGACAAGAACACGGGGATGAGGACTCAGGCTTCCAGATTTCAAGCAATCTCTGACTTGGATGACGAAAGAATTTTTGAAAACAAGCAAAAGCCTCATTCACGAGACTGTGAGTGTGCAACAGATGAGGCAGGGGTCGAATGAGTTATTTCTAATGGAAGAAGGAGCTGCCACAGTGATAAAGTCAGAAATCATCCAAAAAGCAATCCAAAAGGAAATTTCTCACAGCCCCCAAGGCAATTATATCGCATAAAAGGTAAGGAAAAAATTGGATTGGAATTCAATCCCAATTAATGAGCCTAAAGCCCAAAACGTGAACCTTCCGCTGGCCTAGAACGCTAGCTCTATGGACGTTGCTGAAAATACTTCCCAGGCCCAACACGCAAGCAAGCCAAAAGTGAAAATGGGAGCACGTGTTCACAAATTGGTTGTGGGCTCCATGGCCTCATCTCATTCTAGCGTTCTTGAGGTAGCGGGCCAAATGTCGCCCAATCCTACACCACCTAAGTCAGATGAACTGGAGAAGATAGTGCCAACCAAAAACTCGAACACGAGAAGCTAGCGTCTGCCGTCCGAGTTGCAGAATCTGAACCTCATCCTGAGATTGAACCAGTCACTCAAGTGGCGACTTCTGCGTCCACTAGTGCCATAGAGCCTTTGGAATTGCAAACCAGTGAACAAGTTTTGCTACTGACAGATATGGCTACAGTGCAAGATACTTCCTCTTTGGCTTCGGAACTACCTCCAAAGCCCAGTCAGGAACCACAAGCTTCTACTATAAAGCACACTGGGCAAGGCAAGGCAATCGGAAATCTAAGAGAGGCCAAGCACAGGAGCAGGTCAGGTTCAGGCCGTAAACTACCAGATAAGTAATTGCCTTATCTGCTTATAATTATTTAAATCCCATGATTGTTTCAAGCTGGAATTGTAGAGGGACTTATAGCAAGTCTTTTCCCCGTATCCTACGTGATATCATTGCCAAACATCATATTTCTGTTATGGGGCTCTTAGAAACCAGAGTCAGTGGCTCTCAAGCGGACATAGTGGTAAAAAAACTAGGTTTCCATAACTGGTTAAGGATAGAATCTACGGGCTATGTTGGTGGTATATGGGTTCTGTGGAATGATTTTGAGGTTTCAATTGAGTATCTTTTTTCTACTACCCAACTTCTCCATTGCCGCTTGACTGACAGGAATTCAGGAGAATGTTATTGTGTTTCTTTTGTATATGGGGATCCGAGATAGAGTTTTAGACAGGAATTGTGGTCATCACTTCTGGATTTGGCAGGAACTGTATCTGAGGACTGGCTTGTACTAGGCGACTTCAATTCCTTTTTAAACCTATCAGACAAGGTGGGAGGTGCTGCTACTCATGTCAGATCTTTATCTCCTTTTCGGAATTGTGTTCATGATTGTGGTTTTCTAGAATTACCTGTGGTTGGAGATAATTTCACCTGGTCTAGAAATGAAAACAAAGAAAGACTTGACTGGGCTTTTTGCAACTTATCATGGGAAATGGCTCATCTAAATCACAAAATTTTCCACCACCTTCGTTACAAGTTAGACCATAGAGTTATAGTAGTAACTTCTGGGAATGCCCAATCTGTCCCTTCCATGGATCACTTTAAATATCAAGCAGCTTGGTGTCTTGAAGAGGGTTTCTCTGATCTAGTTAGCGCTGCATGGCTCAACAATGACTGGTCCTCTGGTTACAATACTTTTCAGGATAAAGCCTCATGGTGGAACAAGAATGTGATAGGTAGCTTCCCTAGAAAGAAGAAGATTTTGCTCAAGCGTTTGGAAGGTGTCGATCGGAAAATCACTACTCATCCTCATGCGGGTCTATACAAGTTGGAAGCGAAACTGTGGAAGGAATATATCAAGGTTGTCAATCAAGAAGAGCTTCTATGGTACCTAAAGTCTAGATGCAAATGGCTCAAGTTTGGGGATAAAAATACAAGTTTTTTCCATTCAACTACGGTGATTAGAAGGAAAAAAACAAAATTGAGTCTCTCCAAAACGCTCAAGGCGACTGGATCACCAATCAAGAAGAACTAAAGCACTCTGCTCTTACATACTTTCAAGATCTCTATTCCTCTGATCAAGCGGTGCTAAATGTGTCAGATTGGCCAGTTGACTTCCTCGTCCTAAATAATTCACAACTTGCCCATATTCAGAAAGAAGTGACTGTGGTGGAAATAAAAAATGCAGCTTTCGAGATGGGGGCTTTCAAAGCGCTGGGGCCTGACGGTCTACAGCCTCATTTCTTCCAGTCGCAATGGAATATTGTGGGACCAAAGATCTGTGATCTTATTTTTTCCATCTTTAGTGATCCATCAAAGGTTGAGGATATAAATCAGACTCACATCACCTTGATCCCAAAAGTGGACAAACCTATCTCCCTCAAGGATTTTTGTCCCATCTCTCTATGCAACGTGAGCTACAAAATATTAAGCAAGGTCCTTGCTAATAGACTGAGACCGGTGATGGAATACTTGATCCATCCTACTCAATGCAGTTTCATCAGGGGAAGACAAAGTTGTGATAACATCATTCTGGCACAAGAGGCTATTCATACTATGCGGTCAACCAGGAAGAGGAAAGGTTACGTAGCCATAAAGGTGGATATAGAGAAAGCATTTGATAGATTGGACTGGGACTTTCTGAAATTTAACCTCTAAAGTCTTGGTCTAAGTGAGCACCTCGTTTCGCTTTTGATGATGTGTGTGTCCTCTGCTTCTATGAGAGTTGTATGGAATGGCTCGCTTTCAAATCCGTTTCACCCAACGAGAGGAGTACGACAAGGTGACCCGTTGAGCCCCTACCTATTCATTCTGTGCATGGAAAGACTTAGTCAGTTAATTAACCTGGAAGTTGAGGAGGGCAGATGGAAACCACTCAAACTCAGCCCGTCTGGTCCCGCGATATCTCATATCTTCTTTGCAGACGATCTTCTTTTGTTCAGTGAGGCTTCTTTAAACCAGATGGAGAGAATCAGGGATTTGATGTCTTACTTCTGTAGAGTGTCAGGTCATCGTATCAGTCTTCCCAAATCAAAAATTTTTGCATCCAGGAATGTACATTTTCATAGAGCATCGGAGCTGGGCCAAACCTTAGGAATTAGCATCTCAGCTGATTTGGGCAAATACTTGGGCGTTCCACTTCTTCACAAAAGAATCTCCAAGCTGACATATGCTCCCCTGGTCGCAAAAGCCCAAAAGAAACTTTCCAAGTGGAAGGGAAAATTCCTGAGTATGGCTGGTCGAACAGTTTTGATAAATTCTGTTCTCTCAACTCTTTCTTTCTATCAGATGCAAACCTCTTTTCTTCCTAAAGGGGTGTTGCAGGATCTTGAGAAACTGAACAGAAATTTCTTCTGGAACCAGGGACAAGAAGGCAAGAAAATGCACTTTATTGCTTGGGAGAAAATTAAGATGGACAAAAAAGAGGGTGGGCTTGGCATTAAGGATCTATCTAGTCAGAATGAAGCTCTCATTATGAAACTATGCTGGAATCTACTCACTAGGCCCAATGCATTATGGGTGAAAGTTCTCAAAGCTAAGTATGAATGTGGAGATCATAGATTTCCAACGGTTGAAAAGAAAAGAAATCAATCGGCTGTATGGCGCGCAATTACATCAGTATGGGATTCCTTCATGAGTGCTGTGGGGAGCAAACTCCGGAGCGGTAACCAGACAAGTGCTTGGTGGAACTTATGGACTAGTCTTGATCAGCCGCTAATGTACTACGTTGACAAGAATCAAGATCTAATTAACCCGGAGGATGTGGTTAGCCAATTTGTCAACAGTGAGGGATGATGGAACTTACTCAAGTGGGCCATGTTCTTGCCGTGGTGGGTGATTGAAAAGATTAAAAGCATCCATCCTCCCTCCCTGACAGGCGAAGACTCCTTCTGGTGGCGGGAATCCTCTGATGGTAACTTCAGCGTCAAATCTGCCTATTCCATGATCTATTCGTCGCGTTCGCTGACGCCGGATCCTTTCTGGCAACGTATCTGGAGGTGGCCTATTCCTGAGAAAGTCAAATTCTTTATGTGGCAATTGTTCCAAGAGAGAGTTCCTACAAACTCAATTCGAGCGAAGAGAGACGTGAGGATAAGCACCGAGTGTCCTTTTGAGTGCCACTGTGAGGAAACAGTCATCCACGCTTTGAGAGATTGCGAGCTTGCAAATAATGTATGGCTTTCTTGTACTAACCTAATCTATCACTCTGTTTTTTTCTCTAGAAATTTGCAGGTCTGGATCAAATGGAATATGCGGCACTCACCTGGTAGCCGTAGAGTGTCTCAATGGCCCTGGCTAAGGGTCTTTGGCTCACTGTGTTGGCTAATATGGAAGAACAGATGTAGAAAAGCCTTCGAAGGTACTACCGACCACCCGCGACAACTACTGCACAGAGGATTTCATTTCCTGCATGAAGGTATTGAAGACGGACGATACAGACACAAGATACTTAGAGCTCCAGATAGAGAAGCAGGAAAGTGGTTTCCACCTCCAGATGAATATGTTCGGGTCGACATGGATGCTGCCGTAGATGAGCACAGACTTTCTGCTGTAGGAGGTATTGTTCGTGATAGTTCAGGAGCTTGGATATGTGGTTTCCAAAAGAACACGGGCTTCACTTTCGGCTCAACAGCTTCAGAGATCCAAGCGATCAAGACTGGACTACAAGTATGCAAATCAATGAATTTTACCAAGGTGAAGTTACACACTGACTCAACAGAAGCCCTTCAGTTACTGTTTCAGCCAGGGGTTCACTACCACCCTCTACACAGTGAATTAGAGGAAGTCAGGGACTTAATCTACCTGAACTGGGATTTAGAGATTCTCCACTCGCACAGAGAAACTCTTGCATGTGCAGATTTTTTGGCCAAATCGGCTCTTGACTCGAACGATGACCTCTCTTTATTGCAACACCCTCCAGGTCATTGTTCGATCCAAATGTTAGCTGACTTAAGCTAAGATTTGGTTTTTGGTGTTTGAAGTTTGTAGGTTTATGTATGGGTCATTCTTGACTCCCAAGAGAACTTTGCTCTTGTCATTGTAACTCAAAAAAAAGAAGGTGGAACTTGTTGTACCGTATATCAATGACTCATATTATTTATAATTTATTAATATATATATTATTTATATCTTAATAACATAATTTTATTATAATAACTATATGAAACATTTAAAATTTTGAAATAGAAATTCTGTCTGTTATATATATACATATATTATTACCATCAATACATTTAATCTTTGATTTGCCCCCTCAATGAAGGCCAAAGTTCAATATTCATGGTGTGCTAATGCCAATAGAATTTAAGCATACAAGAAAACAAAAATATTAGTGAGATAAGTTGTTGCATATTAATCAATATACTGCGTATTATAAAGCGTTTCTTCAATTTCATTCAATCACTATAGTTAATGAATATACTCTTGGATTATTTAATAATTAAGTAATATTTTTCTTACAAAGTTTAACGTATTTAATTTGAAATTACTTAAAAAACATAAATATATTAAACTGAAAATGGTAAACTTTATGTCACTTTTTCAGTCCCATCCCATCCATTTTTTGGAGAGGGGGGACCGCAGAACACCGGGAATTGTTCAGGACAGGAAGCGGGCAGACTTAGTAGATAATGGGCCGACCTATGGGCCCAAACCCCACGTAGACAGTGCCACGTGGAGAACTGGGCCCCATACTAATACATGATAATCTGGAATGTCGTTTTCTACTTTCCACTCTTCACGATCTCATTGGTTCGTATAGTACACTTTGTCAACAACGACAGGCACAACAATTCAATAGCAACGGACAAATCTGCAATTTCAGCAAGATGCCATGTCATCATATTGTTACCACGGGAAGTTTTTTTTTCTCGGTAACGTTGTACCTAGGATTGACCAAGGTATTAAAATTCGGACCGGGCATTGAACCGATCGAGATAGTGGGTCAAGGGTCAGTGGGTCAGACCGGAGTCAACCCGGGAGTCAGACAATTTAAGGATTAAAAAAAATTCCATAGAGGTTAATGAGCATCATAGTATCATATTGTAATCCAATAACATCAAAAGCAATAACCAAAACAAACTCACAGTAATAGAGGTTTTTTCCATCCATAATCCTTTAAATACTTAACTAATCATCAATTAAATCCATAATCTTCATTAACAGCATTCAAATCTGCAGGTATTGCAACATCAGGAGGTGTAGCTGAAGGAGGAAAACCAGAAGTACTAGGACCAACATCATCATTAGCATTCAAACATGGAAGTTCAGGAATGACCACATATTCATCACCTACGTATAAAATATTGAAATGAATTAAATTCTTCATATTCATAGTTTTGTGAAGAAGAAAACATAATTATGTACTATTATATAATATAATCTTAATAAACCATTAAACCTTCATAATTCCTTGTAAGTTCTTCAAGTTCAGAATGTGCCACATCTGGATTATCAAACTCAGGAGTTGGATAATCTTCAACAACCCAAAAGTCCACTTTATCTATTGATTCAAAATCAATCAGATCGTAACTTTCCTTCTTCTTTGCCAATGTATCTCTTTAATGCCGAAATGAAAGAAGTTCAACATTAGTAAAAGGCATATTAAATAAGGTCTATAAAAGCAAATTAAGTCATAAATTTTAAGATTACCTATACTTTAACTTCAGATTGTAATTTGTGAAAACCAAGTCATTGAGCCTTTGATGCTCCAAACGGTTTCTTCTTTTTGTGTGTATGCGCTCAAATAAACTCCAGTTTCTTTCACAACCAGAAGAAGAAGAAGTTTGGCTAAGTAGACGAATAGCAATCTGTTACAACTCCGGAATTGAACCACCATAGTAGATCTACCACTCATCTACATTAAATAAAAGACATTCAGTTAAACATAGTATGAAATATCAAATATGTATTAAACATTCAGTTTCTTTCTTACAAGGATTTAGTTTTTGGGCAGCTTTTTCACATGAAACTTTATTAAAGGATTCTTTACGATCACGGTAGACACTCATTTGCTGCATCAGTGTGACATAACGATCCATATCATCATGTGAATGGGCCTCCAACACATCGATCAAAGATTGCATTAATTTGTTCCTTGTAGTAATTTATGCATTGTAGAAGAAGGCAGGATTCAAAAGATAAGCTGCTGCATGAAGCTCACTCTTTAAATGTTTATCCCATCGAGCCTGAATAATGCTAGTGTATGGCCTGTACAGCTCCTCCTTATTCTGAAACATCTCCTTGATTACTGTTTTAGCCTTTTACATGCCTTCATAGACATAAGGCATGGAAGGCTTGCCATCAGAATCAACAATTCTTAATAGTTTAATAATCGGGGAAACAATCTTGACAATTTGAAAACATTCGTTCCAAAACCGATTATCAAGGATGATTGCACAAAATGTTTTCCCAGGCTCACTGTTAGCCAATTTGTGTTGCACAAAATGCTGATCAACAACTAGAGCTTGTAAGTCATATTTGTGCAAAAAAATGCTATGCAAGGTAATAAATGTGGTGGCAAACCTTGTAGCACCAGGACGTACAATTTCCTTCCAACCAGGTCTTTTCCGTAACCATGATAAGAAGACCATATGATTATAAGCAAAGATAGAGATTTTAGATGCCTTTTTTGCAAGATCAGACACATGAGGCATGGAAGCAATATCTTTCAAAACAAGATTCAAACAGTGAGCTGCACAGGGAGACCAATAAATGGTTTTATACTTCTCTTTAATCAGTCTGCCGCATGCTACATAGTTAGCGGCATTGTCAGTCACCACATGGACTATATTCTCAGGGCCAATCCACTCAATAACTTCATTGAACAAAGAAAATAAAGTTTTTGCATCTTTAACTACATTTGAGGCATCAACTGATTTCACAAACACCATGCCTTGCACTGAATATACTAAGAAATTAATCAAAGTACGTTGTCGAATGTCAGTCCAGCCATCAGCCATTAGTGTACAGCCATTTTCTTTCCACTTAATTCGATAACTATCAATCAATAACTGACACTCTTTTTTACGGTCTTGCAACAAGGTAATTCTATACTCATGAGCACTAGGGGCCTTAAACCCAGGACCAATGCAGCAATAGCATCAACGGCTTTTTGAAACAAAGGGCAATTTTATGCATTAAACTGAATGCAATTCACATAAGCCCAGTCAGCAATAACAACCTTAGTAGCATGTTGTGTTTCTTGACTTGCCCAAGCACTTTTGATGCTTAGTTGAGCACCCGGGGTTGTTCTAGCAGCAAAATACTTGTCAAGCTTCCCAGCCCCAGTTGCTTTCCTCTTTGTGCCACTACTCTCATTGGATGTCCTAAGTGGATGTGAATCTATTGGCTCTTCAATTTCCATATCATCAATCTCTTCTACATTGTCACTAGCAATAGGTTTTTTATTTGCACCCTCTATCAATGATTCTTTCATTCTAGCACGTATATCATGAGATACTTTCTTACAAGAAGACACCTAACCACTTACACCAGCTAGATGTTGCTTTAACCTATTAATTCCACCTCCCCTGTAACTTGATGCACATAAGAGGCAAGTAAAAACATTAACTCTCCCCTCTTTTTTGACAGACACATATTGCCAAGCAGGATCAGTTTTGTTGACACTTCTTGTTGACTCTGTGGAATTAGAGACATTCGGGTTAAGGGGGTTGCTAGACTCTTCTGTAGGGGTAGTGGTGGTGGGGGGATTATCACTTCCTTCACCACTTCTGACATCCATGAGCAAATAAGGTGGCAAATCCAAATACAGGGTCTTTTCAATCAACAAAGGAAAGCAAACAAGAAACACCCAGTTCACTGTAAATTGCAAGAAACACACATCTTATATCATTTTGACATTTTCTGAAACAAGAATTCCAGAATTCTCTTCAATAATTCAATGAATTTTCTAGCAAACATACTATACCGTAGATAGTATACTAGCATAAATTGGATCCATAGTGAAACACTGAAACATACTAAGCTTCATTACTAATTGGCAATTGCCATTCACTGTAAATTGCAGAGCCTATAATTTTTACTTTTCAAAAAACGTTTGTAAATCCTAAAGCTCAAAATGCAATATACTACTCCCTATCAAAAAACACTTATAAATCCTAAGGCTCACTGTTCTACCAACATTTTATTAAAACCTCTAGACATTTCCTTTGTATGATTTAATAATTTAGAGTACTCGTGTAAAAAAAATGTACTCGTGTCACAGCATATATATATATACATGAGCACTTTCAAGTTTCAACCTCTTTCAAAAATTCCGGATATAATCTTTCTTTAAAAATGGAAATTTTCCAGCATCAAAATATCATCCAAACAATCTTATTAGAAACTTCAATCATACTATAATTCAATCATCCCATATATTTTTCTCAAGCACCCAAATGGCCAAATCACGATCTTCAGTCCCCCCCAAACCAAATTTTGAAGCATAATCTTTTTGAAGAACACAGACCAATGAGTTTTCAGTTTCACTTCTTCACTAATAATGCAATAAACTACTCCCTTTCGCTCAAAAAAAATTAATACATACCAGAGAGCCACGGAAACTACCACCAGAGCTGAACAGAAAAGAGCAGAAACGGTGAGCCATGGCGGAGCGGCGGAGCAGTGGACGAGCAGCGTCGAGACTGATTTGGGATTTGAGGGAGTACGCCGCTGAGTAGAGAAGAAGCAGAGGCCAGAGACTCTAGGACAAAAGCTTCTTTGACCGAGAACGAGGAAGGAGAGGGAGCCGGTTCAGAATGAGAATGCTGAGCTGATGAATCGATGATGTATCAGTTCGATTTAAAAAAAAAACCCTCAAAACGGCGTCGTTTCAGACGCTGGAGAGGAAAAAAATTTTGACCCGCCGACCCGCACAGCTCGGCGGGTCCGCCGGGTCGCTACCGGTGTGATCCGGTTCTATCCGGGTCAGACCGGTTTGCTACAGTAGCGACCCAGTGACCAAACCGGACCGGCCAACTAACCGGTTCGTCGGGTTCCGGTCCGAACCGGCCGGTTCGGTCCGGGTTCCCTAACCATGGGATTGACTTGAATTTACGGCAATAAAATTGTTTTTTTATTCTGATTTTTATAAATTTAAAATAGGATAAAAGTAATGTTTTAAAAATCAAACCGGATGTTGGGTTGGAAAAGTCAGCGGGTCAAGGTTCAATCGGTTGGAAAGATTGAGCCGTTGAGCCGGACCGGTGACGTAATAATTAAATTTAAAAATATTATATATAAATATATATTATAATAATTAGTCTTTAATCTAATTTCATATAAAGTTAATAAAGTCACAAAACACCATTTAAGGAAGAATATTTAAATCAACCATTAACCTAACAAAAAGCACATAATAATGATTTCATGCCTTGTTAAACATCGGTATTTTGTGGTTCTTGATTGATTCAAGTATGAGTTTCTTGAAAAGCATTTGGACAAAAAATGTCATCATCTTCTTGAGTAAATGACCCAAAATCAAGACCATCAACTCTAATCCCAGAACTTCTAATTCCAGTCTGAATTTGAGGATGAACCTTATTGCCTTGTTCTTTAAAAACATCTTTATAAAATAGTATGGAACAAACTAAATTAAAAAAATTAGTAACATATAATATAAATAAAAAAAATAACATGTCTAACTCTACAATTTAAAACATCTAACCTTTATCATTAATGGTAATTTTTGGTTTTGGCAATGTGGTATCATCATAAATGACATCTTCTATCTCTTCGGTGGAAAGTATTGAAAGTGGAGAATAATCAACTTTTTCCATTATCAAATATTCAATTTTATCAATATTTTCATAATCAATAGGATCAGAGTCTTTTTTCTTGTTAAGAACCCTAAAAAAACACATGAAAATGAAATATTAATATAATTATTAGAAGCCATTTAATTAATTTTTTTAACCAATACAAAATTTAGTAGTAAAGTGTAAATTGTAAAGTGAAAAGGCTAGAAAAATATACTTATTCCTCAAACAAAAATTGAAATGAATAAAGACAAGATCATTTAGCCTTTTATGTTCTAATCTATTTGTTTTCTTGGAGTGTATTCTTTCAAAGACACTCCAGTTCCTTTCGCAACAAGAAGAAGAAGCAGTTTGACTCAACAATTGAATAGCCAACTTTTTAACATTGGGACAACTACCTGCAAAATATCTCCACCATTCATCTATCATGTTAAAATAAACATCATCAAATATAAAAATAACAATTAAAGTCAGATTCATATAGTATAATATAATTGTATAAGAATTAAGAAGTAAGGAATTTTACCAGGTCGCATTGATTTTGCAGATTCAAGAGCCATGGGATTATTGAAAGTGCCACTTTTATCTTGATATATTATACCTTCTTGCAAAAACTTGGTCTTATTAGATGTGGCTTTCCTACCGATGATAGAAAGATATCCTTACATATAACTTCTGGCTTTTGAGAGAAGTTAGCCTTATCATAAAGAAAAACAGGATTTAAGATATAAGCTGCCGCATGAAGATCTTGGCGAAGCTGAGAATCCCACCTACGCTTAATAATACTCGTGAATGGCTTGTACAATTTTTTTTGTGCTATTGAAAGTGCATTTGATAGCTTTCCTTGCCCTGTGCATCCCTTCATAAATATATCCCAGTGAAGGCCAATTATCAGAATCTACAATTCTCAGACGTCGTATAAGAGGTTTAACAACTTCAACAATAGCCAAACAATCATTCCAAAATACCCTATCCAATACAACCGCAATCACATCTCTTGCCCTATGATCTCTTGAGTATCTAGAGTCAACAAATGTCTTACTAGTTACCAAGGCTTGCAAGTTATGCTTGTGCTCAAGAATACTTTTTAAAACAATAAAAGTGGTAGCAAATCGTGTTACTCCCAGTCGGATTATTTCTATCCACCCTTCTCTTTTTCTCAGCCAAGCTAACAAAAATCTATGGTTGTAAATGAATTTTGAAATCAAAGATGCACGTATAGATAAACATGTGACAATATCTATTTTTCCAATGTCTGACAAAATCAGGTTTAAGCAATGTGCAGCACATGGAGACCAATAAATAGAAGGATACTTTTCAGCCAATAATTTCCCAGCAGCTTTATAATTAGCTGCATTATTAGTAACAAGATGGACGACATTATCCACACCAGCAAACAAAATCATGTCCACGAATAAGTTACATAAAGTTTGGGCATCTTTCATAATGTCTGATGCATCCACAGATTTGATGAAGACAATTCCTTTAGGTCAATAAATGAGGAAATTAATCAACTACCAGTTTCGTTGCTCTTGCCAACCATCTGCCATTATCGTGCAACTAGTTTCTGCCTAAAAATTCCTGCACTTATCAACTAACAACTGAACTTCTTTTTTCATATCTTGTATCAATTTTGTTCTAAATGCATGGTAAGAATGCGCTTTATAACCGGGGCCAATAGTTGCAATAGCATCTATCATAGGTTGGAAGTACATTGAATTAATTGCATTAATTGGAATGCAACAATCATACAACTACTTAGCCATAGCCATGTCTGCTCTATGCATAGCTTCTTTACCCGCAAATGCACTTTTTATTCCTGGCTGTGCACCTAGGGTTGTCCTTAGGCCAAAGAAGGACCTTGTAGGTGCAATAGGTGCCTTTCGTTTCAAAACTTTAGATGATCTTGAAGGAGGATTTTGAGTATGTGAAGGAGAAACTTCTTCCAAATTTGGAGCATCTCCTTCTGATGGTGTGACATTAGGTCCATATGGATTGTCTTCTTTAAATGTATCTTGCTTCTTTCCCTTTTTCTCTTCAATTTCTTTCAAATTTTCGTTCAACGGATAGCGAACATCTCCCGGAACCTTTTTACAACTTATGATGTCCCCTTTTATTCCGGCAAGATGTTGTTTCATTCTGTGTATTCCTCCCCCAGCAACTTCCTTTCCACAATACAAGCATTTCAAGTGAGGTTTGCCACCTAGGGTTTTGTTGGGCACTTGAGAACAATGCTCCCATGTTGGATAGGCCTTTGATCTAACAGATTGGGTGGAGGGAGCAGTAGTAGATACTTGTTCTGCTTGGGATGACATTTCCTAGTTCCTACAATACATTAAAAAGAAATTATTATAATTTTATGACATAAATATTTGTTGCAAAAACAAAGCACCCAACGTATTGCAAAATTTTCACATATTTATTCTCAAATAGGATTAGTTACTTCACCTAAATCCCAGCACAGTACTGACAAAGAAAAGAACTGAAGAGCAATCCACATATAACTTTGAAATACATGACCAAGAGATGAAGTTAATTGGTCAAGTTGCCACACCTAATTAAACAACATCTGTGGACTGTTTAATTTTAGCTAAGTAGGATTTTTTTTGGATGAAAGCAAAACAAAACAAATTATATGTGCAAACAAGCTCAATTAGCCATAGTTTTATACTTATAACAGGACTTGTGCACTCATAATAGTAAGAGTCACATTATAATGCAAAACTAAAACAAATTATTCATTATCTCTAATTTGAAATAAAGCTCAAGTATGCAACAAGAGAATTTGTTTTAATCATTCTAAATTTTCTAGTTGTTATTTCTATGTTAACGCAACAACAATGTAGAAAGCTTAACAACTCCATTAAACAAAAATCAAGATCAATTGACTATTTTCTTTAGTCAAAGTAGAACTTGCATATTTTAAACAATAAGTTTTTTTTTTCTGGAATAACACTTGATAGACTTTAAGTTCAAGTAACTAAATGAAGTTGCACAACCACCGTAGGTAAGCCTAGCTTTTGGCCTAAGATAAAAGTCATCACCTACTTGTTCATTGAGCATACTGATAATAAAAACGAAAACAAGGTCTTTTGTTTTACAGTTGAGATTATTATAGGAAAAATAAGCATTCTCTGGGTAAGGGCAATTATTAAGGAAATTCATGATTATGAGGCAAATATAAAATAGCAGTCCATACAACAATAGCCAGTAACTTGTTCACCAAACTAGCAGTCCATACAAAACTAAATCATAATTGTGAACCACGAGCTTTCTTATGTTTGGACAGAATTTTTAATGACAACATGCAGCACTCTAAACATAATTCAAGCCCAACATTTCAGCACTACTTTTCAACACAAGACAAAAACTACAAGTTGATGGTTTCAAAAATCAAAATAGAGTCCTGGAGAAAAACACTGACCAACATGGAGCACTTTTCAGCCCAAAACACAACTTCAAAGAGTGCAGAATTTAAAAGCACGACCTTGCACAAAAATTAGCCATATGCAATGCCATAACTTCATCAGTTTCATACTTTCAGTATACTCTGCCTTAGGTTGAAAAAACAGAGCATTGAAAAGAATAGAGTAAAGAGACATAATAGACCATACAGAAGCTCATCCATGACGTTGTGAGGGAGGATTTTTGGGGGTTTGGATGTGGCGAAGAAAGGCAGAATCACAGACCCCATATATCAGCCACGCACGGCTGTGGGCACCGGCCCAAATGGCTGAGGAAGAGGACGCAGTGGACTCACAAAGCTTGCGACAGTCACAGTGCCACGACGAACAAAACTTGAGAGATGAAGAAGAAGCATGGACGGTAGCACACGACGGATGAAGGAGGACGACGACAGCCATACACGGCGGATGGCGATGGCGATGGCCAGCTGCTCCACTTTCGTTTATCGATTTGGACCTAGGGCACGGTGGGTTTCCGGTTTCCCTTTTCAGCTTTGAGTTTCCACTTCCCAAAAGTGAAAAAGCTTTTAACTTTTGCACTTCTTTTGTCTCCTTTTGGTCACTTTTCTCAAGCTTCAATTCAGCATAAAAAAAGTGCAAAAAAAGATTTTTCAGAAGGGAAATTGGGCCGGACGGTTATTTGAAATCCGGTCCAAGTTCCAGCCCGATAGTGGCTGGCGGCCTAATGGAGGTTAAATTCCGGCCCAATCCGGTTCAAAGGGGAAAGCGGCCCAAAATGGGTGACCGAACCACCTCAAGGACCGGCCGATGGTCCAACCGGTCGAACCGTCTGGTCCAGTCCTTAAAAGATTGGGTAAAAGTCAGATTATAAATATAATTTATATTTGGATTTATGGTGGCAGAAGTGACTTTGTTTTAAAAAATAAGACTTTTGAGTTTCTTCTCACAAAACATCAACCCAAACACTCTAATTTTCAAAAATGCCACCCCACTGTGCTTTTGCAGACCAAAAGCCACATTGGGATGGCTTTCAGGCTATTAAAGTGTAAGGGAGCAATTTTATCCAAACTGTTATCCCAATTAATTTTAACCGTTCATTAATCAAATATGTTAAGCTGATAGTATATATGTTATCCATGTCATTTTTGTTAAGGTGTAAATTTGTCCCGTAAATTTATGTGTCGTCTACTTAATTCATTTTTTTAAAGTTAGATTTAAAAATTTCGGGAAAAATTGGCATGTTAACAAAAATGATGTGATGACATGTGGACTGTAATCTCAGCATATTTAGTTAACTAATGATAAAAAATAACTAGGAT
This sequence comes from Inga laurina, assembly GCA_963855925.1. Lineage (NCBI taxonomy): Eukaryota > Viridiplantae > Streptophyta > Magnoliopsida > Fabales > Fabaceae > Inga > Inga laurina. The sequence goes on along the minus strand of OY979702.1, from coordinate 65,892,971 downwards.
AACATTTAGGGAAAAATGGCTTCATTTTTTATACTTTTGGGGTAAAATTGTCCCACAACCCTGTTAACATATTAAACTTAATGATAAAATTCAAGGAAAAATTTTTTGGGTTAAAGGGCCATTTTGTCCTGGAAGTTTTTCGGGGTGTAATGTTTTCTGAAAGTTTTCAAATCGTAACAATTTTTCCCTAGTCGTTATTCTAATCAAATTTGACTGTTAGTGGACCAAATATATTAAGCTGACAGTCCACTGTTAACCTCGTGAAATTCCTGTCAGAATTGCACATTTCCTCCTATTTCTCCCACACTTTGGGTATATTAGTGGGCATTTGGGAGTGCTAAAGTAGAGGAAATGTGTTCTATTCATGCTTGGCACAAAAAGAGTATAAATGTGGAGGAAATATGTTACTAACTGCTATGATTATTCAACTGTGATTGTTTGTGAGTTCTTTTTGTTGAAAGAATACAGATTCAGTCATAGCTGGACCAGAGAAAAACAAAATCAAGGAGAAGGAAGCCAAATGAAGCTGTAGCCATCAACCGTGCCAGGGAAATGCAAGATGGGATGAGAACAGATCATAGAAAGAGAGGAAACTGAACTTCAAAGATGACTAGCCGTGGCCAACCATTCCATGGGCCGCGGCCAACTTGAGGTCAGAAGGTTACTGGCCGAGGCCAAGCATCCATGGGCCACGGCCAACTTGAGGTCAGAAGGTTACTAGCCACGGCCCAAAGGTGGACAGAAGCTCACTGGCCGCGGCCCACAGATCTCCTGGCCGTGGCAAACCCCTGAAAATGCTGTTGTGTGTTTTGTCACCTGGGAACTATAAAAGCGGAAACGAGAGGCTGAAAGAGGGGGATCCAGACTAGGAAAGACCGAGGGAGGAGGCTGAGACAGTCCTCTGAGCTTGGGTATGTCTGAAATCAAGGAGAATCAAGGAGAGATTGAAGATTTGCAGAGATTTCAGCTCAGATTCTCTAGTTTTTTCTGTATTCTTTCCATTTCTCCTCTGTAATTCTGATATGGCTGTAATGAGAGTTTATGTCTGTGATTCATTTTTGAACATGGATAGCTAGAGTCCCATTCTAGGATTGTTTATGATCCTTTGTATGTATTAAACTTGATTCCTTTCCTCTCTAAGTATCTAACGGCATATATATGTTGATTTTACTCCGTCTTTACTGCTGTTTGTGACAGGCCATCATTGTGGATAATGTGTTCAATTAAATTAAGCTTGAGAGAGTTAATTTTGATTGTAGAACTTGAGTGAAATCATGCTAGACTTGAAGTTTACAACTAAATGGATAGTTTGTTAATAACATAGAGATATAGTTATTAACCTAGCATTGTCAAATTAAGATTGGTGTGTAATGAATATCTTCTCTTAGCTGTAGCAAGAGATTGTGCATGCTAATAGAAGATATAAAACTGGTTATGACTTGAGAGAGCTTAATCATATGCTTGAGATTCTTAGACTGACATATATATACCCCATGGAAAGGATCCTTGGAGAGGAAAAGAAGTAAGTTTATGAAATACTAAGAGGATGGACAATCCTAGGCTTATTATACTTGATTGAAGTCACACAAATCAGAGTTTTGTTCAGTAAATTTCAGTTTTACAAATATATCTTTTGAAATTCCTTTTTCCACACACAACATGTCTTGGCTCAACTTAATTGAATTCATCAAATCTATTGCTTGACTAATTTGTTACTCAAATCCTCGAGGGAACGATCTTTACTTATCACTTTATTACTTGACGCGATCCGTGCACTTGCGGTTGCGAACATCCACCTATCACCTATGTCAGTTTTGTTTTGGATTTATTTGCAAATTTGCCCTAAAAGTTTTCGCTCAAAAGCAATGTTTCCCTGGAAGTTTTTGAATCGCAGCAAGTTCACCCTGACTGTTATTCATCTTAAATCTATCTGTTAGTTGACCAAATATGTTTATTTGACAAGTCTATGTGTCATCCACTTCATTTCTTTAAAAGTTTGATTTAAAAATAAGTAATTTTTTTAAGAAAATACATCCCTTCTGAAGGATTAAAGACAATCAAAGAGGTATTTACTCATATCGACGTCGCTGGGGCATGATGGCAGAAAGTTTTTGATGCCATTATTCTTGCAATCTTTCTTAATATGTTGTGTATCCAGTGATTAAATCTTTTTTTTCATTACTCTACGGTAAATGTTAGCTCCTCTTTCATATGTTACTTCTTCTTTAATGTTGTTCACATTGCCAGTTCAATATATTTAGTCAACTAACAGTCAAACTTAACCTAGATAACTGTCACGACAGCATTGTTATGATTTTGAAACTTCAACGGTAGTTTTGCTTCTAAGTGAAAACTTTCGGGGCAAATTTTCACTTCAACAAAAATGACGTGGATGACACGTGGGTTACCAACTCAGCATATTTGGTTAACTAACGGTTAAACTTAACTAGAATAACGTCTAGGGTAAAACTGCTACAATTTGGAAACTTTTGGAGCAACATTACACCTAAAAAAAAAATTCCAAAGCAACATTACCCCACCTTATCAACTTACAGGGCAAAATAACCCCTTAACACAGAAAAATTTCTTTCCCTGTTATATCGATATTAATTTGTTTATTTTTATAGTTTTTATATAATTTTAATAGAGCCAGGAAATTGAGCCGGCTCGTTTAAATTAAGGGTCGAACTTATGATTTAGAGCCTCCAGAAAGAGTCAGGCTTAAAAGAACCAACCTTATAAGGCCACGGGCTTAAACGGATTAGCCCTGCAGGGACACGGGTCAGCATGTTTAAGCCGCCAATTTTTTTAATTTTTACTAAACGACTACAAGTTGAGTTTTGTCATGAGGCTAATGATTTTTTAAAGTTGAAAATGTTTTTTAAATCATATATTTCTGCTATTTGAATGTTTTTAAAGCAAAAAGTTGATTATATTCTTATCAAAAAGCTAAGACAAGCTTATTGATGGCATTATAGTTAATTAAAAGTCTTCTAATTGATTTTTTTTAACAAAAAATTACTCAATTTTTAAGAATCTTTCATTTGGTTCTTAATAATTTTAAAAATGAAATTTTATTTATAAATATTAAATGAATCATTTTTTTATTGATGTAAGGTAAACAAAGAAAACAACTTTTTAATTGTATTTGAAGAGATCCGAATATTATGCTAACTATATCAAAAAGTAAAAACGAATAACACACATTGAAAAATGAGAAAATAGCATTGGTCTCTAACTGTATTGTCCCAATTTGGGATTAAGGACTAATGACTTCACAAGTGGTGTAATTATTGTTAATTAAATACTTATGAAGAATATGATGTGAATTACGATCCAAATGTGTTCTGATCACTGTCCAAACCCTGTATTTAAGTTCAAGTATGGATTAATATCTAAATTGGGTTAAGTAAGAGAGAGGGCGCATATTAAGGTGATATGGAATGATATAAATGTGTTTAGTGGTGAGTCAAGTGGAATTGCCATAATCAGGGGCAAAATGGGAAATTCGCCGACCAATTAATTAATTAGCTACTGAAAAGGGAGTCTATTAATTGGTAGGAAGCACTATGGCATGCTTAGTTTCTTAAGAAATTATGTTAGAATAATCATATGCATGTATGTACATGGAACGAGTTAGAAGAAGACCCAAGATTTTGACAAGTGTCCAATTGGAGGCCATGGATGAAGTAATTTCAAACTTGTTTCTTTTCTTCCCTTTCTCTCTCAAAGTCGATTAATGAGCATGGGAGAAAGGGAATAATTTGCATCTTCATCATTTTCTCATTCTCTCTCCCTCTATCCTCCATTGTCGTTGAGTTCAAGGTAGAAAGAGAAAGTAAAGGTGAGATTTTTACATTGTAGTTAGCCTCTAATGCTCTAAACCTCTTCTTTAATGTTGTCCACCTTGATAAGAGCTTCATCTTGATGGTTTTAGATTTTTGAAAGAATGTGTTTTAGAACTTGAATAAATTTGGGAATTGAGGAATCAAGAAACTAACCTTGAGAAGAGTTAGATGTGAGTATTTAAAATATTTTGACATGTTCATGGTGAGTATTGGTTAAGTTTTGGAGATTTGTGATTTTGCCCTGATTTGGTATAATTTTGGAATGCATGAATTGGCTAATGTATGGTGGTGAAATTAGGTAGCATATTGTGTCTTTGTGTCATTGGAATTGGTTTGAAATTTTGGAAATCAAAGTGGTCATTTAGTGGTCTTGGGTTGCAATGTGTTTAGAAATGTGAAATGTGTTGTTAGAATGAGAATTTGGTTGTTTTAAGGTTTCCAATGAGTTTCTTATGAAAAATTGTGTGGGGAAAAGGTAGTTTGTGGATTTTGGGAGCCAATGGACACTTTGGTGGGAAGTTTGGAAAATTCTGTTAGTCGTTGCGTTTTGGCTTTTGATAAGCCTCACTTGAGGACACAGGGGTGTCACTTGAGTACACCATCCTGATTTCCCATTTCCTTTAGTTTTTGGTTGCACTCCTAGGTCGGAAAGCAAGAGTGCACGTTCTCACCTATGAGTGATATGTGTTATCACCCAAGTGAACCTTGCTTCACTCGAGTGTAGGGTATTCTGCACTATGAGGCCGCATCTCGGGTTGTCACTTGTTGGCCATTTTTCAAGAGTGTGTTCTAGCACCTGTAAGTGCTGAGCCATCACTCGAGTGCACTCATTATAGGGTTTCTGTTGCTCTTGGGTAGTCACTTCCTGTGCCTCACTCGGTTGGACTCGAGTAAGCATGAGGGCATCACTCGAGTGTTGGGGCCAAAACTTGAGTGTTGTGATCATTCCTTGTCACAGTTTGTGCTTTCGCGCCAAACACTCACAGAGTGATCTTCTGTGCTCGAGTGCAAGTCTTAATATCACTCGAGTGAGACCATCTTCACTCGAGTGCCTGAGTCAAAAATCAGTGTTATGCTTCAGAAAAAGGGATCTTTGGTCAAGTGTTCCCAATCCTTTAGGCAAGTGCTTAGGCTTCTAGTCGCCATCTGAAGAGTTCAAACGATAACCAACATTAAGTATTACGAAGATAAGAATTTGGAATAGAGAATAACCTATCGTCCTTGATTTTGGTTTATAGGCTTTGACATTTGCCCTGATCTCGAGCAATCGGTGCCAGTGCACACCAGGAAAGAACAAGGTAGTGACGCTTTTCCTTATACTATATATGATACTCTGTATGTTTGATCTTTCATTGTTTGCGAATCTTCACCTGCAGCCCATCGGTGTTGACGATGGGAGGACCGTGCCTTCGGGGCGGTGGAATACGGGGGATGTTTATATGTGAAAGTCGAAAGGCTATTTCTGAACCTTCACATACGGCCCATCGGTGTTGACGGTGGGAGGACCATGCCTTCGGGGCGGTGGAATCCGGGGGATGAGACTATGTGATTATGTGACAGCTTGTATATTGTATTTGTGCTGCATGATGATATGCTTGCATGCTTTGTGATTATGTATGGTATAAGTAAGGTGTTACTACTGGGATTCTTTTGAATCTCATTCTTTCCTTTGACTAACCTTCAGATAGGTCAAGTGACTCCAAGGGGAAGGAGACGATCAAGGGTGCATAGAACTCCTTCGGGAGATTTATATTCTGGTTGTTGGTTATCAGTTTTGGTATTGGGATTACTGTATATAGATTGGGAGGTAAATTTTGGATATGATTTTGTGTAATCCCCTATATGGGAATTTGTAAACCCATAGTATCTATATGAAACTTGGGGGTTGCTGTGATTTTTTTTGTACACTCTGGTACATTAATGTGATTTGACTGTGTAGGGTAATTATATTCAAATTGTGAAATTTGATACCAGGGTAAGACAGAAAATTTTGAAAGAATTTGTGAAAACCCTACTGTAAGGAAGGGAAGGGATAGTAAATGAGTTTGATTATTGTTGGTCTCTATTTTATTTTAATTACGTATTTTGAATCATAATTATGAAGGGGGTTACACTAACCTGGACCAGACCGGCCGAATCGGATCGAAAACCGGCCAACCAGCTAGTAAATCGGTTTGATCCAGTGACCCGATCTAGGTCAAGTTTTTTATTTTTTTTGAAAATCATTTTTTTATATTTTTTCTTTAGAATTTTATACTATAAGCCTAAAATATTCCATCTCTCACCGGTTTGGTCCAGTGACCCTTCGTTTTTTCATTTTTATAACCCTCATTTTCTTTCTTCTTGTCTTTGTCTTCTTCATCTTCGCTATCTTCTTCCTCGTTTTTTTTTTTTCTGATTTTGGGGATTTCGAAGGTGGTTGAGCCACCTTCAACAGGTGAGATTTGATGTAGCAAAAGAAGCTCAGTTAATGGAATCTTGTAAGGTTGACATCTCAGTATCACAGGTTCACCTAATTCAGGCCTTAAGCTTCTTTTCTGTCTAACGATTTGAGGATCCTCTTCAGCATAGTCACCTTCGGAGTCTCCGACTGCACCACTTCCATAGAAGGGGTAGTACAATACTTGAGTCCAAAAGGCACATCTTTCGAAGTGGGTAACACCAACTGTCACGCTGCAGAGTACTGGATCTTGGGGATGACAATACATTGTCAAGAAAATCGATCAAGATGAAGTCAAAGCCCAATGCAGACTATTCAAATAATGAAATGGTATTAATTCCATAATATCATGAATGACTACCATAGGCATTGACATTTCTCTTCTCCTTCTGCAATGCATCAAGAGCTCTAATGCAATTAAAATGATAAGTTTTCAAAATCACCAGTACGGTAAAGGTAGACACAATCAGATAGAAAGTACTCTACGCCCCCAAAAGTGAATGACTCATAAAACTGGGTGTTCTTATTATTCTGACCAACTTCCCTCTTGTTGCCCCACTTGAAATTTATCTTATCGTCACCATTTGTCTCTGGTGGCTGTGGCATTGCGTATCATCTACAAGTTGTCAATGCTAAAAAGTAGAAGGCAGTAAATTATACACTGCAAACCATAAAGCATAAAAACTAATTATCGAAAGAAAAAACTGAATAAAATATCTAGCATAGAAAAATAATGACATTGAAAATCCACGAATTGGGAGATATCTAAATTAGTAAATTATATACTTAGATTAACAAAGATCAAAAGTAAAGAGCTAAAAATTTTGGGCAAAGAATCATCTGAGGAGCACAATCAAAGAGGAAATCACTGTAATGGAAGTTGCTAACAAAGGGGCCTATCAAATAGTAGAATGAACCAAAGAAAACTGGTTGAGGCAACAAACTATAAAGCTGCAAGCACACTCGAGCAAGCTTTCCTCGGCTTTAGAAGTAACAATGAAAACCCAAAAAGGGAAAAATATTAGATGAAGAAGAAAAAAACATAGGATAACATCTATACTTGTGTAGAATTATAAAAGCCTATCTACAAAACAAAAGAATTGTAAAAGTCAGATAAAGAAAAAGACTCATAAAATGACAAACATGAAAGAGAGTGTAAAACTAAAGTGAAAAAAGACAAGAATAGCATTTAGGTCTATAAAAACGCAAAAATAGTATTTTATTAAGCATCTTTGTTTATTTGCCAATTACCCAAAAGCTTCTAACTAGCCTGCATGTAGGTTTGACCAACTAAGATCAAAAATGAAATTTCACTCCACTGCATCTACAGCTGCAATAGCAGTTGAGGGTTTTCTGATATTGAGACCAGAGGCGTTTGTAGCATACAGACGGCAATGAGATAGGAGGCAAGGAGACTAAGGTTTTTTTTTTTTTTTAAAGATAAAATGACAGTTTCAACCTTATGTAAAACTGATATAATAATTATTAAAATATTTGCTTATATCGGATGCTATGTAAGATGCCACATAGGAAATAAGTTGTCTTGTGTTAATCTAACGTGATAAATTCCGTCAAAAAGATAATTACGTGTTAACGGCATGGGGTCTAAAATAAAAAAAATCAAAGTTTATGGGGGTTAAATTTAAACGTCAAAATATCAGGGGAGTTATATACAACTAGCCTAAAATTCATGGGAATTTTGTATAATTTAACCATCAAACTATGAGAATTCAGCGCCACCAAAAGGCTAAGGAACCAATTGTTAAAAGGAAAAGAAGGATGCAAAGAGTAGGATTATTCTCTGAAGGAAGAGGATTCGTTTCTTTCCTGATACTGTTGCAACAGGAGGCTTTTTATTTCCAACCTCTTTCTTGGAATCAAGGTTATGCCATAGTTTACATGAATAGTGAATCAGAATTACTTCGCACAGCTTTGAAACTCCCTTCAGTCAAAGTAACGAGATACAGAGAGTCAGAAAATGGCGTCAAACTCAATGATGTCCATATAATATATATACCCCTCTTTCTATTTTTAATATAAGATATATTTAAAAAATTAATTTTAATTCTAAATATAAGATATAATTTTTATATTTATTAATATTTTTTTAATTTATCCCTATTGATGTTTCTTCAATAATAATTAAGGAATATAGAGAATAATAAAAGAAAGATGATTAAAATGTTATAAAAAAATTCTCATATATCTTGTACTCCACTGCATCCCTCTCCTGTTATACACGTTACTTTACCAAACAAAAGTGAATTTCCTTTCCTGAAAGCACAAACTCATGCAATAACATCTTGCCCCTAGATATTTTAAATTAAAAAGAAACTACAATAAATCTTAAAAAAATCGTCACCATTGTTTTTTTGCTCAAATCAAAAAGTTACTCAGGGGAAGGACATTCCAGCTGGAAAGGGCGCCTCCCCACATAACGAAAATACCATCTTGCCCTAGATGTTTTATTGCTTCCATCTTATTGAACATTGGGCAAAGGAAGGAGATTCAAAGCTCAGATCTGGAGAAACAAGATAACGACGACGAAGACGAAGTGAGTTTCAATCTGTTCCTGAGGCCTTGATCACTCAGATCCTTAGTGATGGAAGCATCTTCAGTCATATGGGATGCGACCAAGAGTTTCTGTGGTTTCCTCAACAACAAAGCTGCTTATGCTTACGAGTTGGAAGAGAATCTGAAGTTGCTTGAAACAAAATGGGAAAAGCTTGAAATGATGAAGAAAGATGTGGAAGCATACCTTGAAGAAGAAGAAGATACTGGAGAAACGCAAAGATCCCATCGAGTCACCCACTGGCTGCAAAGAATAGAGAGCGTTCAAAAGGTACTACCTATTATTATATTCATTATTCAATTTTTAAATTAATTTCATACTCATTTAATTACATGAATTGCATGATTATTACTCCCTCTATAGTCTTTCATACTTCCAAATAATTATGTCTGAGGTACTACACATCTTTTTGCTTATGCTCTTTAGTAAGTAACTTTCTTGAACTTTTAAATTAATTTCAGAGTTGCAAGGAAAAACCTTTCACAACATAGATCTTATCGTTATTTTTTGTATATAATTTATTTTCTTCGTTGAGATATAATGGGAACTATCGTTAATAAATAAACTACTTTATTCTCCGGCCAAAAAAAAAAACTACTTTATTCCAATATATTATACTTATATTTCATTGTTATGAACCCATACATGGTGTACATAGCTCCTTCAAAAATTTAAGAGAAAATTATAAATCGATCCTAAATAAGAAAATTAATTATATCCTCAATCTTATTTGCATGTCAAATTTCATTTTTTATATATCAATTTTTTGTATTTACAAGTGGTTAGAATCCGTGGATAATTAATTTCCTTATTTAGGGCCTTTATGTAATTATTTAATTCAATCTATAGTTTGTATTATTTTAACCATGGTCTTTATTTGATATACATACATGTTTGTGTTCATGATCTTAATTACCACCTGTACGTCCAAATTTGATTTAGAATGATGACAAAGTGAAGCTAATTAAGAATATTATATTCACAGGAAATAAAAGATATTCAAGTTCGTGGGCATAAACAAATTCAAAACAAATGCCTGAGTAAATGTTGTCCAAAAAATTTCACGTCAAGTTACGAGTTAGGGAAGAATGTTGCAAGGATCCTAAGGAATTTAGATGAACTAGAAACTGAAGGGGAACAATTTCTTAAGGATATTAAAATTGCCCTCAAGCGTCTGCATGAGCCAAATGAGATGCCTTGTGGTGAGACGGTGGGCTTAGATTTAATGTTCGATAAGGTATGGAGAAGTATTGAAGAAACAAATGTTGGTATCATTGGCTTATATGGGATGGGCGGGGTGGGAAAGACTACCTTGTTAAAGAAACTTAACAATGAAGTTGGGAAGAGATCAACTTTTTACATTATGTGGGTGGTAGTATCCAAAAGTCTAAACTTAGATAGTATCATGGAGTGCATCAGAAAATTGGTAGGGATTGGAGATGACATTTGGAATCGTTGTAGTAACCAAGATGCAAAGGCTGCAGAGATTTACAAAGTCCTAAAGAAAAAGAAATTTGTTTTGTTACTGGATGACATCTGGGATAGGTTGGACTTGGAAAAGGTTGGAGTGCCACATCCAAAGGAAACAAACTTTCAATCCAAAGTGTTATTCACAACACGGTATGAGGATGTGTGCGAGAAAATGAAATCTCAAAACAAATTCAAAGTTGAAATTCTAACAAAGGAAGAAGCGCTAGAGCTATTTTGTATGAAAGTTGGTGAGGAAACTCTAAGATCTAACCCTAACATTCCAAAGATTGCAGAGGGGATGGCTAAAGAGTGTAAAGGGTTACCACTTGCATTAACTGTAGTAGGAAGCGCCATGGCTAGTGTGAAGAGTGTAGAAGCGTGGGAACACTCGGTGAACAACTTAACAAGTTCTTCATGGATAGCTTCAGGTTTAGAGACAGAAGTGTTTTTTGTCCTCAAATTTAGCTATGATCGACTATCGAATGAAACACACAAAAAATGTTTCTTATATTGTGCATTGTACCCAGAGGATCATGAGATTGGAGTGCGCGATGTCATTGATAAATGGATAGTGGAGGGGTTTCTTGATAATGATGGGATGAGAAGTATACATGATATGCATTGCCATGGTGAGTCCATAATTAAAAAGTTGAAGCTTTCATGCTTGTTGGAGAATGTTGAACATGATTTCTTTTATCAGCCCTCAATTAATATGCATGACGTCATCCGTGACATGGCATTATGGATAGCACTTGATCAAGATGGAAACAAAAAGAAGGTTATAGTACAAGAAGATGCAAGGGCAATATCCCAAGCTAATGTTGAAAATTGGGAAATGGTTGAAAGGATTTCAATCATGTATTGTGACCAATCATGGATACAAAGCAAATCTTGGACAAATCTTAGAACATTATTATTGCATTTCAAATCTTAGTGTGAAATAAATGGATTACAAAATATCCAATACGCGAGCCAATTAAAAGTCTTGGAACTAAGGAGTGTGAAAATTGTATCCGCCGAAGGAATAGGTGGCCTAAATCTTTTGGAATATCTATCATTGGAGGTAACCACGTTAAAGAATGCATCATACTTGTGGAGAGAGTTGATGAATTTGAAAAACTTGAAGTTTTTTCGTTTGGTTGAACGTGATGGTAATTCTATTCCTTTGGGACTAATATCAAATCTTCATCAGTTAAAAGTGTTTAGATTTTTTCTCGAAGGAGTTCGAGATGAGAGAGAAGAGGAAGAATTTGTAGAGGAGCTGGAGTGCTCATCAAACTTTAGAGGAGTTGTCAATACAAATAACAACTGAGAGTGGCCTCAACAAATTACTTAAATCGGTGAAGTTGGAAAGCTGCATATATGTCCTTCGTCTTTATGATGTTAAGGGCCAAGTTAATGGGCCATTGCTATTGACAACCTTGTCAAAAATGAAGCACCTGAAGCATCTTGGCTTGCGTTATTTGAAAAACGTGATAGATTTTTCTGTTTGTGACACGTGTGTTCTATCCACGCTTCAAACCTTGCTAATTTCTGAGTGCCATATAATAGGGCCTGTTTGGTACGCTTGAATTGAGGTGGGTGGAAATGGAAATGGAATTCATTTCCATGCTGAAGTATGTTTGGTATGATGGAATTGGCCTCCATGGAAGAGCCAATTCCATCAAATTGATGGAATTAAGCTTCCATCATATATCCCATGGAATTGTAACAAATTCCATGGAATTCTCATTTTACCCTTAAGATTTATAATTTCATATGATCATTTCCATCTATTACCCTTCACTACCTTTAAAAAAAATAAAAAATAAAAAATTGAAGGACATTTTGGTATTTTTATACAAAAATTAGATCTCATTTCCATGACATACCAAACATACTTTTAGTCCCCATTTCCATTTCCATTTCCATATCCATTTCCATATCCATATCCATATCCATTTCCATCAAAATCAATTCCAGCGTACCAAACGGGCCCTACATCATTTGACATGGTTGAAGCATGCTCCACTCCTTCAACAACTCCGTGTTGAAAATTGCTCCTCAATTGAAGAAGTGATAAAGGGAGAAATAATATTAGAAGAAGATGAGAAAGATACTATATTCCCTTCTCTTGGAGTGCTGCAATTGTTCAATTTGCCAAATCTGAGGAGCATACATGAGAGAGTCTTTGTCTTTCCCTTCCCTGAGAACCCTTCAAGTGCGTGGCTGTAAAAATCTGAAGAAGTTACCGTTTTATTCTAATTCAGCCAAGGATAAGTTGAGGAGTATCCGGGGATTTCAAGAGTGGTGGGACAACTTGGAGTGGGATGACCCTGCCACTCAAGCCACTTTCCACTCAAAATTTAAAGCATCATCTTACTATTGAGCATTACTTTCTTTCAAAGGTAAAGATACTTTAGTTCTAGTATTATTAACATTAGTCTTTTTACTCCTATTTAATTATAGCTTACATTTAACTTACCTGTATATCGTTGCAGATTTATTTACAGAAGAAATATTATATGTGGGATGAGCTCAGTTTTCATGGTCACTTTAAATAGCCTGGTTCTTGGTACTATATCCCTCACTTTTATTTGGCTTTTCTTTTCGTCTCATTTGGTTTGATATATTATATCATTCTTTGCTTTTAATGTTTTCATGTATATATATGTGTATATATATAGGGATTCAGTCATGCATTTTCTTAACTTTTTATGTTTATTAACAACATTTTATACAATGGGGGCACGCTATAATTGGTAATAATTTTAAGTTCATACATTGATACTTGAATTGAATTTCTTATCAATAATAAAACTTAATTAAATTGCATAATGTATTTTTATGCCTCAAGACATGAGAAACGGATATGGAAATCATAGAAAATACAATAAATTGAACGGATTGGTAATGTAGAAGAGTGGCAAAAAAACTGTATATGAAATTTAATTTGTCTTTCTTTAGTTTTTTGTTTTTTTGTTTTTTGGTGAGAGGTTTTCAACCTGAACCTCTATTTATAATTTGCCCACTCTTATTATTTTAGCTTTGTGCTTATAATATCTTTTATTGTTAATTTTCCAAAAAGGTATTTATTTATAATTCTCCCTTTTCCTTTTCGTCTAATTTTGTTTTGATTAATCAGGGAGAGGAAGCTCTCTATTTCCATTTCCCTTCTTTACCTTTTCTTTTTCTTTCAGTATCGTTGGATTAACATTTTAATGATTTTGATTTAATATTAACTATTATATATAACTTTACATAAAAATATATAAATAAATGTAGACAGTTAAAATTTTATCTTCACTACTATAGACTATTATTAAATTAATTTTAAGGAAAAAAACATAGCATTTAGTTTATTCAATTCATTTCACTTGGATTTACAAAGATAAGACACATTATTATTTCCTAATCATTTAAGCATTAACTTCTGTGAAATATACATCACAGGTTCACATAAATTGTCATTTTGTGATGAAGTGGTTACAGAGGCACATGCAAGTGAGTGAAGCAGAGGTGGTGAAACTATGTTAATGGAAAAAGGGTGTGGGTATGATTTCTGTGGTCTTTCTCTCTAATTCCATGTTTGAGAATTTCTCCGTCGTTCTCTTTTTTCTGTTATATATTGTATTTTTCATAAGCATTGTTACTGAGACTTCCAGAAACTCTCAATGGCATATTGTAATTGTGAGGTAGTTTGTGACAACTTCTTGAACAATACATGTTTAATTAACTATGACAACCATCAAGCATTTGGATCAATACATATTTATATTTAACCAAGGTCTTAAGTTCGAGTTTGGTCATGTAGCGGTGTTAAACTTCAGTGGTAGGGGTTGCCACCTAAAAGGGTCCCACCTGCCCTAAATCCAGATTAGTCTGGATCTATTGAGTTCCCTATGATAATAGGGTTCGTACGAGATACTGGGTGTACATGCAAAAAAATTATGACAATTAAGAGCCATGCACCCAGACTTTAAGGAGGAATCAATTATTAAAGGGAAATGAATATAAATATGGATTATAATTATTATCTTGTGCAATATTCGTCCATCGCAAAGTTTCTTTTCTTTTTTCTTTTTTCGCCAACATCCGCAGCAAAAGTTTCAATCACCATATAATGTATACAATATTCATATATTAATGTTCAGATAATAATATTGGGTTCTTAGCAACCAAATCTGGAGAGCTAAAACTAATAACAATGCCATTGAACTCCAATAGCGTCCAATAAAATCAGAGGCAAGGCTGTGGAATATTTATATGTTCATCGATCACATGTTACATATTTAACAAAAATTAATATAAATGATTATGCATAAGAATGATGATATAATATTAGAATCATAAATAAAAATATGAACCTTCATCGACCTTTTTGCTTCGGAACTGATAAAAATAATACAGGTAATGTTTGGTATGTGGAGAAGCGTTTTTTGGAAAGAAAATGAGAGACTACATTTGTCTTAGGATTGCTTTGCATTACTCTTTCCGGTCTTATATATAAGATGCAAATAACCTAATTTTGTAGATATAAAAGTTCATTAAAAGCAACAAAAAAAATGTAAAAAAGAATGTATTTTATTTTTCAAAACATCCTTATGTTTTTTTCATGCTTCACCACCTTTCCGATTGGTTTAACATCCCTAATACAGTGGCCATAGGGGTTCTTATTTCCAACCTCTCTCGGAATCAAAGTTTAGCTGGTTTACATGTAATGTTCGTTTTAAAGAGGGTATACACGCTAATAATAGCCCATTTTGAAATATTTGTATTTTAAAATAATATACAAGATATTTTATTCATGAGATTATTGATTATAAGCTATTTTCTATACCAAACTAGCTCTTCCTGTAGGTTGTTTTTGTGATGGAGGAAAGCCCATAATTTGAACCTGGCCCGCTAAACCCGAATCTAACCAAACTTGAAGGTTTCATATGTACAGTGGTTTAGGTATTATACTATATAGAGCACGGAGCATTAGGTTGCCGAATGCCATTAACATGTAATTGAATTAGGAGGAGCAATTAATAAATTTATCTTAAACCTGCTAAGATCCATTGATGGATGCATGAGATGTAACTCTTCAAATACACAACCACCACCACCACCACTTGGGGAGGATGGCGGCTGCACTCATCTTCCACCGTTTGCTCACATATCATCAGATTCTTCAAATACCTATGAGCTTTTATTAAATGTACATCCAACATCATTTTCTTTTTTGTATACATAAAAATATTCATGAACATTTTAAATTAGAGTAAAAATGTTAAGAATGTTAAATATAACCCCACATCGTTACATATGTATATGCAAAAATAGTATGAGCTTCACCACAAAAATAACGGAGTTAGGTTATGTTTAACAGTTCTAGCAATTTTGCTCACATTTTAAAAAAGTATATGGTGCTAGACATACTTTTAGTAAAACCTCATGGTATTTTTGCACCTTAACCTTGGACACACTTTTGGTAATTTTCATGAGAGAGCTAAACATATTGGACTGAATTGCCATCTAGCTTGTAAGAAATTGCAGGCTAAAGTCATTCACCGTCTCCCTATTCGAACATCTAATCAGTTAGTTGATGCCTTCACCAAGCCTTTACATCCCACCAAATTCCATGAACTCATTTCCAAGCTTGGCGTGAAGAATATAAATGCTCCAATTTGCAGGCGATGACAAGTATAGATTAGTTCAAGTTATAACAAATTTCTATTATATGGTTCAGTTAGTTATGCAATTACTTTTCTACACTCTTGTATAAATATTGGTGATTCATTAATGAGAAAGCAAATTATCATTTTTCCAATTTGCTAGTCACAATTATTACCCCGGTCCTTAATATATCAAGATATACTTATTTAATTTAAGTAAATTGATGAAGTTAAATAAATTATTTATTTATAACACATGTGCCATTATATCTTTAAAAAACTTATGTATTATATTAGATCATATATTAGTTTATAAATTAAACAAATTGGTTTGAAATAGAATAATAAATACTAGAGATAAAATGAAAAACAAAGGTCTTATATTTTTTTTACCAAAATTCACTAAAAATTTTACATTTACTACTAGGGGTGTATTAATTCTCGTTCTGTTGCCATATTACTAATAAGGTGGACATAACATCGATATAGACATATAGTGCTACAAATTGATGCAAAGAAAACCCGTGGGTTTACTCCATTCACCATCCTATCTATTTCTTCTCCACCAGTTGGATCAAAATTTTTAATGATTGCGATTTAATATTTTATGGGGTAAATATGTATTCAACATCCCGATCTATTTTTGAAGGTGTAATTAGTACCTTAAAATATGTAAGGATGCAATCAATACCTTAAAGTATTTTTAGAGGTATAATCAACACCCTAATATATTTGTAGAGGTACAATCAGCATCTACATATTTGTGGAGGTGCAATGGAGATATAAATTAAACATATATCAACTTTGTTTTCCCAAAAAAAAAATGGTGATATGCCTAACACACTATAGCGTAGTTGGTGAGGAATGAAGCCTAAGTGACTCAACATCCGAGTTCGATCCCAACCCGCATCAAGTAGAGTGCTACTCAAAAAAAACAAATGGTGATATCTTCATATTTTTTAACGAGTTTTTTAAATAATTCATATTTTAAATTAAAAAGAAAGTACAAAGAGTTTTAATTAGAGCTGGGAATCAGGGTCGGCCCGCAGGGCCGGAAAATCCTTTTTCACAATATTTAACTATTTTTCCTGCGTATTTTCCCCAAAGAGATATAATTAGTAAATAACAACGATTAAAGTTCTAATTTAATACATAAATGTTGTCAACATTAAGGTTTAAATAACACGTTTCTTGCAACAAATAAGCACAGTTATTAATGTATAATCAAAGGTAAAATCATGTCCATAAATAACTCACACAAAGGCCAAAGTATAAGAAGGCAAGAAGCTAAATACTCTAACATCTAAACAACATGAGTATGACGACTATCATTTTCACCTTCTTCGCCACTATCATCAATTCAAGGACATTTGATTGTGTTTCACTTTGAACAGTAGGTTCAAATAGTCAAATAATCACAACCTCCATCAAAAATCATACTCTATCAGGCAGAATAGTATATAATATAATTTTAGTCTAAATAGGCAGAACAATATACTCAAAAATCACAATATGATTCAATTAGACAAAACAATATACTCAAAAATCATACTCTATACAATATGATGACAAAATGACATATAGATTCAATAAGGTAATTCAAAAATGTAACATAGTTCCTTTCCAAGTATAAAAAATAAAAAATAAAAAATAAACGGGCATAAAGGGCCGGCCCGAGGCCCTCCAAGGCTAGCCCTTTTAGGCCCGACTTCCTTTTGAGACTCCAATTTATAAGCCTGACCCTTGAAGGGCCAGGGCCTAAAAGGGCCGGCTCGACGGGCTCGACCCGTTTTCCCGGCTCTAGTTTTAATGTAAATGTAAATGAGTAAATCTATAATAAATCTTAAAAAGATCGTCACCATTTTTAGCTCAAATAAAAAAGTTACTCATAGGGTCAGGGGAAGCACATGTCCGCAATTCCAGCTGGAAAGGATGCCTCCCCATGTAACGAAAATACCATCTTGCCCCTAGATATTTTATTACCTCCATCTTATATTCTTATTGAACATGGGGCAAAGGAAGGAGATTCAAGCTCAGATCTGGAGAAACAAGATAACGACGACGAAGACGAAGTGAGTTTCAATCTCTTCCTGAGGCCTCGATCACTCAGATCCTTAGTGATGGAAGCATCTTCAGTCATATGGGATGCCACCAAGAGTTTCTGTGGTTTCCTCAACAACAAAGCTTCTTATGCTTACGACTTGGAAGAGAATCTGAAGTTGCTTGAAACAAAATGGGAAAAGCTTGAAATGATGAAGAAAGATGTGGAAGCATACCTTGAAGGAGAAGAAAATACTGGAGAAACGCAAAGATCTCATCGAGTCACCCACTGGCTGAACAGAATGGAGACCGTTCAAGAGGTACTACTCTTTATTATATTAATTATTGAATTTTTAAATTAATTTCATACTCATTTAATTACATGAATTGCATGATTATTACTCCCTCTATAGTCTTTCATACTTCCAATTAATTATGTCTGAGGTTCTACACATCTTTTTGCTTATGCTCTTTAGTAAGTAACTTTCTTGAACTTTTAAATTAATTTCAGAGTTGCAAGGAAAAAACTTTCACAACATAGATCTTATCGTTATTTTTTGTATATAATTTATTTTCTTCATTGAGATATAATGGGAACTATCGTTAATAAATAAACTACTTTATTCCAATATATTCTAGCTATATTTTATTGTCATGAACACATACATGGTGTACATAGATGCTTCAAAAATTTAAGAGAAAATTATAAATCGATTCTAAATAAGAAAATTAATTATATCCTCAATCTTATTTACATGTCAAATTTTATATTTATATATTAAATTTTTGTATTTACAAGTGGTTAGAATCCGTGGATAATTAATTTCCCTATTTAGGGCCTGCATGTAATTATTTAATTCAACCTATAGTTTGTATTATTTTAACCATGGTCTTTATTTGATATACATACATGTTTGTGTTCATTATCTTGCCACCTGTACGTCCAAATTTGATTTAGAATGATGGCATTGTGAAGCTAATTAAGCATATTATATTCACAGGAAATAAAAGATATTCAAGTCCGTGGGCATGAACAAATTCAAAACAAATGCCTGAGTAAATATGGTCCAAAAAATTGCATGTCAAGTTACAAGTTAGGAAAGAAAGTTGCCGAGATCCTAAGGAAGCTAGGAGAGCTAGAAACGGACGGGGACCAATTTCTGAAAGATATTAAAATTGCCCCCAAACTTCTACATGAGTCAACTAAGTTGCCTCTTGGTGAGACGGTGGGCTTAGATTTGATGTTTGGTAAGGTATGGAGAAGTATTGAAGAAACAAATGTTGGTCTCATTGGCTTATATGGGATGGGCGGGGTGGGAAAGACTACCTTGTTAAAGAAACTTAACAATGAACTTGGGAAGAGATCAAGTTTTTACATTATGTGGGTGGTGGTATCCAAAAGTCCAAACTTAGATAGTATTATGGAGTGCATCAGAAAATTGGTAGGGATTGGAGATGGCATTTGGAATCGTTGTAGTAACCAAGATGGAAAGGCTGCAGAGATTTACAGAGTCCTAAAGAAAAAGAAATTTGTTTTGTTATTGGATGACATATGGCAGAGATTTGACTTGGAAAAAGTGGGAGTGCCACATCCAAAGGAAACTAATTTTCAATCCAAAGTGTTATTCACAACACGATATGAGGATGTGTGCGAGAAAATGAAAGCTCAAAAAAAATTCAAAGTCGAAATTCTAACGGAGAAAGAAGGGCTAGAGTTATTTTGTATGAAAGTCGGTGAGGAAACTCTAAGATCTAACAGTGCCATCCCAAAGATCGCAGAGGAGATGGCTAAAGAATGTAAAGGGTTACCACTTGCATTAACTGTGGTAGGAAGCGCCATGGCTGGTGTGAAGAGTGTAGAAGCATGGGAACACTCGATCAATAATTTAACAAGTTCTTCATGGACGTCTTCTGGTTTGGAGACGGAGGTTTTTTTTGTCCTCAAATTTAGCTATGATCGACTACCGAATGAAACACACAAAAAATGTTTCTTATATTGTGCATTGTACCCAGAGGATTATGAGATTGGAGGGTACGATCTCATTGCTCAATGGATAGGGGAGGGGTTTCTTGATGCTGATGGGATGAGAAGTGTACATGATATGCATTGCCATGGTGGGTCCATAATTGAAAAGTTGAAGCTTTCATGCTTGTTGGAGAATGTTGAACGTTATGATGATCTCTTTTTTAGGCCCACAGTTAAGATGCATGATGTCATCCGTGACATGGCATTATGGATAGCACGTGATCAAGATAGAAACAAAAAGAAGGTTATAGTACAAGAAGATGCAAGGGCAATATCTCAAACTAATGTTGAAAATTGGGAAATGGTTGAAAGGATTTCAATTTTGAATGGTGCTGAATCATGGTTACAAAGCAAATCTTGGACAAATCTTAGAACATTATTATTGCATTTCAAATCGGAGTGTGAAATAAATGGATTACAATATATCCAATACGCGAGCCAATTAAAAGTTTTGGAACTAAGGAGAGTGAAAATTGTATCCGCCGAAGGAATAGGTGGCCTAAATCTTTTAGAATATCTTTCATTGGAGGTGACCACGTTAACAAATGCATCAGACTTGTGGAGAGAGTTGAAGAATTTGAAATGCCTGAAGTTTTTTCATTTGATTGTAGATAATGGTAATGGTATTCCTTTGGGACTAATACCAAATCTTCATCAGTTAAAAGAATGTTCATTTTATCTTTTTGGATTTAAAGATGAGAGAGAAGAGGAAGAATTTGTAGAGGAGCTGGAGTGCTCATCAAACTTGGAAGAATTGCGGATGAATATATCAACTGAGAGTGGCCTCAACAAATTACTCAAATCGGCCAAGTTGACAAGCTGCATATATGGCTTTTATCTTTGTGATGTTGCCCAAGTTAATGGGCCATTACTATTGGCAACCATGTCAAAAATGAAGCACCTGCAGTATCTTAACTTGAAGTGTTTGAAAAACATGATAGATCTATCTGTTTGTGACACATGTCGTCTATCCATGCTTCAAAGTGTATTCATTTCTAAGTGCCATACAATACATCATTTGACATGGTTGAAGTATGCTCCACTTCTTCAACAACTTATTGTTCGACATTGCTCCGCAATTGAAGAAGTGATAAAGGGAGAACTAATATTAGAAGATGATGAAAAAGATACTATATTCCCTTCTCTTGTATTGCTGCAATTGTTCGATTTGCCAAATCTGAGGAGCATTCATGAGAGAGTCTTGTCTTTCCCTTCCTTGAGATCCATCGGTGTGTTCCATTGTGAAAATCTAAAGAAGTTACCGTTTGATTCCAATTCAACCAAGGATAAGTTGAGGCATATCTGGGGATATCAAGAGTGGTGGGACAACTTGGAGTGGGATGACCCTTCTACTAAAGCCACTTTCCACCCAAAATTTGAAGTGGTAGATTATTGAACATTACTTCCTCTCAGAGGTAAAGGTTCTTTAGTTCTAGTATTATTAACATTAGTCTTTTACTCCTATTTAATTATAACTTACATTTTACTTACCTGTATATCTGCAGATTTATTCATGGAAAATATATTATATGTGGGATGGGCTTGGTTTTCACTATCACTTTAAATGGCTTGATTTCTGGTACTATATCCTTCACTTTTATTTAGTTTTTCTTTTCGTCTCATTTAGTTTGATTAATTATATCATTATTTGCTTTTAATGTTTTGATATATATATATATATATACATATATAGTGATTCAGTCATTTTTGTAACTTTTGATATTTATTAGTAACAGAATTTGATAATTGGTAATAATTTTAAATTCATACATTGATATTTGAATTGAATTTCTTATAAATAATATAATATAATTAAATTACATAATGTATTTTTATGCCTCAAAACATGAGAAACAGATATGAAAATCACAGAAAATACAATAAATTGAATGGATTAATAATATAAAAGAGACAAAAAAATACTGTATATAAAATTTAATTTTTCTTACTTTATTTTGTAATTTTTTTTTTGGTGAGAGCTTTTCAACCTGAACCTCTATTTATAATTTGCCCACTTTTATTATTTAGTTTTATGCTTGTACTATTGTTTTTTTTATTGTTAAACGTTTGGGTGAAGGGATTATTCCCTTGTTTGTGGGCTTTTTAATGTCTCTGGCAGGAAAAATTGAAACCTTTAGTTGGGCTTAAAGCTTTCGTTCGAAATAAATTAAACTACCGAACATGTACCCAAAAAACTAAAAAAAAAGTGGCACGTACATCTTTTGCCATTTGCCTGGAACTTTATTTTTGGACATTTTAAGAACATGGAATCAGATTCGGTGTTTTTATTCAGGTTTTACCACAATATGATACATTTTTTACCTGCTCACCAATTCATTTAAGTTGGATTTATGAAGATAAGACACTAAATTTTCCAAACATTTATATTAGTTTTTGTCAAATATAGAACAGGTTATAATGCTCCTTTTTATGATTCTATATGATTCTAATATTATATCATTATTTTTATACATCATCGTTTGTGTTAACTTTTGTCAAATATATAACAGGTGATGAAGGATATGGATATTTTAGAGCCCCACCTTTGATTTTATTGGACACTACTGGAGTTCAATCCGATATTATTACTGGTTAACTAGTTTTCATAATTTGGTTTGCTAAAGACTCAATAAATGAACATTTTAACTTGTATGAATTGAATGGTTTGTAGATATGGTTTTCGATAGAATACAATGGTGTTGTGTGATCCATATAGCCGACCTCACCTAGTGGGATAAAGACTTTGTTGTTGTTGAATTGAATGGTTTGTTTGGTGATTCAATGTTTGGTATGGATGAATATTTGTTGTTTTTCTGGATTTGGGTCAGTTGTCATGTAAATGAAGGAGCCGGTTGAGATATTTGTTCTAGTCTTGAATGTAATAATTCAATCCATTTTATCTCCCGATTTATAAATTATGAATAAGAAATTCAGCAAATATTTAAAAAAATATGATGAGATGTATGAATTTCTAGAGATCATCACTTACACTAGGATCAACACTTGTTGGTAATGGATTATCTTCTTCACGGGCATTCTCAGGTACTGGTTTAAGGCTTTTTCCCATGGTGGCAACAACATCCAATACTCACCATTTTGATCAATTCATTTTTTAATTACATGAAAATGTCTCAAATAAGATTGCTTTCAATGAGAGAATACTTGTGAACTAGGAAAAAAATCATTTGTAAAGTTATATTATCTATCAAGTCTCACGTAATTTTGCAAAAATATGCTGGAAAAGAGTGTGAATCTCAAATTTTATGCAATATAGAAGGAAAAATACTCGAAAAAAAACGTGTTCCCTGCCTGCTGGCCGTATAATATTATAGACTTAAGATTCACACTCAAGTTTTTATGCCTCTATCATGTTTCCTGTCTTTCTTTCTTTCTTTCTTTTTTTTTATTTCCTTGGTTAAGCAGAAAGCACTATGCCTAATAGTTCCTTAATTTTCTCTGTTTTTCTTTTTAAAATTAGAATAACACCATCATTATTGGAGAGCTGGACCGTGCTTGGCAATGCTTAGCGTAAGCGGAAATTAAAGCATTATACCTAATTCTTTCTTTCGTTTTTTTTTCTCTCTTAAATTATATTTTATTCATATTCTTTTTTTTTTTTTTCCTTTTGGTTTATTCGTTCCTTAGCTAACCAAAAAAGCATTACGCATGGATCTGGAGTGTTAACATTGGACATTATATCCTAAGCTTTCTGGAAACATAACTATTGAGAAGGAAGATAGAAGATGAGGTGAGTTTCGATCTATCTTCTACGCAACGTATGTCTGATCGGATCCATTATTATCAACAATATTATGGATCCATCTTCCATTACTGGACCTTTATGGGAAATGACCAAGTCTTTGGGTGGCTGCGTCAAGAAAGAAGCTTCTTATGTTTATGACTTGGAAGAGAATCTGCAATCAATGAAAGAAAAGTCGGAAAAGCTTGAAGACATGAAGAAAGATGTGGAATAATATATTGAACAAGAAGAAATTATGAGAGAAAGACAAAGGTCTCATGGAGTGCGTGTGCTAGCCGTCTAGCTTTACCGCAAGCGTCCGGGTCGCAAGTAATATAAAAAGATTGTTCCCACGAAGCCTATGACAAAAATGAATTAATTATCTCAATTAAGTTATCAATCAGGTTAAGTGAGAGTATTTTGAAAGAGATTATATATTTAAGAATTAATTGATTAATTCGAGAACTTTAAGACAGGAGGAATCCAGGATTATCTATCCTCTGTTTATTTTATGAACTAATTAATTTACTCTCAATAAGCAATAAAACGAAGATATATATTTACCTAAGATTAAAAAACATTCGATATAATTTATGTCTGAGGGTCCTCACATCTTTTTGCTTATGCTCTTTAGTGAGTAACTTTCTTGAACTTTTATTATTTAAATTTTAAATTAATTTCAGAGTTGCAAGGAAGAAACTTTCACAACATAGATCTTATCGTTATTTTTTGTATATAATTTATTTTCTTCATTGAGATATAATGGGAACTATCGTTAATAAATAAACTACTTTATTCCAATATATTATACTTTATTTTATTGTTATGAACACATACATGGTGTACGTAGCTCCTTAAAAAATTTAAGAGAAAATTATAAATCGATCCTAAATAAGAAAATTAATTATATCCTCAATCTTATTTGCATGTCAAATTTCATTTTTTATATATCAATTTTTTGTATTTACAAGTGGTTAGAATCCGTGGATAATTAATTTCCTTATTTAGGGCCTGTATGTAATTATTTAATTCAACCTATAGTTTGTATTATTTTAACCATGGTCTTTATTTGATATACATACATGTTTGTGTTCATGCTCTTAGTTACCACCTGTACGTCCAAATTTGATTTAGAATGATGGCAAAGTGAAGCTAATTAAGAATATTATATCCACAGGAAATAAAAGATATTTTCATGGGCATAAACAAATTCAAAACAAATGCCTGAGTAAATATTGTCCAAAAAATTTCACGTCAAGTTACAAGTTAGGGAAGAATGTTGCAAGGATCCTAAGGAATTTAGATGAACTGGAAACTGAAGGGGAACAATTTCTTAAAGATATTAAAATTGCCCTCAAGCGTCTGCATAAGCCAAATGAGATGCCTTGTGGTGAGACGGTGTGCTTAGATTTAATGTTTGATAAGGTATTGAGAAGTATTGAAGAAACAAATGTTGGTCTCATTGGCTTATATGGGATGGGCGGGGTGGGAAAGACTACCTTGCTAAAGAAATTAATAATGAACTTGGGAAGAGATTAGATTTTTACATTGTTTGGGTGGTAGTATCCAAAAGTCTAAACTTAGATAGTATCATGGAGTGCATCAGAAAATTGGTAGGGATTGGAGATGACATTTGGAATCGTTGTAGTAACCAAGATGCAAAGGCTGCAGAGATTTACAAAGTCCTAAAGAAAAAGAAATTTGTTTTGTTACTGGATGACATCTGGGATAGGTTGGACTTGGAAAAGGTTGGAGTGCCACATCCAAAGGAAACAAACTTTCAATCCAAAGTGTTATTCACAATACGGTATGAGGATGTGTGCGAGAAAATGAAATCTCAAAACAAATTCAAAGTTGAAATTCTAACAAAGGAAGAAGCGCTAGAGCTATTTTGTATGAAAGTTGGTGAGGAAACTCTAAGATCTAACCCTAACATTCCAAAGATTGCAGAGGGGATGGCTAAAGAGTGTAAAGGGTTACCACTTGCATTAACTGTAGTAGGAAGCGCCATGGCTAGTGTGAAGAGTGTAGAAGCGTGGGAACACTCGGTGAACAACTTAACAAGTTCTTCATGGATAGCTTCAGGTTTAGAGACAGAAGTGTTTTTTGTCCTCAAATTTAGCTATGATCGACTATCGAATGAAACACACAAAAAATGTTTCTTATATTGTGCATTGTACCCAGAGGATCATGAGATTGGAGTGCGCGATGTCATTGATAAATGGATAGTGGAGGGGTTTCTTGATAATGATGGGATGAGAAGTATACATGATATGCATTGCCATGGTGAGTCCATAATTAAAAAGTTGAAGCTTTCATGCTTGTTGGAGAATGTTGAACATGATTTCTTTTATCAGCCCTCAATTAATATGCATGACGTCATCCGTGACATGGCATTATGGATAGCACTTGATCAAGATGGAAACAAAAAGAAGGTTATAGTACAAGAAGATGCAAGGGCAATATCCCAAGCTAATGTTGAAAATTGGGAAATGGTTGAAAGGATTTCAATCATGTATTGTGACCAATCATGGATACAAAGCAAATCTTGGACAAATCTTAGAACATTATCATTGCATTTCAAATCTTAGTGTGAAATAAATGGATTACAAAATATCCAATACGCGAGCCAATTAAAAGTCTTGGAACTAAGGAGTGTGAAAATTGTATCCGCCGAAGGAATAGGTGGCCTAAATCTTTTGGAATATCTATCATTGGAGGTAACCACGTTAAAGAATGCATCATACTTGTGGAGAGAGTTGATGAATTTGAAAAACTTGAAGTTTTTTCGTTTGGTTGAACGTGATGGTAATTCTATTCCTTTGGGACTAATATCAAATCTTCATCAGTTAAAAGTGTTTAGATTTTTTCTCGAAGGAGTTCGAGATGAGAGAGAAGAGGAAGAATTTGTAGAGGAGCTGGAGTGCTCATCAAACTTTAGAGGAGTTGTCAATACAAATAACAACTGAGAGTGGCCTCAACAAATTACTTAAATCGGTGAAGTTGGAAAGCTGCATATATGTCCTTCGTCTTTATGATGTTAAGGGCCAAGTTAATGGGCCATTGCTATTGACAACCTTGTCAAAAATGAAGCACCTGAAGCATCTTGGCTTGCGTTATTTGAAAAACGTGATAGATTTTTCTGTTTGTGACACGTGTGTTCTATCCACGCTTCAAACCTTGCTAATTTCTGAGTGCCATATAATACATCATTTGACATGGTTGAAGCATGCTCCACTCCTTCAACAACTCCGTGTTGAAAATTGCTCCTCAATTGAAGAAGTGATAAAGGGAGAAATAATATTAGAAGAAGATGAGAAAGATACTATATTCCCTTCTCTTGGAGTGCTGCAATTGTTCAATTTGCCAAATCTGAGGAGCATACATGAGAGAGTCTTTGTCTTTCCCTTCCCTGAGAACCCTTCAAGTGCGTGGCTGTAAAAATCTGAAGAAGTTACCGTTTTATTCTAATTCAGCCAAGGATAAGTTGAGGAGTATCCGGGGATTTCAAGAGTGGTGGGACAACTTGGAGTGGGATGACCCTGCCACTCAAGCCACTTTCCACTCAAAATTTAAAGCATCATCTTACTATTGAGCATTACTTTCTTTCAAAGGTAAAGATACTTTAGTTCTAGTATTATTAACATTAGTCTTTTTACTCCTATTTAATTATAGCTTACATTTAACTTACCTGTATATCGTTGCAGATTTATTTACAGAAGAAATATTATATGTGGGATGAGCTCAGTTTTCATGGTCACTTTAAATAGCCTGGTTCTTGGTACTATATCCCTCACTTTTATTTGGCTTTTCTTTTCGTCTCATTTGGTTTGATATATTATATCATTCTTTGCTTTTAATGTTTTCATGTATATATATGTGTATATATATAGGGATTCAGTCATGCATTTTCTTAACTTTTTATGTTTATTAACAACATTTTATACAATGGGGGCACGCTATAATTGGTAATAATTTTAAGTTCATACATTGATACTTGAATTGAATTTCTTATCAATAATAAAACTTAATTAAATTGCATAATGTATTTTTATGCCTCAAGACATGAGAAACGGATATGGAAATCATAGAAAATACAATAAATTGAACGGATTGGTAATGTAGAAGAGTGGCAAAAAAACTGTATATGAAATTTAATTTGTCTTTCTTTAGTTTTTTGTTTTTTTGTTTTTTGGTGAGAGGTTTTCAACCTGAACCTCTATTTATAATTTGCCCACTCTTATTATTTTAGCTTTGTGCTTATAATATCTTTTATTGTTAAATGTTTGGGTGACGGAATTATTCCCTTGTTTATGGGCTTTTTATTGTTCCTCATGAAAAGTTGAAAACTTTAGTTGGGCTTGCAGCTGTCGTTCGAAATAAACTACCAAACATGTACCAAAAATTAGAAGCACGTATATCTTTTGCCATTTTCCTGGAACTATATTTTTGGGCATTTTAAGATTGACTTTTCATGTGGGTTATTGCTCTACTTTTTTAAGTAAGACTTTGAATTATAGAATTGAACTTAAGAACATGGAATCAGATTCAGTGTTTTTATTCAGGTTTTAATAATGAAATTCCAATGTTTTTTTTTTGATACATAGGAATGCAAAAAAAACAAAACTCATATGAAATAATACAATACGAGAAAACCAAAATTAAGTAACCCCTCGTGCAATGAGGAAATTCTTGGTCGATTCTGCAGACATAATTTGAATCCCCAAGCTAGCGTGTAGTGCTTCCTTAGCGAGCATATCTGCTTGCTCATTGTCCAGTCGATCAATAAGTCTAACATAAACATCCCATTCCCGACTCAACAAGTTTTTCACTTCAAGAATTAGATCCCTATCTGCATGTAGCTCAAACGGGCTGTTCCCAAGGAGGGACACTACAGCATGCGAGTCACATCGAAGTTCTAATCTTCTGCACCCACAATCCCAAGCACGCCGAAGGCCTCATAAGCAACCCCATAATTCTGTCGTTAGGCAGTCCTGTACCTCTAACCGACAAAAGAAAGATTCAATAATACTTCCGTTAGGACGACATAAAATTCCTCCACATCCCGCTATTTGCCTGTCAAACAACATTGCCCCATCAACGTTCACCACATACAAGTCCGCTTCCAATTGGTGAGGGATACCAACATTCGGGTGTCCTTCAGTTCTCATTCGATTATTTTTCTTCTGGTTAAACATTTTAGCTTTGATGAGACAGTGTACAATACCTTTGATCTCCGCTAGGGCCTCAGTAATTGACGGGGTAGGTCCTAAGTGGACTCTCTCGTTCCGACGTCGCCACAATAACCAACAAGTAACACCAAACACATCATTCCAGCGACCCGTATTTGTCTTCCTACTGTTCTTGATATTCAGAGAGAACCAATTATTTAAATTACTTTCCCAAAACCTTCTATCAGTTGGAGAAATACCCAGACGTACCCAGAACTCCCGTGCATGGGTACAATCTCGTGAAACATGTAGGGAACTCTCTATCAATTGTTGACAAGAGCTGCATAAACCATTTTGGTGAATTCCACGATGCAACAAAGATTCGTTAGTGAGTAACCTATTGTGGTGCAACAACCATAGAAAATTCTTGCACCTCTGTGGCACTTGTAACTTCCATATCTTAGACCAAACCGGGGATCCTGGAGTTGGATCCTCCTCTAGGAGCCTGTACGCTGATGAAACTGAGAATTGGCCACTTCTTTCATGCTTCCATCTCACCATATTTTCCCCTTGTCTGTTCATTAACTCAGTACCATCATATACTTTTGCCCACGTGGCTTTAATTCCACTCCATACTCGAGAGCCAGGTCGTTTGGTATCAATCTGGGGTAGCAAATCATTTCCACATTTATATTTACTCCTAACGACTTTTACCCACAACGCATCTTTCCTTGTTACTAGGCCCCAACCAACTTTCATCATGAAAGCACGGTTTTGGATAGACGAGTGCCTCAAGCCTAAACCACCACTATCCTTCCTGGAACATGCTGTATCCCATGCCACTAGATGGACCTTCTTCTTATCCTGAGTAGAACCCCATAGAAAATTACGTGCACTTCTATCAATTTCATCACAACAAGGGGTAGGAATAAGGGATGTCTGCATAACATGGTTCGGAATTGCCAGAGCCACCGACTTAATTAGTGTGTTTCTACCAGCCATCGAGAGAGAATGGCCCTTCCAATTTGCTAATCGTTTTCGGACTTTATCCACTACGTAATTGTACGTAGCCTTCGTGACCCTTTCATGATGAAGAGGTACTCCGAGATACTTTCCGAGATCCGCTGCTCTTGTAAACCCCAAAGTCTCGCTTAATTGAGCTCGAACATTATTGTTCACATTGCGAGAGAAGAAGACTCTCGTTTTGGTCACATTCACATTCTGTCCTGAAGCATTACAGAAAGATTGAAGGCATTCTCGAATAACATTAACTTGATCCAACCTAGCTTCTGCAAATAAAACTAGGTCATCTGCAAAAAAAAGATGAGATATTGGTGGGCCATCCTTATTAAGCCGGACGGGTCTCCAAAGCCCTATAGAAATTTGATCCTGAATTAGATGGGCAAGCCGCTCCATGCATATAACAAATAGATATGGGGAAAGAGGATCCCCTTGCCGAATACCTCGAGTTGGATTGAAAGTCTCTGATTTACTTCCATTCCATAAAACTCTCATGCTTGGGGTACATATGCATGCTTCCACCAATTCAACTATATTCTCCGGTATAGAGAGAGTACGTAGACAATCAATGACAAATGACCAGCGGACTCGATCATAGGCTTTTTCCAGATCAATTTTGATTGCCATAAAACCTTTCTTGCCCTTCATAGTCTTCATAGAGTGAATGACTTCCTGTGCCACGATAATATTATCCGAGCTAAGTCGTCCCGATACAAAGCTACATTGATTCGGGGATATCACACTATCAAGAATAGGTTCAAGTCGATTAGCCACTACCTTTGTAATTATTTTATACATGACATTGCAGAGGCTAATAGGACGAAAATCTTTCACCCATTCTGGTTTATCAATCTTTGGTATAAGCACCAAATAAGTCTGGTTTATACTCTGGATTTCATGAGGACAGTTAAACACATTAGTAATAAATTTGAAAACCACTGAGCTAACCTGTTGCCATTGGGATTGGAAGAATAGTGCATTAAGCCCATCAGGACCCGGAGCTTTCAAAGATCCCATACTCCAAAGAGCATTTTGAACTTCTTCAAATGTAACCTGCTCTCCCATACTTTGAATTGCTTCTGGCAGTAGTGGAGGAAAAGTGCACCGAGGAGTCAAGGTATGTAGCTCATCCCCATCCTCAGTAAACAAGGTTGAGTAAAACTCTACAGTATCTTCTTTTATTATTTCTTGATCATATATCCACTCACCATCAGCATTCCTTAGTGCTTCAATCTTGTTCCTTTTCCTCCTGGCATTGGCACGCCTATGGAAAAATTTGGAATTTCTATCACCTAAGGCGAACCAATCACAGCGAGCCTTTTGAGCCCATAAAACATCCTCATGAAGTAAAATCTCTTCAAGGTCGCACCATAGATTCTTTTGGAGAGAAAGAATGGCTGACGATGATCCTTCTTTTTGTATGCTCCTATTTAAACCGTCAAGCCTATGTAAGATCCGTCTCTTTTGACGCCCCAAGTGACCATATACTTCTCTACTCCAAATCCCCACTTCTTCAGTAAACTTTTTTGAATTTTCTTCCCATGTAGCATCATTAGACCACGTAGCTTTCATGAATTCCTCAAATTGATCATGCAGGATCCAAGAGGCGACAAATCGAAATGGACGTTCCTGTATGACTGAGCTACAACATTCCTCTAATTGAAGTAGAATAGGCCTATGGTCAGATTTAAACGGATAAAGAACTTTTGCCGTTGCTTGGGGGTACAAATCCATGAAGCTATCATTTATAAAAGCCCTGTCTAATTTACTTAGACAGCCCTCCCTACTCCAGGTGAAACAAGGACCCACCGTGTGAATTTCTGACATGCTAGAATTTTCAAACCATGAGACAAACTCCCGATCCACCCCGGTACTAGACTGAGCTTGAGAGCATCTTTCATGTTCAAACAAAATACTGTTGAAATCCCCTCCAATACACCATGCCCCATTGACCCTCTCTGCTAACTCAAACAGATGAGTCCACAACTCTCGACGTTTTGCAATATGTGGGCTAGCATATACACATGTAATAAAAATCTTCTCAGTACCTCGTTGTAGACATAAATGAATAAATTGACTGGATGAGTCAAGAATACTCACACTCCATTCTCCTTCATTCCACAAAACCCATATTCCTCCACTAAAACCCATAGCATCAACAATATGGAAATTTTGAAATCCCAATTTAGATGCAATTTTCCTAGCTTTTCCTCCACTGGCTTTAGTTTCAAATAAAGCTATTAAATCCAATTTATACATTCTAGCTAACTCCCTAATCAAACCTGGAAAAGTTCTTGCCCCAACTCCTCTGCAATTCCAAAACGTGCAATTCATGAGGAAACCATGGTATGTTGAACGTGGCCTTCAGGGCCCTGGATCAGAATTTTCTCTGCAGACACCACTGGTTCTCTTTGATATACGCCTTGCTTTTCATTTTCCATGTCCATTCCACAATCATCTTCATAGTGCGATATGTCTTGTTCCTCGTCATCATCAATGTGGGCCAATGATTCATAAGGATTTTTTGAAAGCATAAAACCTCCCCCAGTCTTACCTTGTTGGGATGGACCCACGTGAATAGCAATCCCATTATCTAATTGTACAATGTTTTCTTTACCTCTCGCAAGCTGGATCCTGTCTCTCTTTTTGACTTGGTCTACCGGGACCCACCTCTTTGAATTTGTTATCTCCTTCCCAAATTTCCGGTTGTCCACATTAGCACCTGCTGAGAATTTAGCTTTCATGATATTGTGATTGATAGCAATGTTTACTGCTGAACGTGAATCTCGCCTTGGCAAAGACACCAGATTTAATTTTCCTTGACTGCTCCCATGATTTTCGCTAGAGCCCGATAATCCATGCACAATCGGTGTTTTCCGATTTGACTTCCGGACCAAATTCCACACCCCCATCACCGCCTTCTGTTGCAACACTCCACCGTTGTCAGTCTCCGGTAAGGATGACTCTCGTCCCCGCTTCAAAACCACATTCGTGTCCCTCCCTTCTTCTTCTCCACTACCCTCCTTTTCATTCCCCGTCGGTAGTTGTGACTGCGGATGATTAATTGCAGAACATTCCCCAGCAACTGCCTCACTCTGTTTTCCTGACTCTGTTGTTTCTGGGCATACGTCGCGATGGTGCCCATATTTTCCACATTGAAAACAAACTAGATGAAGACCTTCATACTCTACATGTCTATCCTTTCCAAATATCCTTACTGCAGGAACCAACCGTTTCATCAAGTCGAGTTCTACACAAAGCCGAGCAAACCTTCCTCGTTCTGTCAAATATGTGATTGAGTCGACCTTAAGCGTGAGTCCTATCAGATTACCAATTAGATTCAGACTTTCGGCATTGAAGAACTCCAAGGGAAGCAGAGGAATACGAATCCATGCAGCTATTTTTTTCTGCTGAGAGGCATTCCAAGGATCAAAATTTGGTCTCCAGCGTTGCACTAGCAGATAATGATCTGCGATCATCCATGGTCCCTCCACATAGACATAGTTTAAATCATCCTCACTATCAAAAGACACAACAAAATAGCCATTGTCGATGTCTCGCACTGTGTATCTTTGCTTCGTCTTCCACAGCCTTTGGAGCTTAATCTGTAAAAGCCGAAGATTTATGTTCTTACCCAATAGTTTGATGATCAGCGATTTCTTCCAGGGTGCGCACCACCTTTCATACTGCTCCTGAGAAATTACCAGGGTAGGGATCGGAACTACCCCATCCACTGTTGTCCCACTGTCGGTCTGCTCCTTCTCGTCTCCAAAGAATTCTTGGAGACTCTCGATGTACCCCTTCCACGCCTCATCAAACACGCTGCTTCCTCGGGTATCCACGGAGCATTTTCCCGGCCCTGCATCCAACAGGGAAGCCTTATACGACCGTGCCTTAGACCCTTCTATGCTCTCTTCCTCTTCGCCTTCTGCTCCATCAGCTTCCGTCAAGCCCACCTTCCACCGCTTGTTGCTTCTCCCAGATATACCTCCGTCCTCCGTCGCGCTTGCACTCTCCGAGACACCTATCATGACTCTCTGCAGCCTAAATTGTATACTCATAGTTTATACAACAAGAGTTACAACATGATTGTGCTCAAGGTAACTTTCTTTAATGAAATTCCAATGTTTAGTTTGGATAAAAAAAATATTCTTGTATTCCAATAGCTTGAAGATCAGATGGCCTCCCCACATTAATCTAGCCTTCCCTAGGATAAAAGGCTAGATATGGTAGTAAAAAAAATAAAAATTAATTATTCTTGTAATTAAAAAGCCGAAACCGAAAAGGGGGTGTTACCACAATATGATACATATTTGAGTTGTTCACCAATTCATTTAAGTTGGATTTATGAAGATAAGACACTAAATTTTCCAATCGTTTATATTAGTTTTTGTCAAATATGCAACAGTTTATAATGCTCCCTTTTATGATTCTAATATTATATCATTATTTTTATACATAATCATTTGTGTTAACTTTTGTCAAATATATAACAGGTGATGGCGGATATGGATATTTTAGAGCCCCACCTCTGATTTTATTGGGCGCTACTGGAGTTCAATCCCGTATTATTACTGGTTTGTATATAGTTTTCATAATTTGGTTTGCTAAAGACTCACTATATGAACATTTGAATTTGTATAAATTGAATGGATTATGCGGTGATTCAATGTTTGGTGTGGATGAATATTTGTTGTTTTTTATTGATTTGGGTCAGTTGTGATGTATGAATATTGCTACTCTTTGGGCCAATTATGTGATGAAAAAGTTTGTGGTGTAAAATGCAGGAACTAGTTATGAAGTTTGTTTTAGTCTTAAACGTAATTATCCAATCCATTTTATCTCCCAATTTATAGCTTTTTTCTTTTAAATTATCCTTATTGATTCCACATATTAAATGGGGTTTTCATAAGTGTGGTGGTTTAATTTTCAACGCAAATGATTAAGAGAGGTACTTTGGAAAAACTAATACACTTGTTTTTACTAATTTAACTAATTTCTCAATCCTTATTGATATCTAGGAGTAAAAGGTTTTTTCCGTGCTTTGTTTTGAATGAATATTGTACAAGACAATATTTCTTTTATTTTTCATGTATTAAAAGGCAAGCAACAGAGCTTGAGAGATGCATTACATATTAGCTCTATGAAGTTCAATATTTTGAAATGTTTTATTTTGCATAATTTTTTATTCAAATGAATTATAGATTCTGTAATCGTATCAGGATAATGGCCAATCCACACTAAAAATGTGAACTTCAATATATCTAACAAAAGTTAATATAAATGATTATGTATAATATTAGAAGCATGAATAAAAATGTGAAACTTCATTGCCCTTTTTAGAAACGGATGAAAATATAGGTGATGTTTACTCCCTTTTTCATACTTTTAACATATATCCAGCAGTGTTTTTGGACTCCAGTTTTGAGATTTGTGGTTTCCATTTTCAACACAAATATCCCCTATATGACTCAAATTTGAGATCCAAAAAGATTTAGTAAGATCTTGCACTGTTAAATTAACTCTATATTGGTTATATTACTCCTTGTGATCCTACATATGACATACAAACAACTGATCCAACATAGGCATGGTTGGAACTGCCCACCAAGGGCAAATAAATGGCTTAGCGTGTAAACAATTAAATTATATATAAAAAAGTTGGTTAATAATAATTGATGTGTAAGAAATATATATTTTCTTTTCTAAGAATACCCTTATTTTTTAAAAGAGATGGAGAGAATGAATGAGTTAAAAATAGTTGTGTGAGAAATAATTAATACAAAAATAAAACATGTGACTAATTTTATTATATACAATTACTGAATACAAGTAAACCGATTATAGACCACCGAAACTAATTAAACTATTGAATTATAGCTATGTTTAGGATAGTTTTTTTATTGGGATATAAGTGATTATTATATAAATTAAGATAAAATTTCTTTTACATACTTATTTCATATACCGTAAATCATGATTTATAAATACTTATAAATAAAAAATAAACTATCCCAAACCCACAAAATATCCATTTCAATTAAGCACAATACAATGATACATACAAAATCTAGCATCTAACCTAAGCTGATCAACAGTAACTTTTAAATTTATGTGGTACAGCACGGAGAAGAAAAGTCTGCCATTCCAGCTGGTAATGGGGCCCCCATCATATAACGAAAATACCATATTGCCCTAGATATTTTATTGCTTCTATTTTCTCATGCGGCGGCTCTTATTTAGCACTGAGCGAAGGAAGGAGATTTTTCAAGTGCAGATCTGGAGAAAACAGACAACGAAGACGAAAGACGAAGTGAGTTTCAATCTCTGCCCGAGGGAGGGTCCGATCATCAGATCCATAATAATAATAATATTATGGATCCATCTTCCGCCATATGGGATGCGACCAAGTGTTTCTGTTGTTTCCTCAACAACGAAGCCGCTTATGCTTACGAGTTGGAAGAGAATCTGAACTTGCTTAAAACAAAACGGGAAAAGCTTGAAATGATGAAGAAAGATGTGGAAGCATACCTTGAAGGAGAAGAAAATACTGGAGAAACGCAAAGATCTCATCGAGTCACCCACTGGCTGAACAGAATGGAGACCGTTCAAGAGGTACTACTCTTTATTATATTCATTATTCAATTTTTAAATTAATTTCATACTCATTTAATTAAATGAATTGCATGATTATTACTCCCTCTATAGTCTTTCATACTTCCAATTAATTATGTCTGAGCTACTACAAATCATTTTGCTTATGCTCTTGAGTAAGTAACTTTCTTGAACTTTTATTATTTAACTTTTAAATTAATTTCAGAGTCCATTAGTTGCAAGAAACAACTTTCATAACATAGATCTTACCTTATTTTTTTGTATATAATTGATTTTCTTCATTGTGATATAATGGGAACCGTAGTTTATAAATAAACTACTTTATTCCAATATATTATACTTATATTTTATTGTTATGGTGTACATAGCGTCGTTCATTTGACCTTTTTATACAAATGTAAGCTTCTTAAAAAATTTATGAGAAAATTATAAATCGATCCTAAATAAGAAAATTAATTATATGCTCAATCTTATTTACATGTCAAATTTCATTTTTTTTATATCGAATTTTTGTATTTACAAGTGGTTAGAATCCGTGGATAATATGTATAAAAACAAAATCGGTGGATAATTATTTTCCTTATTTAGGGACTGTCTGTAATTATTTAATTCAACCCATAGTTTATATTATTTTAACCATGGTCCTTATTTGATATTAACAAATGAAACTTGCTTGTTCGTATCTACTAGTATGTAATTACATACGCACACGTATGTACATACGTGTTTGTGTTCATGATCTTGCTACCTGTACATCCAAATTTGATTTAGAACGATGGCATATTATGAAGCTAATTAAGAATATTATATTCACAGGAAATAAAAGATAGTCAAGTTCGTGGGCATAAACAAATTCAAAAAAAATGCCTGAGTAAATATTGTCCAAAAAATTGCATGTCAAGTTACAAGTTAGGAAAGAAAGTTGCCGAGATCCTAAGGAATCTAGATGAACTAGAGGCGGAAGGGAAGCCATTACTCGAGGGTATTCCAATTGCCCCCAAGCGTCTGCAGAAGCCAACTAAGTTGCCTCTTGGTAAGACGGTGGGCTTAGATTTAATGGTTGATAAGGTATGCAGTAGTATTGAAGAAACAAATGTTGGTATCATTGGCTTATATGGGATGGGTGGGGTAGGAAAGACTACCCTGCTAAAGAAAATTAACAATGAACTTGGGAAGAGATCAGGTTTTTACATTATATGGGTGACGGTATCCAAAAGTCCCAACTTAGATACTATTATGGACGACATCAGAAAATCGGTGGGGATTGGACAGGACAGTTGGAATGATTGTGGTGGCCAACATGGAAAGGTTGCAAAGATTTACGATGTCCTGCAGAAGGAGAAATTTGTTTTGTTATTGGATGACATATGGGAGGGTTTCAACTTGGAAAAGGTGGGAGTGCCACTTCTAGAGGAAACTAATTCTCAATCCAAAGTGTTGTTCACAACACGATATGCGGATGTTTGTGAGAAAATGAAAGCTCAAAAGAAATTCAAAGTCGAAATTCTAACGGAAGAAGAAGCGCTAGAGTTATTTCATATGAAAGTTGGTGAGGAAACTCTAAGTTCTGACAATGGGATCGCAAAGATTGCAGAGGAGATGGCTAAAGAATGTAAAGGGTTACCACTTGCATTAACTGTGGTAGGAAGCGCCATGGCTGGTGTGACGGATGTAGAGTCGTGGGAACAGTCGAAGGAAAGCTTAATAAGGTCTTCACGGACAGGTTCAAGTGTGGAGAGAGAGGTGTTTTCGGTCCTCGAATTTAGCTATGATCGACTACCGAATGAAAAACACAAAAAATGTTTCTTATATTGTGCATTGTACCCAGAGGATTATGCGATTCAAGTGCAAGATCTCATTGATACATGGATAGGGGAGGGGTTTGTTGATAATGGTGGGATGACAAGTGTACATGATATGCATCGCGATGGTAAGTCCATAATTGGCTACTTGAAGGATTCATGCTTGTTGGAGAATGTTGAAGATCCTTTCTCTTTTAGGCCCTATGTTAAGATGCATGATGTTATCCGTGACATGGCACTATGGATAGCACGTGATAAAGATAGAAACGAAAAGAAGGTTATAGTACAAGAAGATGCACAGGCAATTTCTCAAGCTAATTTTGAAAATTGGGAAATGGTTGAAAGGATCTCAATCTTGAATGGTGCTGAATCATGGATACAAAGCAAATCTTGGACAAATCTCAAAACATTATTATTGGATTTCAAATATGATTGTACAATAAATGGATTACAAAATATCCAATACGCGAGCCAATTAAAAGTCTTAGAACTCAAGAGAGTGCAAATTATATCTGCCGAAGGAATAGGTGGCCTGAATCTTTTGGAATATCTATCATTGCGGGAAGCTGAGTTAATAAACGCATCAGACTTATGGAGAGAGTTGAAGAATTTGAAAAACCTGAAGAGTTTTCATTTGTATGTATATAATGATAATGTTATTCCTTTGGGACTAATATCAAATCTTCACCAATTAAAAGTGCTTTCATTTTATCTCCGAGGTGTTCGAGATGAGAGAGAAGAGGAAGAATTTGTGGGGGAACTGGAGTGCTCATCAAAGTTAGAGGAATTGTGGGTGGAAATAACAACTGAGAGTGGCCTCAACAAATTACTCAAATCGGCCAAGTTGACAAGCTGCATATATGGCTTTTATCTTTGTGATGTTGCCCAAGTTAATGGGCCATTACTATTGGCAACCGTGTCAAAAATGAAGCACCTGCAGTATCTTGACTTGCAGCGTTTGAAAAACATGATAGATCTATCTGTTTGTGACACATGTCGTCTATCCATGCTTCAAAGTGTATTCATTTATCAGTGCCATACAATACATCATTTGACATGGTTGAAGTATGCTCCACTTCTTCAACAACTTAATGTTCAAAATTGCTCCGCAATTGAAGAAGTGATAAAGGGAGAACTAATATTAGAAGATGATGAAAAAGATACTATATTCCCTTCTCTTGTATTGCTGCAATTGTTCGGATTGCCAAATCTGAGGAGCATTCATGAGAGAGTCTTGTCTTTCCCTTCCCTGAGATCCATCCGTGTGTTTGGCTGTCAAAATCTGAAGAAGTTACCATTTGATTCCAATTCAGCTAAGGATAAGTTGAGGCATATCCGTGGAGATCAAGTGTGGTGGAACAACTTGGAGTGGGATGACCCTGCCACTAAAGCCACTTTCCATTCAAAATTTGAATAATCATATTATTGAACTTTACTTCCTCTCAGAGGTGAAGGTACTTTAATTCTAGTATTATTAATATTAGTCTTTTTACTATTGTTTAATTATAACTTAAATTTTACTTGCTTGTATATCGTTGCAGATTTATTTACTGAAGATATATTATATGTGACATGGGCTCAGTTTTCATGGTCACTTTAAATAGCCTGGTTTCTGGTACTATATCCCTCACTTTTATTTAGGTTTTCTTTTGGTCTCATTTGGTTTGATATATTATATCGTTCTTTGCTTTTAATGTTTTCACAGATATATTTATATAGATAGTGATTCAGTCATGCATTTTCTTACCTTTTGATGTTTATTAACGGCATTTGATACAATGGGGGCACACTATAATTGGTAATAATTTTAAATTCATACATTGATACTTGAATTGAATTTCTTATCAATAATATAACTTAATTAAATTACATAATGTATTTTTATGCCTCAAAACATGAGAAACGGATGTGGAAATCACAGAAAATGCAATAAATTGAATGGATTGGTAATGTAGAAGAGTGGCAAAAAAAAATAAAAAAAGAAGTAAAAAACTGTATATGAAATTTAATTTGTCTTTTAGTTTTTTTTTTTTTTTTGGTGAGCGCCCTTATCATTTTAGTTTTATGCTTGTACTATTTTTTATTGTTAAATGTTTGGGTGAAGGAATTATTCCCTTGTTTATGGGCTTTTTATTCTCTCTAGCATGAAAAATTGAAAACTTTAGTCGGGCTTAAAGCTTTCTTTCGAAATAAACTACCAAACATGCACCAAAAACTAGTGGCCCGTATATCTTTTGCCACTTTCCTGGCACTATATTTTTGGACATTTTAAGATTGATTTTTCATGTCGATTAACTTGTGTATTGCTCTACTTTTTTAAATAAGACTTTAAATTATAGAATTCAACTTAAGAACATGGAATCAGATCCAGTGTCTTTATTCAGGTTTTAATAATAATGAAATTCCAGCGTTTAGTTTGGATAAAAAAGAGAAAGAAAAAATTATTGTATTCCAATAGCTTGTAGATCAGATGGCATCCCCACATTAATGGAGTGGCTTCTATCTAGCCTTCCCAAGGATAAAAGGCTAGATATGGTAGTAAAAAAAAAAAAAAATTAATTATTCTTATAATTAAAAAGCTGAAACCGAAAAGGGGTTGTTACGACAATATGATACATATTTGAGTTGTTCACCAATTCATTTAAGTTGGATTTATGAAGATAAGACTAAATTTTCCAATCGTTTATATTAGTTTTTGTCAAATATACAACAGGTTATAATGCTCCCTTTTATGATTCTATATGATTTTAATATTATATCATTATTTTTATACATAATCATTTGTGTTAATTTTTGTCAAATATATAACAGGTGATGAAGGATCTGGATATTTTAGAGCGCCACTTTTGATTTTATTGGGCACTACTGGAGTTCGATCCCATATTATTACTGGTTTTAGTTTTCATAATTTGGTTTGCTAAAGACTCAATGTATGAACATTGTAATTTGTATGAATTGAATGGATTATGTGGTGATTCAATGTTTGGTGTGGATGAACATTTGATGTTTTTTCTGGATTGGTTCGGTTGTGAAGTATGAATATTGCTACATTTTGAGCCAATTATCATGTGATGAAAAAGTTTGTGGTCTAAAATGCAGTAACTAGTTATAAAGTCTGTTCTAGTCTTAAATGTGATAATCCAATCCATTTTATCTCCCAACTTATAACTTTTTTCTTTTAAATTATCCTTATTGATTCCGCATATTGAATGGGGTTTTCATAAGTGTGGTGGTTTAATTTTCAATGCAAATGATTAAGAGAGGCACTCTGGAAAAACTAATACACTTGTTTTTACTAATTTAACTAATTTCTCAATCCTTATTGATATCTAGGAGTGAAAGGTTTTTTCCCTGCTGTTTTAAATGAATATTGTACAAGACAATATTTCTTTTGTTTTTCAGGTATTAAACGGCAAGCAACAGAGTTTCAGAGATGCATTACATATTAGCTCTATTAAGTTAAATAATTTGAAATTTTTATTTTGCATAATTTCTTATTCAAATAAATTATAAATTCTGTAGTCGTATCAGGATAATACCAGTCTACACTAAAAATGTGAACTTCACTATGTTTAACAAAAGTTAATATAAAGGATTATGTATAATATTAGAATCATGAATAAAAATGTGAACCTTCATTGCCCTTTTTAGAAACGGATAAAAATATAGGTGATGTTTACTCTTTTTTCCATACTTTTAAACGGTATTCAACGGTGTTTTGGAACTCCAGTTTCGAGGTTTGTGGTTTCCCTTTTCAATACAAGTATCTCTTATAGGACTAGAACTTGAGACCTAAAAATATTTAGTGAGGTCTTACACTACTATTAGACTAACTATATATTAATTATATTACTCCTTGTGATCCTACATATGACGTACAAAAAAATGGTCCAACATAGGCATGGTTGGAACTGCCCACCAAGGGCAAATGGCTTAGCAATAGTTGAAGTGTAAAAAATACATATTTTCTTTTATAAGAATACCCTTATTTTTGAAAAGAGATGGAGAGAATGAATGAGTAAGAAACATAGTTGTGTGAGAAATAATTAATACAAAAGTAAAACATATGACTAACTAGGGTAGTAATGGGATAAATGGTTACAATTTGAGACATTCTTAAGTGCATCTTGTTGATAAGATTATGCCACCTCCTAAAAGTGTATTTTATGTATAGCACTAGAGAAAGTATGGAATAATACTAATTTCAGTTGTTGATATAAGATCTAATTTAATGAAAAAATTAACTAAATCTTATATTATTGGGTATAGTTTTTCATTTTATTGTTAAGAAATATTTTTCCCCTGACAAGTGATGCCTAGAGTCTTCCTAACACACTGACCCCAATCAATGAAATAATTGTACGGAGAAGTAACATGTCAAGATAAGGGTTGCCATTCCAGTTGAAAAGGGACCCGCCCCCATATAACAAAAATACCATATTACCCCTTGATATTTTCTTTCTGTCCTCTTCTTATT
This sequence comes from Inga laurina, assembly GCA_963855925.1. NCBI lineage: Eukaryota > Viridiplantae > Streptophyta > Magnoliopsida > Fabales > Fabaceae > Inga > Inga laurina. The sequence continues at coordinate 65,850,112 of OY979702.1, read as the reverse complement.
CCACGGCTCTGATCGATCAGTGTGTGTTGCAACCTTTGAATAGCATTGAGCCAAGGAAGGAACCGAGATTCAAGTGCTGCTCTCCACAGCTTATCTCAGACGATGAAGAAGGAGAAAGACAAAGTGAGTTTCAATCTGTTCTGATTGGGTCGGATCGGATCCCTAATAATAATATGGATGCATCTTGCATAATAATAGATGATAATGTTTTTCAAATTCTATACTGCTATTTAAACGTTTTTAAAGGAAAAAAGTTGATTAAATTTTTATCAAAAAGTTAAGAGAAGTTTGTTGATGACATTATAGTTAGTTAAAAGTCTTCTAATTGATTTTTTTTAAACAAAAAATTACTCAATTTTTAAGAATCTTTCATTTGGTTCTTAATATTTTTACAAATAAATTTTTCTTTATAAATATTGAAAGAGTTTGTATTAATTGACCTAAGGTAAACAAAGAAAGCAATTTTTTAATTGTATTTGAAGAGATCCGAATATTATGCACACTATATCAAAAAGAAAAACTAATAACACACATTAAAAAAATGAGAAAGTAGAGTCTTTATCTCATGAAGAATTTTTTTTTTGGGTACAATGTAAGGGTTTCTCCTTTCTTGACTTAGAGCTCAAAGGGTTTTCACTTCTCTCAACACGTGTGTTTCTCGGGATTGGAATTTGTGTTCTCAATTCTCATCCTTACGAGCGTGAGACCGCTTACCATCTCAACCAATAACTATTCTATCTATCATAAAAAATAAAAAATTTAATTTAAAAATATTTGTCATAAATTAAAAATTTTAGTGTTACTCCATTTGGTATTAAATATAAGACAGAGTTAACCTTTTTTTTTAGAGATAAAAGAAGCTAAATAAGTTACTTAATCATATCATATGTTGTGCATCATTATATTATATATCAGATAAACATAATTTTAAAAAAATGATAAATGAAAATATTTTAAACTAACTTAATTAATATTTTTAATATCTCCAAAAAGCCAATTGTGATATGTGCCAATGTGGTCCTTTCTTTTTATTTCTTAACAAGGAGAAACGTCACAGGCCATAAAAATGAAAGATGATTTTTTAAAAAATAAAAAAAAGTGAAAGATGATTTAGTCGTAATCTTTCATTGATATTACGGGATTTAACTAAATTAATTTGAACGTGTACTGCCTCAGTCCCTTGCAAAGTTTTGTTTGGTCTTTTTTTCCAACATTAGCTGCACTAATTTCAGTAATTCGATAATTTTGTAAACACTTTTTTTCATCATCTTTCCCCCAATAACAAAAACTCGTGTACAATAGTATATATTAATGGTTGAACTCGTCACGGTGTTTAAAAAATGCTTAAAAAAAAGATACTTTACGTCATTAAATTGCAAGACCACGCACAAACAAAAATGCTGAAATCCAAGAACTACGCAAAATATTATATGTAAGCCTTTTTTTTATTGTCTGCTATTTAAAAAAAAAATCATAATATCATAATTTGAGATGATGCATGTTAATCATAATTAATACTACTTCCTCTAGTCTCATAAAAAAGATTTCTTTTAGGATGACATATTTCTATTTATAAGCGACATTAATTAATATCTTGTCTAAAATGTTTAGTCATTTATAAAAAAAAATGATCTAAAATACCATATTTAATAATTTCTAGTAGAACTACTTTTTGACAAAAACCATTTAATATGTGTAATTAATAAGGATAATTTAAGAAATTATAAATTTAGGAGACAAAGTAAACATAGACTTTATATTAGAATCAAATTAAACACCCTAACTAGCTTCTACTTTTAAGATTGAATGTGTACCTAATAAAAACACTTGCAAACGTCCACAGATGAGGCTAAATTTCGTCCACGTCCACAATAAACATGTGACATAATTTGATTGATTCAATTATGTATGTAAATCACGATATTTCATTAATTATAAATATAACGGGAACACTTTAGATGTCTATAAATGGGCTTGAATGCTAGTTTTTGTTGATCTAGAAATTAATTTTCAAATATAAATTATAATTTAAAATTAAACAAACACCTATCAAACCCTCACTTCAATAACACATTGACAATCACTAGCATATTAAGTTACACTCAAAATAACTATAGCCTTTGACAAGCACATTGCCAACTTGAGATGAAAAATTTCTTTCACAGTGGCAATCATATTTCATCGTAACAATTAACCAAAACATACATAAAATAAGCAACCCTTAAACAGACAACAATGGATAGGACTCAAATTCATCATTAACATGACTGGAGTCACCATGACTCTACTCTTAACAAAACGAAAGCACGTGTGTGTGTACATATATCTCTGTTTTTTCCCTTCTTGCTTATTTTATATAATAGTAATATTTATAGATGACATTTTAATGTATCGCACAGGAGAGAGCATGTAAGGATACATTGTTCCTATCTGGTGTAACGGATTCATAAAACGTCTTTCATTTTGAGATATCTATATGACATAAGAGTCGTGAGTCGTTTTCTTGATTAGAAATAAGATGAAATGACTCTAAATTTATTAGCTTCCTATTACACATCGTGCCGGGAAGGTGATGCTAGTTGCTTATACATATGTCCTTTGAGATTGATTTGAAAGGCCGATGATGATTGCTTTATCACTAAAAGCTTAAACTACATGTTTATTGGTATATCATTGTGACTGCTCTGAATCTGTTTCCTTCTCAGCCAGGAATGGTTTGAACATCATCACCACTCCAAGTGCTTCTACTATGTTCAGCACAAAAAATACCATATGAGTACCTGCAGTTAAAATGTCACTCAGTTAGTGAGTGTACAGTAATAAAGCTTATATGCATATTCTAATTCTTGCAGCCATCCTGCAAGAGTGTTGAATTTGGAGTCAACATATTTTTCATGAACAAGCAAAAGAATCAGGCAAAAGTGCAGCCTACTCAACAAGGATGAACCTAGCCTCAACAAAACTCTCTCTCTCACAATTTTAATTTTGTATGTATGATGTATATCAATTATCCCCCACTAATTGATACTCCCTTTAGTCCTTTAATATAAGAGTTAGATAACTACTCCCCCCATCCTTAATATAAACATATTTATCTAATTTAATTAGATTAAGGAAGTTGGTTAAATTAGTTAATACAATATGTATTTTCTAAAATACCCTACTCATTTTTCTTTCTCCTCCTTAATTATAGTTGAGAGAGTATCAATAAGGGTAAATTAGAAAAAAATTGACAAATATAAAAACTATGTTTTATATTTAGGACCAAAATCAACTCCTCAAATATGTCTTATATTAAGGACAGGAGGGGGTAGTTTGCAAAGATAAAAAAAAAATAGTTAAGCTAGTTATTTGCTAAAAATATGTGTTGGTTTTTCTAAAATACCCTCTTAAACCTTTTATATTGAAACTATTCCTTAACGAAAATCCTCTTAACATATGCAATCAATAGGTATAGTTTGGGAAAAAATTATGAATTTGGGTGACAAAGTGGATTAAAGTTTTATGTTTAGGTTCAAAGTGAATCCCCTAACTAGCTTCTATATTTAGAACTAGAGGGAATAATATTAATTCTAATGCCCCAAAAAAAATATATGTATATAACTATATGTGTGTGTTTGATTTGGTTGTTGATAGGATACGCTGGCACTGTGTGATTCCTATAACCGATTCCATCTAATGACGTAAAGCTGCTTCTTATTGTTGCATGTGTGTGTTTGCTACCCTTCCTAATGGGGTATATGAAACAGAATTCAGCAGAAATAAATTAGCTGAGCTTAATACCTGGGAGGAAAGAAGCATTTAACCGCTTTTGGGACCAAGCTAATCTGCATTTGAACAAGATTATAATTAGTAAACAGCAGATAAGTTTCAAAATATTATACGTTGGAGAAAACAAAAATAGGTAGTCAAAGTGTTCAAGCAAAGTCCGTTACATTTTTTTTTTGTCCAAGGGGAAAAACCAGTGTGGAATTTCACTTGAATTCTTTTTATAACATCAGCTTCAGGAATATATGAAACCTAAATGTGAACCTTTGTTGACAAATTTTCACTAAATTTGATGAGTCATATAAGAAGCTAAACAAAGTGAATTGAAAAGTAAAACTTACAATGCACCACCTCCAGCAGGGCCAACAGCTTTGGAAATTGACATGGCAGTCATAGCAATACCATTAGCTGCTCCTCTTTGGTGTTGTTCCTGTTTTTACAACTCAGTCATGAAAATCCCAAAACTTGAAAAGAAAAAAATAATAATAAATAATGAACTGAATAAAGATTTTTTTTACCACTGCTCTGTTTTGCAGGATAAATAAACCAGTAGCAACGGTTTCCTAAAAAAGGAAAAATTTACAATTAGGAAAGCTCATAATGTATGTAGGCCTTCTGTTTTTGGCACTCACATCTAGGGGCTTATATAATACAAGTGATTAAAGGTGTTTTGTTTTGTGACACTGGAATTCAAATATTGTTGACCTTCCTAATTAGTACTATTAATTTTAAAGAAAAAATACTGCTTTAATTAACGCCAAGGAACAGAAGCACTTACAGAGAGACAAAACATAAGTACAGAAGCAATAGTTAAGAATAGGTCCATTGTGAATGCAGGTAACAATGCAATGAAAGGGTAAATTTGCAGGAGAGGTATGGATATAGCCTGCACATGGTACCAAAAAAGGAAAAAAAAAAAAAAACAACAACGCAGATTAAAGAACCAAAAAAAAAAAAAGGACAATGAAAATGACCAGGAGCCTTTGAAATTTTGTGTGAAAGAGAGCTAACCGCTGACATGTGAGCAAGTCTCACAGGTCCACAAATTTTCTGCACAACAGGGTAAAGGCAGATTTGCTAGAGCAAGAGAGGAAAACCTGACCAGTTGAGTGAAGTTCAGTTACTAATCAACATAATCTTTGAAGCAATAGATATATCTTAGCCTACAAGTTACGTTTATGTTCCAGAATTTCAAAATAGCTAAAATTTACAAGGTTATGACCTCATGTAATACTATGCATAGGAAGAAGTTAGTATATATTCGGTAATTTGGGGAAGGAATCATTATTTACAAGGTTAATATTATTCGTGATTACCTGATATTGAGAAAACATTACCGACATCATCGGTTGAATAGTTCAAACCCTCTAGCTTTAGAGGACTTACAGCCCATAAAGAGAAAACCTGGAAAAAGTGAAATATTCATGGCCTATAGCCTTTTATAAGATGAAAGACAAAAAAACCTCATTTTGCTCCACAAGGAGATAGTGTCAATATTTGTATCACTTTAGTACTTGGAAAGATTTCTTTTGACTCTATAGAATAATACCTCTCCAAGAATTAAAGAGATCGAAAGCATCATTTTATAGAGTATCAACTTGTTAATTAATCACATCACATCATTTTACAAGGATCACACTGAAGAAATTGTTCTCTCTGATGAATGGATAACAAGATAGAAAGCAAGAAAGTCCAAATAACTCAATATTATATGAAATGCATAGGACTAATTTATACTTGAGTAAGAAATGTACCTCTGTATAAGCCATATCATGTAGTGAGAAAAAGCAATAAACAATAACGGATGACATCAACGGCCAATTCAGGAGGAGGTTTTCGTTTTTCCCAACTATCTTTTCTGTGATTTCTTTTTCTATGGCTTCTGCATCCTCATTGATTTCATTATTAACATTATGGTTGTGCAATGCTTCCTGCACATTTTAATATCAGAAGGTAAAGCCATTATTGATCTTGAAGGTATCCCTATTGAAGAGTGAAAAGTCTGAAAATGCCAAATGAATGGAAATTTTTTTTAAAAAAAAAAACTTTTTTGTAAGGTCTAACATTTTATGGCTGTACATACCGGCAGCCAGATACAAGCAACTAGTACAGCAAGTGCAAAGACTGATATTATTAAGCAGGGCAAGAAGTATGGAAACCTGTAGGCCATTTGTATTTGGACAAAAGAATACTGTTATTACTTAAAAGAAGGATGAGTATTTTTACTTATCAAATAAGGAACCTTTTGGAAATATATGTGGATATTTCTCTACTGGCTGCAATACCAAAATTCTCAAATTGTTAGATGAACAAGAGATAAGTGTGCTCAAGAGCATGTTCCCACACCACATGCAATATAAAATTCTAAGATAAAAACAGAATTACAGTTGTAACAATAATTTTGGGACAAGGCTACCTGAGCCAAATAACCTCCTAATGCTGGACCAATGACTAAAGCTATGCCCCAAGCTGAACTAACCTGAAACCACATGTCACTATCAAATTACCAGGAAGAACATGTACTTCCATGAATCAATAATAGACCAAAGTATTTCTAGACTTACAGTTGAGAGTCCTAAAGCTTGGTGTTCTTCTCGAAAAAGTTCAACAGCATAAGCCTAATGACAGAGTTGTCATGTAGGTGGATGTTAGGATCAATTATAATCAATGTAGTCTCTCAAAGCCAGTGTATCTCATTTAAGTCCACCAAAAAGTGTTCCATTTTCAATATCATCATATAATCATACAATGTTAAATTGCTGTTATCTAATACATCTAAAAATGGTACCTTTATTGGTCCAAGTGAACCATTTAAGACTCCAAGAAGAAATCTTGTGGTAACAGCCATCCAAAAACTTGTGCCAAGGCCAAATAGTGTGTTGAACGCAACACTGAAATTGAAACAAGAATCAATATTCAAATGAATAACCTTATTCATGTTAGAATTGTAGAGAGAAAGAGGAGGGACACCATGGAAGAAAGAGAGGAAGGGATGAAGTTAGAAGAGAAACTAAACTAATCTAAAAAGAATGCCCTTTCGGTATTTAATATAAGACATATTAGAGGAGTTGATCTTGGTCCTAAATGTAAGATATAGTTTTCATATTTATCATTCTTTTTCTAATTTACCCTTATTGATGCTCCCTCAACCATTGTCAACACCCATTTACATTTTGATACGTGCAGAGTGATAAAGACATAGTTCCACAGGCATATAAAAATAGCACAAATATACTAATATTAAGTACATATTTATATAAATGATTCAACCCTGCAGGGTTTGATAATATTTACAAAGTTACCCAAAATATCCACAAATAAAGACTACATATAACCACTGGATTCCATCGAGGGATCCACACCCGTCAATTTCCCGTGTTTACCACCTTGCCTTTACAACCACTGGTTCCCGCTGGAACATTGTTATTTATGAAAAAGGGTAAGATTCAAACGAATCTTAGTAATAATTGACAGCTGATCATAGAAAATGCAATAATAAATATGCTAAATACCACATATAACAATATTATAATAACACATAATTCAATTTGGTCGGGAAAATTCAGAGCCAACCGCTGTTGCAACCCCTACTCGTTCTGTACCTCAGCTAGCTTGTGACCACCAACTAGGCACATCAGTGTACCCGTAGGTACTATATTCGGTCATGTTCAGTGTACCCATAGGCACTATGTTCGGTCATGTTCAATGTATCATACATATTACAGAAGATGGCATACACAAAGCATATAAATGTTGACATATTGTATGAAAGATAGAGTTACTACCTTAACCCTTTTCAGGTCGTAAAGCGTGCCTTGAAGTTCGTGTCACAGTTTGGCTATCAATCGGGTCCTAAAATTCCAAATGTACAAGAATTGGGTTAAAACCCATTCATGCACTAATTTAAATACTTCCAAAGTGTTTTTGGTGGTTATATGAGTTTATATTGAAAAATTACCAAAATGCCCCTGGGACTCGGCTCGTCTTCGACTTAACCGGTCTGACCGTACTTTTCCCGAAATTTTGACCAAGGCTATTTTGACATATTTTTGCCCAAGAAATCCATTTTTGGCCTTGGAATTACCAAATTCACTGTCAAAAGATGAAAATACCCTTGGCAGCTCCTAACTTAGGGTTTCAAGGGCATTTTGGTCATTATGCTTTTTAGGGCTTTTCTGAAAAAGTGTTCAACTGTAACCGCATCTAATTTTCCCTCCTAAACACAATGGAACTACCATAACATCAAAAATCCAACTCTAACCCCCTGAACTAGAGCTGGCTGAATCCCAAGATTCTCCGGAAAAAATTGGGGTTTTCTAATTCTGATTCCACAGACTTGGTCTTTTCTACTCCTAATCACTTTAATCTATTTAATTTCATTATAACTGCCATTTAGACCCAATTTTGGCAGCATAACATCTAGGGTTCAACGTTTCCCAAATTTCACAGCCACAACAAATTAACCAGAAATTCACCGATTAAATCAACCATACTAGTCACAACAACAATAATTTAGAGTTTAGGAAGTTATCTTTGCTTCCCTTTAGTTATTCCCTTCTTGGCTGAATGCTAGCCCCTCTCAAACTTCAAAATTTTTGCTTCAACAACCTTGAATCACATAGAGGAGAAGTTTAGAAGAAGGATTACACACGTTAGGAGCTAATTTAGTGAAGAAATCACTTACTTTTGCAAGTTTTCTCCTTCCTTCTCTCTAGAAATCAAGCAAGCTCTCTCTCTCTCTCTCTCTCTCTCTCTCTCTCTCTCTCTTGGACACTCAAAACTGACGGAAATGAAGGGAAAGAGGAAGAGAAATAACTTTTGTAATTACCCCTTAATTTCTCTAATTATTTAATTTCCAAAATCCCCATTTTCGGATTTATTGGAAATTCTGGCAGATTGTCTACCTAAATTTTGAAAAATCATAACTAAATTTGTAAGCATCGTATTAGAGTGATTCCAAAGGCTTTAGAACCCTTATTGAGTCTAGTTTTAAGGAAAAATGTAGCCCTTTGCCAATTGGAAGCACAAAATTCCCAGAATTAAATTCTTTGAATGCTATTTCAGAAAATTAACAATTTTTCTAGGCTAACTTCAAAAATCCATAACTTTTTGTATATAGCTCCAAAAATTACCTAAGACCTATTAAATTAAAGCTTAGGATGTCTACTTTCACGCTATAAAATTTCATAATTTTTTATCACTATTTTGTCATCCAAAATGACATGACAAACTCACTGCCTCTTCAGAAATTACATTTCCAACACTATTCACACTCCAATTTCATAAATATCTACCATTTTATTGAATATTTCAAATAATTATAACACATTTTGGTGAATAAAAGTTGGGGTGTTACAACAATAATTAATGAGAAAGGGGAATGAGGGAATTAAAGAAGATGACTAGGTTGATTTAGAAAATATATATCATATTAACTAATTTGACTAGCTACCTTGATCTAATCAAATTAGGTAAATACTAATATGTTTTATATTAAGGACCGGAGGGAGCAAAAAATTAGTGGGCAGATATTTGTTGGAGTCCAAGATAAGGAAAAAAAATAGATAAAACAGAAAATAAATGAAACAAAGTTCCACAACTTTATTTCGCTTTCTATTCACTATTATTTATAATAGTAGAGCTAGAAAGAAGACCAAATCAGTGGAGGAGTGCGCTTACACTGCAACAAGGCCTATAACTATCACATGTTTTCGACCGTACCGATCGGCAAACATTCCCCATGGAATTGATGTTAGGGCTCTGGCGAACATGTATGAAGATCCTACAATTTTATATTTCAGTGTTAAGATCAGTATATTAAGAGCTTATTAGTCCCTCCAATAATTGAGTGAAAGGACTAAAAGAACCTTACCCACATAACCAGCATAGGAACTGGCATCTGCCTCTGTTTCTGCAATGCCAAAATCTCTGACCTGAAAGAAAATTACTATCAATCCTGAATCTTCTATTCATCATTAGTTTTATGCTCTTACAAGCTTAGTAATGCAAACGAAAATTAAGCAAAGATTTTATTTCTTGAGGAATAAATGAGAAAGCTGAAGGTATAACAATGCTGTGTCATGGTTAGAGTGGTAAATTAGACAACTGAAAGCCTGAACAGAGATTAGCTCTCACATGAGGACAAAGGTTTTTCCATATATTTGTTGCTTAATTCAAAAGCTACCATTTTGTTATTTATGTCTAAATCTATCATTTATGTCTAAAAAAGACTGATCACTTTTATTTCCGGACCCAGTTTGGGTGGTGCTCATCAACTATGGTGAGATATGCAGTGTCTAAATATATTTTTAATGGTTTGGATTTAAATTTTCAATGAATGATTTTTAAATAAAAAATCATTATTCACATTAAAATAATTCTTTTTAAAAAAAACTAAAACTAGATGATCCAGATTAGGTGCTCATCACCCAAAATCTATTTGCAGCCTTGGTTATATCAGAAGAAAATAAAGCATAAAAAATTGGAATTGAAATTATTGATCTAGCATATTGAAAAAAAGGAAAACAAATTACGTCCATATCTATTAAACAGTGGATGGAGATTAAGTTCCACTCACTTTCAAGAATTAATATATATATTTAAAGAGAAAACATTAAAATATTGAAATTGAAATAAATAATCTAGATCATCCACACACAAAAATCTCCCACCATGGCTATCAAAGAATGAATCAAGTTGCAAGAGACATGACTGAGGAATGTTAGCAGAAAAAAGAATTACAGAAGAATCTGCAGGCAAGAAATTTAAGAATATAAATGAGTAAGAATCAAGCATCAAGTGGGAAGAAAATCACTCACCATGAAATAAAGAAATGGGAAGAGACATGATACAGGCATCGCTGTACAAAGGCACAGCCAAGAAAGAACATGTCAGATATCATTTTTTCCCCAAAGTAAAAGGAATAGAATAATTGACTAAAGAATTTTCAGGCACGAATTTTGATAATAACAACTCAATTAAGTGTTTCTTTAGAATGGATAACTTTTTCAATCATCATTTATGATATAAAAAATAAGTATATGAGATAAGTGTTCTTGACTTATGTGTATAAACACTTTTAGAATTTTCAATCGTGATCCCAAACGTGCTTTAAATAGATTACAATTTTGTTTGTTTTGAAACGTGTTCATGAACTAAATCATGCACCACCGGGAAAAAAAAACGAAGAAAAAGGAAAGAACAGTAACATGATGTAATTATGGGCTTTTCAATTGAGGGAAGAATTAGAAAAGCACGAAAAATTTGTACTAGTAATAATTACAGCTCCCTCATTAACATGAGGTAATTATGGGCTTTTCAACTGAGGAAAAATTAGAAAAGCACTAAAAATTTGTTCAAGAAATAATTACTACTCTTAAATATAAGATATAATAGATTTTTCAGAGAGATTAAAGAAAATAAATAAATTATTTAATCATATCATATATTATATTTCCTTAGATTATATATCAGTGTATAAGATAAACAAAATAGTTTAGAGATAATATGATAAATATAAATATTTTAAAATAATTTAATTAACTTTTTTAGTATCTATAAAAAATTTAACTTTATCTTAAATTCTAAACCCTAAACCCAAAGAGTAATGATTAATCATAGAAAGCTTTTATCTTTGTTCTTTTCAAGTGAATGAACCGATCAAACTGAGCCGTTCAAAATAGGTCGATTTTGCTTTAGTATGACGAAACTAATGACTCAAATCTCAAGTGCTCCAAAACAAGAAGAATGTTAAAAGTTCTTTCTTTGGAGTTGGACAAAAATAATTAAGTGACTTTCAGAAACAACATAAGAAAACCAAAATTTGTTAGTAGTAATACTAACCAGTGCACAGAGTGACCATCCATACGTTGAGAAGCTGCTTTACGGGTAAGCCTCGCTGCAGTTGCTTGTCTTGATCAACCTTACATCCTGGGCAGTTCTCATGGTACCGATGATTCTTAAACAATGGTTGTCTTATGTTGTTGTTGTCGTCCGCCATGTTTGTTTTTCCTTCAGATTCTCCTTTTCCTGCACCGTTATTGTATGTTTCTTCTGGTTCAGAAAACACAAAACCCAGAAAGCAGAACCAGAGAAAGTTATCAAAGGTGAGAGTTTTTTGCTTCTTTTCAAACCCCAGAATCAAAAACTCAAAAACATTACGTCAAAACTTACAAATTTATTTTGTTTTGTTCCCAATACGACAAAAAGGCAAGGTGGTTGTGCAGAGTCAGCTATTAATAAGATGGAGCATGTACATGTGGGCTTGAGTGGCTGATCATGTGATGAGGTCAGACACTGAGACATGTCCAAAGTCTATTGCTTATAACTGACTGTTTGGAACCCAGTTTCACAAGTCCCTTTTTTTTCCCTTAAGCTGATAAAACTCTTTTTTCTTACTTATCTCGTAAATCAAGCCGTAAAAACTATTTTTAAAAGTTAATTTAAACGCCACACTAAACATGTAGGAGAGGAAGAGGAAATAAAAGCACTTATTTTTAAGTATCTCAAACCTACATATTAAAAATTGGAAAAAAAAGCCTACATATTTAAAGCTTGTTTGGCACCTGTTGGTCAAAAAAACAAAAAAACTTGGTTGGCATCTTGTGATGTAATGCCAAACTAAATTGATTTTTGTACTGATTATTCTGACATGTGATGTATGACTTCTTGGGGTATGTTTGAATTTGAGTTTGAAAAACGAATTACTAAAAATTGAGATAAAACTCTTTTCACATATTTATTTTGTATTCAGTAAATTATATTAGAAAAACAGCTTCCATTATCAATTCAAACGGACACTTAAGAAATTAAACTTTTGAGCTCAAAGTTAATGTTAACGTACATTTTTCTTATCTCTAACTTTTTATAAGATTTGATCATTTACAAACTGATTTTTTAATATATTATTTAAATAAGTTTATATCAAATTAATTATGTTTTAATAAAAATATACTCAAACATAAATTATATCACACTAACTGACTTTAAGCTCAACTTTGACATGTAGAAATATGTTAAAATGAAAGACACTTTTATCGACATTAGTCCAAACAAGCCGAAAGAAAGTTAGTGTCCAGCTCGCATATCTATCAAGGCCAACAAATAGCAAAACCAATAATAACAATAATAATAAAAGAAAATTAATATTTTTGTACATATCATTTTGATTTGGCTATAACTTGGTAATTCTTAAACTTTGATTCAATATAGCCCAGTTTTTATAATTTCAACCATTTAAAATTTTAGTTTTTAAGTTTTATGAAATGTAGTATAATTTTATTTTCTAATACTAAAATATAAGCACCAATATTTTAAATGATTTAAACTATAGAAATTGAGTTGTATTAGTCAGTGTTTGTTATAGTTGAGTCAAAATTATAAAGACGAAGTTATACCTAGTTAAAGTTTAAGGATTAGAATACAAGTGTGTTAAAACTATAATGATATAATGACAAAATGATTAGTTTTCCCTCTTAATAACATGGCCCATGGGAAGAAGCAGACGAGACAAGAACATTAAAGAGAAGCAGAAGCAGCAGCCATTGAGTTCACTATCACCCCTTCCTTATATGTACGATCGTTAACAAGCCATCTTGCCTATGCCCCAATGATTTAATGCACGTTCTTCTCAACAAATAAATTCAGGAAAATTTCATTTAACTACCAGTCTACCTCAAAACTTGACTTTTTTTTTTTTTTTTTTTAAAAAGAATAATACATCTGTTGTTTTGTTATTGATTAGGATAAGATGTTATTCACATATTTTCTCGTGTCCTTCCTTTTTTGAAAAAATTATGAAAATAGATGTGACAGGTCATTTTTATTTGAGCTAGCTTCGAGAGGCTGAGTTGTATGAACTTGTGATTTCTTTTGTATAAGAGCTTTATTTCTATCTTTTGAATCCATGGAAATGGCTGATTCAATAATAAAGAAAGTCTTTTATGGTCAAAGAGAAGGAATGCTAAATAATGTCAATAAGCTCAAAAATAATTTTCAAAGACAATTATAGAAAGGATAAAACTTAGATTCATTTAGTTATCCATAAGGTATAATTCTCCAATCAAATTTTGTCATGTGTGTTTTCATTATTAATAATAACTTAACAAAATTTTGAAATTTTCTCAATGTAAATAGAGAATTAGTCCAAATGGATATAAAGAAATTGACATGAGTTTTGACCTCAAGCATAGGTTTAACGATCCCTTCTTCTAACTATATTAACACTTGAGGGATGGTTGATATCATGTCTTACCAAAGTAAGCATATTAAGTTCACTCATAAATAAACCCACTTTATTAACAAGCACATTGCCAGCTTGAGATCAAAATTTCATTCAAAATACAACAAGACAATTATGTTAGAACCGGCTATTACCCAAGAGGGGGGTGAATTGGGTGTATAATAAAAACTTAAGAACTTTAGAAATCTTTTCGTATTTTAACGAAAGTGGTAAGTATGAAGGTTTATAAATCAACAGTTAGATTAAATAATATATGCTGGAAATATAAGAGTTTAAGGAAGAGAATATGCAAACTGTGATTTATCCTGGTTCGGTCCAATCTGTGATGGCCTATGTCCAGTCCCCAGGCTCCTCCTGAGATTTTCAAATCCATTATCTTCTTGTTTAATCCGGGCACAAGAAAAGCCTTTACAATCCCACAAGTTTAGCCGGGTACTTGTGAAACCTTTTACAAATCTCTCACCAAGATACTCCCCCTTACGGCAAGTCTTACGAGCAGAGCAATCCCGAAGATCTTCCTCTTCTGCTTACTCATGCAAGTCTTACGAGCAGCAACGTTCTCTCCTGCTTACACCCCTGTAAGTCTTATGGGCAGCAACGTTCTCTACTGCTTGCACCTTGTAAGTCTTACGAGCAGAATGTCTTACTCGCAATTCTCCCGTAAGGAAATCAACCCACTCAAGGTCCCTCTACCTTGAGATCAACTCAGAAATACAATTGAAAGTGTTTACAGACTCTCTCACAGAGTGGGTATAATACTCACTGAAGTACAATACAAATAATCACTCTCTCAACGATAAGTAATATAGAAACTGGAAAACAGAGAGTGTTTGGGTAGAAGCAGAGGATTCATATTTCTATCATTTTTCACGTAGTTGCTCGCTGTCTCTATTTTCTGTATCTCCCATCGACTTTGAGTGCTCTCTTATTTATAGTTGATGAAGATGATGAACGTTGTGAGCATTCATCCGTTGGAGTCCCATTGCTTTGTTTGACCGTTGTGTGTATTTGAACAATGAGCTACCATGAGATTTCCGTTGCAAAGTGGAGCGTCTCCTTGAACAGCAAGAAGATTCATTTTGAGCTGTATGTCACGTTATGGAGCGTTTTGTGATTCAGACAATCTCTCATGGTGGGTCAGTTACTTGTCGTGGTTGGTAGCCGTCATTCGGTGTGTAATGATGAAGTTCACCGTAATTGACTTTTATTTGAATTTGTAATCCAAATGTTTAATATTCTGTTTCACACTTGAAATATATGTTAGCTAACATTTAGAATCAATAACAAGTGAAAACACACTGATTCAATAACATGTAACCATATTCGGATTGTTCGCTGTGAGACTTGGTGTTTTTGGTCTTCTGCCACAGTATCACTCGAGCATGAATTGGCTCACTCGAGTGATCTTGCTAATTTTCTCCTTGTCCTTCAGTTTTGAGCTTGCACTCGCATAGAATTTCAGAGAGACAAAATTCTCACTCGCGAGGGATGTGGGGCTTCACTCGAGCACAACTCCTTTTGCTCGAGTGGCCTTGCATTTTACACTGGGAGACTCTTCTCTGGACAGCACTCGCATCAGAATTAGAGAGAGATAGATTTCTCACTTGTGAGTGCTGATATGTCACTCGAGCATATGAAACTTTGCTCGAGCATACTTGTGCTTCTTTGATCTTTATGACTCTCGGCCAAGCACTCGCTGCTCTTCACTCGCATCTGCTCGAGTGAATTCTAGACATCACTCGAGCACAACCATTCATGCTTGAGTGCGTTTCATGCTTTCACGTACAAGCTTCTTCTCGGGTTATCACTTCCATGTCAAAACTTGCATGTGCTCGAGCGAGAAATCATCCAATGCTCGAGCATGGATCCTAGTGCTCGAGTGATGCAATTTTCTTCACGTTTTAGCTGCTTCTGGACATCACTCGCACAACTTTTTCAGAGAGTCAGTTTTTACACTCGCGGGTGATGTGGGGCCACTTTAGAAAAAATTTGTTTATTTGATTCTAATGATGTATCATAAGAATGCTCTTGCCATATGCATTCCAATGCAAAAAGAATCAGCTCCAAACTCATTGTATTCTGCAAGTTA
Organism: Inga laurina; assembly: GCA_963855925.1. Lineage (NCBI taxonomy): Eukaryota > Viridiplantae > Streptophyta > Magnoliopsida > Fabales > Fabaceae > Inga > Inga laurina. The sequence goes on along the minus strand of OY979702.1, from coordinate 65,834,015 downwards.
TGATCGAAAGAGTGTCTATTTCGTTAGACTGCACAAGCGTCAACTTCCAGCAGGCATGGCTCATAGAATATACTTTCAAATTAGGAAAATTACCTATCCATGGAAAGCTCTTTGAGTCTAGTTTCATTTGGAACTAGTCTCGTCTCAATCTGATGTGTAGTTTGTGAGTTATGCTCAAAATACCGAACCTGTGTCGAAAAGTGACGGTGATTTCAGTTTCATTTTCCACGAATCATATCGCCTTCATTTGATCTTCTTTCAATGTGATCCTGGTGTCCATTTTACGTGTTAGGAGTCTTCTTTCATATGCCACTGGTTTCGGGTCAATCCGATGTGTGGTTTGAGAGATATGACCAAAATACCAGACCTCTCTCAGGCTAAACGTAAAACAGAGTAGAACAGAGTGTTCATCCCGTGCTCGAGTGAATTCATCCGTGCTCGAGTGAAACACCTCATGCACGAGTGAAACACCTCGTGCTCGAGCATAACTCCCCTAGAAGTGCCATAACTCACATATAAGTCATCTTAGCTTCGTATTAACCTATTCCAACTATTATTTGATCATAGAAACCTCCGGTATCATCATAGAAACCTCCAGTATCACTTCTAACAACTTGAATCTTGATATTCATGATAGATCTTCCCAGTTCTTCATTCTTCAATATCTTTCTTCTTGGTTTTCCTCTTGATAATAATTCTTCATAATCTGAGTAGGCATCTCCTTGAGTATCTTCAATTTCTCTTCTTCTTCTTCCTCTTATTCATTTTCATTAATTCAATCTTCTTCATTCTTTACTTGACTAATCTACAAAATATGTAACATTAAATATAGTAGTTAGTCAAAGAAATACATTATATAAACTTTTTCCTCTTATCATTTTATATCTATATTTGACATCATCAAAACTAATCATATCTAACAAATTATACAATGACTAACATGTTGTTTCAACATAACAACAATTAACCTAAACATACATACAATAAAACAGCCATTAAATACAAAACAATAATAGATTGGATTCACTTCACTGCCTTCACTGTCACTGGCCTTTTAGTTTTACTTCATCCCTTCAAGCTTCAGCAGCACCATGTTAGTTATTGCTGATATCACTGTAATTGTTCTGATGGGGTTTTCTTTTTCTCAACCAGGAATGGTTTGAACATCATCAACACTCCGAGTGCTTGTACTAGGTTCAGCACAAAAAATACCATACGACGACCTGCACTTAAAATTTCCCACTCTTGGACTACAATATCATAGTTAATGATATTAGATAAACGAAGGGACAAGTATTCTAAATTTTGGAGGACTTGGCGTTGAATTTTATGAACAGGTATAATTATATGAAACTGCAGCCAGTTAGACTCTTACTCCCTTCGGTCCTATTTATAAGAGCTCAACAATTGAATTACGCGGTTTAAGAAAGTGGTTAAAGATAATAAGTATGTCTGAAATAAACTTTTGTTTCCAAGTATGCCCTCATTTATAAGGGGGCAATCAAGAGAGAGAAATAGTTAATATAAGTATGATCAATCTTTTAATTAATGCAATATCTATAACTAATGAGTGGTAAAAATGAAAAAAAAAAACTCATTAAATGTTCAGACAACTTTTGTTAGGCTTTTATAAAAAGGACTAAGACAATTTAACTTTGGACTCTTGTAAAAAAGATTGGAGGGAGTATTAACTGCAGAGAATCTACACTGTAGGTCCTTAGGGCAAGTATCCACATGGAAAAAATTCTATATCATTGATCCCCCAATATTTAATAATATTAATTGTAGGAAAAATTAATCTACAAGTTCGTATAGTTTCACCTAATTGTCAATAAGTTGTATCAGGACCACATAGTTTTACCTTATTTTAATCAGGTCCCTATAATTTTCTTTTTTTATTTTTATTTTTATTTTCCTTCTTTTTATTAGGCAAGACTGTAGAGACCTGCAGATTAAATTTTGGCTTAATTCTTCTATTCCCACAAAATACATGCATACATCTGTTACCACCAAATCTCAAAATTTCTAGGTCGGTCATGGTCAAGCACTATCTTGACAACAATTCTTAACAGTACATGGAACAACATTCTGCACAAACAGATTCGCTAAGCTTCATACCTGGGAGGAAAGAAGCATCTAACCGCTTTTGTGACCAACTTAATCTACACTGACCAATAACTATCATCATAATTAGTGAACAGCAGGTAAGTTTCTTTAAGAACGTTTCTTTAAAAGCGAAGGGTGAAAGATAATCAATGTGTTCATGTGAGGAAGTGTTGTTGTAGATTACAAATATGATTACACATCACATTACAGACAAATAAGGTTTGAATACGTTCCTTTATAGCTTGCAAGCATATGGAGGACAATTCCCATAAAAATCTTGACCAAAACAAATATCAATAAAAAAAACCTTTACTTGTCACAAAAATCATTTAAATATGACCTCTAGTTGTCATTATCAACTTAAGGTGCCTCCATTGACAACTATCGTTGTTTGCATTAACAACTCTTTTTTTCCTACGCAAATCATGTGATGTAGCCCCAAACCTTTGATCCACATCTTCATTCCTTACTTCTTATATTGCAGAAACACAGCACCATACACCAGAAAACAGAGCTAATAACACAAAAAACAGAGCATACAAAATCATACCCAAACACAATGCAAACTTTCTCAAACCATATCCATTGCATTTAATAGATCTTCCTTGTTAATTTGCAAGCATATACAGGACAATACCCATCAAAAGTACATAACTTTTTCCATTTTGATGATGAAAACGAACATGACTCAACAAAACCTAAAGCTATGTTTACCAACTAAACAGAATATGTGAGTCATGTGGAGCTTAATCAAGACAAGAGAATGGATGCCATGAATTCCCTACCTTAATCTTTATCCATGGATGCTGATCTTCGCTACGTTTTTTCCCGCCTTCTCCGGACGTAACATGCGTCATTCACAGCATTTAATCACATTTTTTGCTGTTTGTCTGACAGGGGTAATTGTGACATTTCTCATATGGATTTTATTACAAAATGGTTCTTTGGGACTTGAGGGTAATTTCAGATTTTCCCGGGACCGTTTCTTCATATTTTAGCTTCTATGGGACGACACTGTAATTCTCCCTTTTTTTTTTCCTTACGCGGATCGCCATTTAAATTTATGTGCTACAGCACGGAGAACAAAAGTCTGTCATTCCAGTTGGAAATGGGGCCCACTATATCACGAAAATACCATATTGCCCCTAGATACTTTATTGCTTCCATTTTCTCATACCCGGGGCCCGGGGGGGTCTTATTTAGCACTGGGCAAAGGAAGGAGATTTATCAAGTGCAGATCTGGTGAAAACAGACAACGAAGACCAAGACGAAGACAAAGACGAACACGAAAGAATAAGTGAGTTTCAATCTGTTCCTGATGCTTTGATCACTCAGATCCCTATTGATGGAAGCAATTTCAGTCTTATGGGATGCCATCAAGAGTTTCTGTGGTTTCCTCAACAACAAAGCTGCTTATGCTTACGAGTTGTAAGAGAATCTGAAGTTGCTTGAAACAAAATGGGAAAAGCTTCAAGAGAAGAAGAAAGATGTGGAAGCATACCTTGAAGAAGAAGAAAGATCTCATCAAGTGAGTGGTTGGCTGAATAGAATGGAGAGCATTCAAGAGGTACTACTCATTATTATATTCATTATTCAATTTTTAAATTAATTTCATACTCATTTAATTACTTGAATTGCATGATTATTACTCCCTCTATAGTCTTTCATTACTTCCAATCAATTATGTCTGAGATACTACATATCTTTTTGATTATGCTCTTTAGTAACTTTCTTGAACTTTTATTATTTAACTTTTAAATTAATTTCAGAGTCCATTAGTTGCAAGAAACAACTTTCATAACATAGATCTTATCCTTATTTTTTGTATATAATTGATTTTCTTCATTGTGATATAATGGGAACCGTAGTTAATAAATAAACTACTTTATTCCAATATATTATACCTATATTTTATTGTTATGAACACACACATGGTGTACATAGCGTCGTCCATTTGACCTTTTTATACAAATGTAAGCTTCTTAACAGATTTGTGAGAAAATTATAAATCGATCCTAAATAAGAAAATTAATTATATCCTCAATCTTATTTACATATCAATTTTTTTTTATATATCAAATTTTTGTATTTACAAGTGGTTAGAATCCGTGGATAATATGTATACAAAAAAAAAAAAAAAAAGAATCCGTGGATAATTATTTTTCCTTATTTAGGGACTGTATGTAATTATTTAATTCAACCTACAGTTTATATTATTTTAACCATGGTCTTTATTTGATATTAACAAATGAAACTTGCTTATTCTTATATACTAGTGTGTAATTTCATACGCACACGTATATACATACATGTTTGTGTTCATGATCTTACTACCTGTACATCCAAATTTGATTTAGAACAATGGCATATTATGAAGCTAATTAAGAATATTATATTCACAGGAAATAAAGGATATTCAAGTTCCTGGGCATAAACAAATTCAAAAAAAATGCCTGAGTAAATATTGTCCAAAAAATTGCATGTCAAGTTACAAGTTAGGAAAGAAGGTTGCCGAGATCCTAAGGAAGCTAAATGAACTAGAAATGGACGGGAACGAGGGTATTAAAATTGCCCCCAAGCTTCTGCATGGGCCAACTAAGTTGCCTGTTGATAAGACGGTGGGCTTAGATTTAATGGTTGATAACGTATGGAGAAGTATTGAAGAAACAAATGTTGGTATCGTTGGCTTATATGGGATGGGCGGGGTAGGAAAGACTACCCTGCTAAAGGAAATTAACAATAAACTTGGGAAGGGGTCAGGTTTTTACATTATGTGGGTGGTGGTATCCAAAAGTCCCAACTTAGATAGTATTATGGAGTGCATTAGAAAATCGGTGGGGATTGGAGATGACATTTGGAATCATTGTGGTAGCCAAGATGGAAAGGTTGCTAAGATTTACGATGTCCTACAGAAGAAGAAATTTGTTTTGTTATTGGATGACATATGGGAGAGATTCGACTTGAAAAAGGTAGGAGTGCCACATCCAGAGGAAACTGATTTTCAATCCAAAGTGTTATTCACAACACGATATGTGGATGTGTGTGAAAAAATGAAAGCTAAAAAAAAATTCAAAGTCGAAATTCTAACAGAGAAAGAAGCGTTGGAGTTATTTTGCATGAAAGTTGGTGAGGAATTTCTAAGATCTAACCCTACCATCAAAAAGATTGCAGAGGAGATGGCTAAAGAATGTAAAGGGTTACCACTTGCACTAACTGTGGTAGGAAGCGCCATGGCCGGTGTGGAGACTGAAGAAGGATGGAGACACTTGTTGAACAACTTAAAAAGTTCTTCAGGTTTGGAGACAGAGGTGTTTCCTGTCCTCAAATTTAGCTTTGATCGACTACCGGATGACACACAGAAACTGTTTCTTATATTGTGCATTGTACCCAGAGGATGATAAGATTCAAAAGCACGATCTCATTGATCGATGGATAGGGGAGGGATTTGTTGATAATGATGGGATGACAAGTGTAGATCATATGCATTGCCATGGTGGGTTCATAATTGAAAAGTTGAAGCTTTCATGCTTGTTGGAGAATGTTGAAGATGAAGATGGTTTCTCTTGTGAGCCCTATGTTAAGATGCATGATGTTATCCGTGACATGGCACTATGGATAGCACGTGATGAAGATAGAAACAAAAAGAAGGTTATAGTACAAGAAGATGCACGGGCAATATCTCAAGCTAATTTTGAAAATTGGGAAATGGTTGAAAGGATCTCATTCTTGAATGGTGCTGAATCATGGATACAAAGCAAATCTTGGATAAATCTCAAAACATTATTATTGAATTTCCAATATGGTTGTACAATAAATGGATTACAAAATATCCAATACGCGAGCCAATTAAAAGTCTTGGAACTCAAGAGAGTGAAAATTATATCTGTCGAAGGAATAGGTGGCCTGAATCTTTTGGAATATCTATCATTGTGGGAAGCTGTGTTAATAAATGCATCAGACTTGTGGAGAGAGTTGAAGAATTTGAAAAACCTGAAGAGTTTTCATTTGAATGTAATTAATGATAATGTTATTCCTTTGGGACTAATATCAAATCTTCACCAATTAAAAGTGCTTTCATTTTATCTCGGAGGTGTTCAAGATGAGAGAAAAGAGGAAGAATTTGTGGGGGACCTGGAGTGCTCATCAAAGTTAGAGGAATTGTGGGTGGGAATAACAACTAAGAGTGGCCTTAACAAATTACTTAGATCGGCCAAGTTGCAAAGCTGCATATATGGCCTTTCTCTTGATAATGTTGAGGGCCAAGTTAATGGGCCATTACTATTGGCAACCATGTCAAAAATGGAGCACATGCAGTATCTTCGCTTGAGTCATTTGAAAAACGTGATAGATCTTTCTGTTTGTGACACATGTCGTCTATCCATGCTTCAAGATGTAGTCATTTCTGTTTGCCATACAATACATCATTTGACATGGTTGAAGTATGCTCCACTTCTTCAACAACTTAGTGTTCGATATTGCTCCTCAATTGAAGAAGTGATAAAGGAAGAAAAAATATTAGAAGATGAGAAAGATTCTATATTCCCTTCTCTTGAAGTGCTGCAATTGCTCAGTTTGCCAAATCTGGGGAGCATACATGAGAGAGTCTTGTCTTTCCCTTCCCTGAGATTCATCCATGTGCATAACTGTAAAAATCTGAAGAAGTTACCGTTTGATTCCAATTCAGCCAAGTATAAGTTGAGGCGTATAAGGGGAACACAAGAGTGGTGGGACAACTTGGAGTGGGATGACCCTTCTACTAAAGCCACTTTCCACCCAAAATTTGAAGTGTTCGATTATTGAACATTACTTCCTCTCAAAGGTAAAGGTTCTTTAGTTCTAGTATTATTAACATTAGTCTTTTACTCCTATTTAATTATAACTTACATTTTACTTACCTGTACATCGCTGCAGATTTATTTGCGGAAGATATATTATATGTGAGATGGGCTCAGTTTTCATGGTCACTTTAAATAGCCTGGTTTCTGGTACTATATCCCTCACTTTTATTTAGGTTTTCTTTTGGTCTCATTTGGTTTGATATATTATATCGATCTTTGCTTCAAATGTTTTCACAGATATATTTATATAGATAGTGATTCAGTCATGCATTTTCTTAGCTTTTGATGTTTATTAACAGCATTTGATACAATGGGGGCACACTATAATTGGTAATAATTTTAAATTCATACATTGATACTTGAATTGAATTTCTTATCAATAATATAACTTAATTAAATTACATAATGTATTTTTATGCCTCAAAACATGAGAAACGGATGTGGAAATCACATAAAATACAATAAATTGAATGGATTGGTAATGTAGAAGAGTGGCAAAAAAAAAAAAAAAAAAAAAGTAAAAAGCTGTATATGAAATGTAATTTGTCTTTTAGTTTTTTTTTTTTTTTTTGGTGAGAGCTTTTCAACCTGAACCTCGATTTATAATTCGCCCACTCTTATCATTTTAGTTTTATGCTTGTACTATTTTTTATTGTTAAATGTTTGGGTGAAGGAATTATTCCCTTGTTTATGGGCTTTTTATTCTCTCTAGTGTGAAAAATTGAAAACTTTAGTCGGGCTTTAAAGCTTTCGTTCGAAATAAACTACCAAACATGTTCCGAAAACAAGTGGCGCGTATATCTTTTGCCATTTTCCTGGAACTATATTTGTGGACATTTTAAGACTGACTTTTCATGTAGGTTAACTTGTGTATTGCTCTACTCTTTTAAATAAGACTTTGAATTATAGAATTGAACTTAAGAACATGGAATCAGATTCAGTGTTTTTATTCAGGTTTTAATGAAGAAATTCCAATGTTTAGTTTGGATAAAAAAAATATTCTTGTATTCCAGTAGCTTGTAGATCAGATGGCATCCCCACATTAATGGAGTGGCTTCTATCTAGAATAAAAGGCTAGATATGGTTGTAAAAAAAATAAAAATTAATTATTCTTGTAATTAAAAAGCCGAAACCGAAAAGGGGGTGTTACCACAATTCATTTAAGTTGGATTTATGAAGATAAGACAGTAAATTTTCCAATCGTTTATATTAGTTTTTGTCAAATATACAACAGGTTATAATGCTCCCTTTTATGATTCTGTATGACTCTAATATTACATCATTATTTTTATACACAATCATTTGTGTTAACTTTTGTCAAATATATAACAAGTGATGACGGATATGGATATTTTAGAGCCCCACCTCTGATTTTATTGGACGCTACTGGAGTTCAATCCCGTATAATTACTGGTTTGTATATAGTTTTCATAATTTGGTTTGCTAAAGACTCACTATATGAACATTTTAATTTGTGTGAATTGAATGGATTACGCGGTGATTCAATGTTTGGTGTGATGAATATTTGTTGTTTTTTATTGATTTGGGTCAGTTGTGATGTATGAATATTGCTATTCTTTGGGCCAATTATGTGATGAAAATGTTTGTGGTGTGAAATGCAGGAACTAGTTATAAAGTTTGTTTTAGTCTTAAATGTAATTATCCAATCCATTTTATCTCCCAATTTATAACTTTTTTCTTTTAAATTATCATTATTGATTCCACATATTAAATGGGGTTTTCATAAGTTTGGTGGTTTCATTTTCAACGCAAATGATTAAGAGAGGTACTTTGGAAAAACTAATACACTTGTTTTTACTAATTTAACTAATTTCTCAATCCTTATTGATATCTAGGAGTAAAAGGTTTTTTCCGTGCTTTGTTTTGAATGAATATTGCACAAGACAATATTTCTTTTGTTTTTCATGTATTAAAAGGCAAGCAACAGAGCTTGAGAGATGCATTACATATTAGCTCTATGAAGTTCAATATTTTGAAATGTTTTATTATGCATAATTTTTTATTCAAATAAATTATAGATTCTGTAATCGTATCAGGATAATGGCCAATCCACACTAAAAATGTGAACTTCAATATATTTAACAAAAGTTAATATAAATGATTATGTATAATATTAGAATCATGAATAAAAATGTGAAACTTCATTGCCCTTTTTAGAAACGGATGAAAACATAGGTGATGTTTACTCCCTTTTTCATACTTTTAACCGGTGTCCAGCAGTGTTTTTGGACTCCAGTTTCGAGATTTGTGGTTTTCATTTCCAATACAAGTATCTCCTATATGACTTAAATTTAAGACCTAAAAAGATTTATTAAGGTCTTACACTGTTAAATTAACTCTATATTGAATTATATTACTCCTTGTGATCTTACATATGACATACAAACAACTGATCCAACATAGCCATGGTTGGAACTGCCCACCAAGGGCAAATGGCTTAGCGTGTAAACAATTGAATTATATATAAAAAAGTTGGTTAATAATAATTGATGCCTAAGAAATATATATTTTCTTTTTTTAAGAATACCCTTATTTTTTAAAAGAGATGGAGAGAATGAATGAGTTAAAAATAGTTGTGTGAGAAATAATTAATACAAAAGTAAAACTTGTGACTAACTAGGGCAGTAATGAGAGAAGTGGTTAAAATTTGAGAGATTTTTAAGTGCACATGCCACCTCATAAAAAGTGTATTTTATTTATAGCACTAGGGAAAGTATGGAATGATCCTAACTTTAATTCTTGATATAAGATTTAATTTAATGAAAGAATTAACTAAATCTTATATTACCAATTGGATTGGGTATAATTTTCCATTTTATTTTTAAGAAATTATTTTCCCCTGACAAACGGTGCTTAGAGTCTTCCTGACACATTAACCCCAGTCAATGAAATAGTTGTACGGAGAAGTAACATGTCAAGACAAGGGTTGCCATTCCAGATGAGAAGGGACCCTCCCCCATATAACGAAAATACCATATTGCCCCTTGATATTTTCTTTCTTCCCTCTTATTCGACGGCTTTGATGGATCAGTGTGTGTTGCAGACTTTGAATGGCATTGAGCCAAGGAAGGAACCAAGAGATTCAAGTGCTGCTCTCCACAGCTTTTCTCAGACGATGAAGAAGGAGAAAGACGAAGTGAGTTTCAATCTGTTCTGATTGGGTCGGATCGGATCCCTAATAATAATATGGATGCATCTTGCATAATAATAGATGATAATGTTTTTCAAATTCTATAGTGCTGCTATTTAAACGTTTTTAAAGGAAAAAAGTTGATTATATTTTTATCAAAAAGCTAAGAAAAGTTAGTTGATGACATTATAGCTAGCTAAAAGTCTTTTAATTGATTTTTTAAATAAAAAATTACTCAATTTTTAAGAATCTTTCATTTGGTTCTTAATATTTTTACAAATAAATTTTTCTTTATAAATATTGAAGGAATCTTTTTTTTAATTGACCTAAGGTAAACAAAGAAATCAAATTTTTAATTGTATTTGAAGAGATCCAAATATTATGCACACTATATCAAAAATAAAAACTAATAACACAACATACATTGAAAAATAAGAAAGTAGAGTCTTTATCTCATGATGATTTTTTTTTTAGTACAATGTAAGGGTTTTTCCTTTCATGGCTTAGAGCCAAAAGGTTTTTACTTCTCTCAACAAGTGTGCTTCTTGGGATTGGAATCTGTGTTCTCATCCTTACGAAGGTGAGAGCGCTTACCATCTCAACCAATAACTATTCTGTCTATCATAAAAAAATAAAAAATTTACTTTAAAAATATTTTTCAAAAATATCTATCACATCATTTTTGTTAACGTCCACAATAAACATGTGACATAATTTGATTGATTCAATTATATATGTAAATCACAATATTTCATTAATTATAAATATAACGGGAACACTTCAAATGTCTACAAATGGGCTTGAATGCTATTTTTTGTTGATCTAGAAATTAATTTTCAAAGATAAATTATAATTTAAAATTAAACAAACACCTATTAAACCCTCACTTCAATAACACATTGACAATCACTAGCATATTAAGTTACACTCAAAATAACTATAGCCTTTGAAAAGCACATTGCCAACTTGAGATGAAAAATTTCTTTCACAGTAGAAATCGTATTTCATCTTAACAATTAACCAAAACATGCATAAAATAAGCAACCCTTAAACAGACAACGATGGATAGGACTCAAATTCATCACTAACATGACTGGAGTCACCATGACTCTACTCTTAACAAAACGAAAGCACGTGTGTGTGTACATATATCTCTGTTTTTTCCCTTCTTGCTTATTTTATATAATAGTAATATTTATAGATGACATTTTAATGTATCGCACAGGAGAGAGCATGTAAGGATACATTGTTCCTATCTGGTGTAACGGATTCATAAAACGTCTTTGATTTTGAGATATCTATATGACATAAGAGTCGTGAGTCGTTTTCTTGATTAGAAATAAGATGAAATGACTCTAAATTTATTAGCTTCCTACTACACATCGTGCCGGGAAGGTGATGCTAGTTGCTTATACATATGTCCTTTGAGATTGATTTGAAAGGCCGATGATGATTGCTTTATCACTAAAAGCTTAAACTACATGTTTATTGGTATATCATTGTGACTGCTCTGAATCTGTTTCCTTCTCAGCCAGGAATGGTTTGAACATCATCACCACTCCAAGTGCTTCTACTATGTTCAGCACAAAAAATACCATATGAGTACCTGTAGTTAAAATGTCACTCAGTTAGTGAGTGTACAGTAATAAAGCTTATATGCATATTCTAATTCTTGCAGCCATCCTGCAAGAGTGTTGAATTTGGAGTCAACATATTTTTCATGAACAAGCAAAAGAATCAGGCAAAAGTGCAGCCTACTCAACAAGGATGAACCTAGCCTCAACAAAACTCTCTCTCTCACAATTTTAATTTTGTATGTATGATGTATATCAATTATCCCCCAATAATTGATACTCCCTTTAGTCCTTTAATATAAGAGTTAGATGACTACTCCCCCCGATCCTTAATATAAACATATTTATCTAATTTAATTAGATTAAGGAAGTTGGTTAAATTAGTTAATACGATATGTATTTTCTAAAATACCCTAGTCATCTTTCTTTCTCCTCCTTAATTATAGTTGAGAGAGTATCAATAGGGGTAAATTAGAAAAAAATTGACAAATATAAAAACTATGTTTTATATTTAAGACCAAAATCAACTCCCCAAATATGTCTTATATTAAGGACAGGAGGGAGTAGTTTGCAAAGATAAAAAAAAATAGTTAAGCTAGTTATTTGCTAAAAATATGTGTTGGTTTTTCTAAAATACCCTCTTAAACCTTTTATATTGAAACTATTCCTTAACGAAAACCCTCTTAACATATGCAATCAATAGGTATAGTTTGGGAAAAAATTATGAATTTGGGTGACAAAGTGGATTAAAGTTTTATGTTTAGGATCAAAGTGAATCCCCTAACTAGCTTCTATATTTAGAACTAGAGGGAATAATATTAATTCTAATGCCCAAAAAAAAATATATGTATATAACTATATGTGTGTGTTTGATTTGGTTGTTGATAGGATACGATGGCACCGTGTGATTCCTATAGCCGATTCCACCTAATGAGGTAAAGCTGCTTCTTATTGTTGCATGTGTGTGTTTGCTACCCTTCCTAATGGGGTATATGAAACAGAATTCAGCAGAAATAAATTAGCTGAGCTTAATACCTGGGAGGAAAGAAGCATTTAACCGCTTTTGGGACCAAGCTAATCTGCATTTGAACAAGATTATAATTAGTAAACAGCAGATAAGTTTCAAAATATTATACGTTGGAGAAAACAAAACTAGGTAGTCAAAGTGTTCAAGCAAAGTCCGTTACATTTTTTTTTTGTCCAAGGGGAAAAACCAGTGTGGAATTTCACTTGAATTCTTTTTATAACATCAGCTTCAGGAATATATGAAACCTAAATGTGAACCTTTGTTGACAAATTTTCACTAAATTTGATGAGTCATATAAGAAGCTAAACAAAGTGAATTGAAAAGTAAAACTTACAATGCACCACCTCCAGCAGGGCCAACAGCTTTGGAAATTGACATGGCAGTCATAGCAATACCATTAGCTGCTCCTCTTTGGTGTTGTTCCTGTTTTTCCAACTCAGTCATGAAAATCCCAAAACTTGAAAAGGAAAAAAAAAAAAAAAATAATGAACTGAATAAAGATTTTTTTTACCACTGCTCTGTTTTGCAGGATAAATAAACCAGTAGCAACGGTTTCCTAAAAAAGGAAAAATTTACAATTAGGAAAGCTCATAATGTATGTAGGCCTTCTGTTTTTGGCACTCACATCTAGGGGCTTATATAATACAAGTGATTAAAGGTGTTTTTTTTTGTGACACTGGAATTCAAATATTGTTGACCTTCCTAATTAGTACTATTAATTTTAAAGAAAAAATACTGCTTTAATTAACACCAAGGAACAGAAGCACTTACAGAGAGACAAAACATAAGTACAGAAGCAATAGTTAAGAATAGGTCCATTGTGAATGCAGGTAACAATGCAATGAAAGGGTAAATTTGCAGGAGAGGTATGGATATAGCCTGCACATGGTACCAAAAAAGGAAAAAAAAAAACACAACAATGCAGATTAAAGAACCAAAAAAAAAAAAAAAGGACAATGAAAATGCCCAGGAGCCTCTGAAATTTTGTGTGAAAGAGAGCTAACCGCTGACATGTGAGCAAGTCTCACAGGTCCACAAATTTTCTGCACAGCAGGGTAAAGGCAGATTTGGTAGAGCAAGAGAGTAAAACCTGACCAGTTGAGTAAAGTTCAGTTACTAATCAACATAATCTTTGAAGCAATAGATATATCTTAGCCTACAAGTTACGTTTATGTTCCAGAATTTCAAAATAGCTAAAATTTACAAGGTTATGACCTCATGTAATACTATGCATAGGAAGAAGTTAGTATATATTCGGTAATTTGGGGAAGGAATCATTATTTACAAGGTTAATATTATTCGTGATTACCTGATATTGAGAAAACATTACCGACATCATCGGTTGAATAGTTCAAACCCTCTAGCTTTAGAGGACTTACAGCCCATAAAGAGAAAACCTGAAAAAAGTGAAATATTTATGGCCTATAGCCTTTTATAAGATGAAAGACAAAAAAACCTCATTTTGCTCCACAAGGAGATAGTGTCAATATTTGTATCACTTTAGTACTTGGAAAGATTTCTTTTGACTCTATAGAATAATACCTCTCCAAGAATTAAAGAGATCGAAAGCATCATTTTATAGAGTATCAACTTGTTAATTAATCACATCACATTATTTTACAAGGATCAAACTGAAGAAATTGTTCTCTCTGATGAATGGATAACAAGATAGAAAGCAAGAAAGTCCAAATAACCCAATATTATATGAAATGCATAGGACTAATTTATACTTGAGTAAGAAATGTACCTCTGTATAAGCCATATCATGTAGTGAGAAAAAGCAATAAACAATAACGGATGACATCAACGGCCAATTCAGGAGGAGGTTTTCGTTTTTCCCAACTGTCTTTTCTGTGATTTCTTTTTCTATGGCTTCTGCATCCTCATTGATTTCATTATTAACATTATGGTTGTGCAATGTTTCCTGCACATTTTGGACACATTTTAATATCAGAAGGTAAAGCCATTATTGATCTTGAAGGTATCCCAATTGAAGTGTGAAAGCTATTTAATGAGATTGAAAGGTTTGAAAATGCCAAATGAATGGAAATTTAAAAAAAAAAAAAACTTTTTTGTAAGGTCTAACATTTTATGGCTGTACATACCGGAAGCCAGATACAAGCAACTAGTACAGCAAGTGCAAAGACTGATATTATTAAGCAGGGCAAGAAGTATGGAAACCTGTAGGCCATTTGTATTTGGACAAAAGAATATCATCATATCAACAAGAAAATGAGAAACAAATATTCAAAATTACTGTTATTACTTAAAAGAAGGATGAGTATTCTTACTTATCAAATAAGGAACCTTTTGGAAATATATGTGGATATTTCTCTACTGGCTGCAATACCAAAATTCTCAAATTGTTAGATGAACAAGAGATAAGTGCGCTCAAGAGCATGTTCCCACACCACATGCAATGTAAAATTCTAAGAGAAAAACATAATTACAGTTGTAACAATAATTTTGGCACAAGGCTACCTGAGTCAAATAACCTCCTAATGCTGGACCAATGACTAAAGCTATGCCCCAAGCTGAACTAACCTGAAACCACATGTCACTATCAAATAACCAGGAAGAACATGTACTTCCATGAATCAATAATGGACCAAAGTATTTCTAGACTTACAGTTGAGAGTCCTAAAGCTTGGTGTTCTTCTCGAAAAAGTTCAATAGCATAAGCCTAGTGACAGAGTTGTCATGTAGGTGGATGTTAGGATCAATTATAATCAATATAGTCTCTCAAAGCCAGTGTGTCTTATTTAAGTCCACCAAAAAGTGTTCCATTTTCAATATCATCATATAATCATGCAATGTTAAATTGCTGTTATCTAATACATCTAAAAATGGTACCTTTATTGGTCCAAGTGAACCATTTAAGACTCCAAGAAGAAATCTTGTGGTAACAGCCATCCAAAAACTTGTGCTAAGGCCAAATAGTGTGTTGAACGCAACACTGAAATTGAAACAAGAATCAATATTCAAATGAATAACCTTATTCATGTTAGAATTGTAGAGAGAAAGAGGAGGGACACCATGGAAGAAAGAGAGGAAGGGATGAAGTTAGAAGAGAAACTAAACTAATCTAAAAAGAATGCCGCTTCGGTATTTAATATAAGACATATTAGAGGAGTTGATCTTGGTCTTAAATATAAGATATAGTTTTCAAATTTGTCATTCTTTTTCTAATTTACCCTTATTGATGCTCCCTCAACCATTGTCAACGCCCATTTACATTTTGATACGTGCAGAGTGATAAAGACATAGTTCCACAGGCATACAAAAATAGCACAAATATACTGATATTAAGTACATATTTATATAAATGATTCAACCCTGCAGGGTTTGATAATATTGACAAAGTTACCCAAAATATCCACAAATAAAGACTACATATAACCACTGGATTCCATCTAGGGATCCACACCCGTCAATTTCCCGTGTCTACCACCTTGCCTTTACAACCACTGGTTCTAGCTGGAACATTGTTATTTATGAAAAAGGGTGAGATTCAAACGAATCTTAGTAGTAATTGACAGTTGATCATAGAAAATGCAATAATAAATATGACAAATACCACATATAGCAATATTATAATAACACATAATTCAGTTTGGTCAGGAAAATTCAGAGCCAACTGCTATTGCAACCCCTACTCGTTCTGTACCTCAGCTAGCTTGTGACCACCAACTAGGCACATCGGTGTACCCGTAGGTACTATATTCGGTCATGTTCAGTGTACCCATAGGCACTATGTTCGGTCATGCTCAATGTATCATACATATTATAGAAGATGACATACACAAAGCATATAAATGTTGACATATTGTATGAAAGATAGAGTTACTACCTTAACCCTTTTCAGGTCATAAAGTGTGCCTCGAAGTTCGTGTCACAGTTTGGCTATCAATTGGGTCCTAAAATTCCAAATCTACAAGAATTGGGTTAAAACCCATTCATGCACTAATTTAGATACTTCCAAAGTGTTTTTGGTGGTTATATGAGTTTATATTGAAAATTACCAAAATGCCCCTGGGACCCGGCCCGTCTTCGACTTACTCGGTCTGACCGTACTTTTCCCGAAATTTTGACCAAGGCTATTCTGACATATTTTTGCCCAAGAAATCCATTTTTGGCCTTGGAATTACCAAATTCACTGTCAAAAGATGAAAATACCCTTGGCAGCTCCTAACTTAGGGTTTCAAGGGCATTTTGGTCATTATGCTTTTTAGGGCTTTTCTGAAAAAGTGTTCAAATGTAACCTCACTTAATTTTCCCTCTTAAACACAATGGAACTATCATAACATCAAAAATCCAACTCTAACCCCCTGAACTAGAGCTAGCTGAATCCCAAGATTCTCCGGAAAATATTGGGGTTTTCTAATTCTGATTCCACAGACTTGGTCTTTTATACTCCTAATCACTTTATTCTATTTAAATTTGTTATAACTGCCATTTAGACCCAATTTTGGTAGCATAACATCTAGGGTTCAACGTTTCCCAAATTTCATAGCCACAACAAATTAACCAGAAATTCACTGATTAAATCAACCATACTAGTCACAACAACAATAATTTAGAGTTTAGGAAGTTATCTTTGCTTCCCTCTAGTTGTTCCCTTCTTGGCTCAATGCTAGCCCCTCTCAAACTTCAAAATTTTTGCTTCAACAACCTTGAATCAAATAGAGGAGAAGTTTAGAAGAAGGATTACATTCGTTAGGAGCTAATTTAGTGAAGAAATCACTTATTTTTGCAAGTTTTCTCCTTCCTTCTCTCTAGAAATCAAGCAAGCTCTCTCTCTCTCTCTCTCTCTCTTGGACACTCAAAACTGATGGAAATGAAGGGAAAGAGGAAGAGAAATAACTTTTGTAACTACCCCTTAATTTCTCTAATTATTTAATTTCCAAAATCCCCATTTTCAGATTTATTGGAAATTCTGGCAGATTGTTTACCTAAATTTTGAAAAATCATAACTAAATTTGTAAACATCGTATTGGAGTGATTCCAAAGGCTTTAGAACTCTTATTGAGTCTAGTTTTAAGGAAAAATGTAGCCCTTTGCCAATTGGAAGCACAAAATTCCCAGAATTAAATTCTTTGAATGCTATTTCAGAAAATTAATAGTTTTTCTAGGCTAACTTCAAAAATCCATAACCTTTTGTATATAGCTCCAAAAATTACCTATGACCTATTAAATTAAAGCTTAGGATGTCTACTTTCACCCTATAAAATTTCATAATTTTTATCACTATTTTGTCATCCAAAATGACATGACAAACTCACTGCCTCTTCGGAAATTACATTTCCAACACTATTCACACTCCAATTTCATAAATATCTACCATTTTATTGAATATTTCAAATAATTATAACACATTTCGGTGCATAAAAGTTGGGGTGTTACAACAATAATTAATGAGAAGGGGGAATGAGGGAATTAAAGAAGATGACTAGGTTGATTTAGAAAATACATGTCATATTAACTAATTTGACTAGCTACCTTGATCTAATCAAATTAGGTAAATACTAATATGTTTTATATTAAGGACCGGAGAGAGCAGAAAATTAGTGGGCAGATATTTGTTGGAGTCCAAGATAAGGAAAAAAAATAGATAAAACAGAAAATAAATGAAACAAAGTTCCACAACTTTATTTCGCTTTCTATTCACTATTATTTATAATAGTAGAGCTAGAAAGAAGACCAAATCAGTGGAGGAGTGCGCTTACACTGCAACAAGGCCTATAACTATCACATGTTTTCGACCGTACCGATCGGCAAACATTCCCCATGGAATTGATGTTAGGGCTCTGGCAAACATGTATGAAGATCCTACAATTTTATATTTCAGTGTTAAGATCAGTATATTAAGAGCTTATTAGTCCCTCCAATAATAGAGTGAAAGGACTAAAAGAACCTTACCCACATAACCAGCATAGGAACTGGCATCTGCCTCTGTTTTTGCAATGCCAAAATCTCTGACCTGAAAGAAAATTACTATCAATCCTGAATCTTTAGTTTTATGCTCTTACAAGCTTAGCAATGCAAACGAACATTAAGCAAAGATTTTATTTCAATGAATGATTTTTAAATGAAAAATCATTATTCACATTAAAATAATTCTTTTTTAAAAAAAAGTTAAAAAAAAAAACTAAAACTGGATGATCCAGATTAGGTGCTCATCACCCAAAATCTATTTGCAGCCTTGGTTATATCAGAAGGAAATAAAGCATAAAAAATTGGAATTGAAATTATTGATTTAGCATATTGAAAAAAAGGAAAACAAATTACGTCCATATGTATTAAACAGTGGATGGAGATTAAGTTCCAGTCACTTTCAAGAATTAATATATATATATTTAAAGAGAAAACATTACAAAATTGAAATTGAAATAAATAATCTAGATCATCCACACACAAAAATCTCCCACCATGGCTATCAAAGAATGAATCAAGTTGCAAGAGACATGACTGAGGAATGTTAGCAGAAAAAAGAATTACAGAAGAATCTGCAGGCAAGAAATTTAAGAATATAAATGAGTAAGAGTCAAGCATCAAGTGGGAAGAAAATAACTCACCATGAAATAAAGAAATGGGAAGAGACATGACACAGGCATCGCTGTACAAAGGCACAGCCAAGAAAGAACATGTCAGATATCATTTTTTCCCCAAAGTAAAAGGAATAGAATAATTGACTAAAGAATTTTCAGGCACGAATTTTGATAATAACAACTCAATTAAGTGTTTCTTTAGAATGGATAACTTTTTCAATCATCATTTATGATATAAAAAATAAGTATATGAGATAAGTGTTCTTGACTTACGTGCATAAACACTTTTAGAATTCTCAATCGTGATCCCAAACGTGCTTTAAATAGATTACAATTTTGTTTGTTTTGAAACGTGTTCATGAACTAAATCATGCACCACCGGGAAAAAAAAACGAAGAAAAAGGAAAGAACAGTAACATGATGTAATTATGGGCTTTTCAATTGAGGGAAGAATTAGAAAAGCACGAAAAATTTGTACTAGTAATAATTACAGCTCCCTCATTAACATGAGGTAATTATGGGCTTTTCAACTGAGGAAAAATTAGAAAAGCACTAAAAATTTGTTCAAGAAATAATTACTACTCTTAAATATAAGATATAATAGATTTTTCAGAGAGATTAAAGAAAATAAATAAATTATTTAATCATATCATATATTATATTTCCTTAGATTATATATCAGTGTATAAGATAAACAAAATAGTTTAGAGATAATATGATAAATATAAATATTTTAAAATAATTTAATTAACTTTTTTAGTATCTGTAAAAAATTTAACTTTATCTTAAATTCTAAACCCTAAACCCAAAGAGTAATGATTAATCATAGAAAGCTTTTATCTTTGTTCTTTTCAAGTGAATGAACCGATCAAACTGAGCCGTTCAAAATAGGTCGATTTTGCTTTAGTATGACGAAACTAATGACTCAAATCTCAAGTGCTCCAAAACAAGAAGAATGTTAAAAGTTCTTTCTTTGGAGTTGGACAAAAATAATTAAGTGACTTTCAGAAACAACATAAGAAAACCAAAATTTGTTAGTAGTAATACTAACCAGTGCACAGAGTGACCATCCATACGTTGAGAAGCTGCTTTACGGGTAAGCCTCGCTGCAGTTGCTTGTCTTGATCAACCTTACATCCTGGGCAGTTCTCATGGTACCGATGATTCTTAAACAATGGTTGTCTTATGTTGTTGTTGTCGTCCGCCATGTTTGTTTTTCCTTCAGATTCTCCTTTTCCTGCACCGTTATTGTATGTTTCTTCTGGTTCAGAAAACACAAAACCCAGAAAGCAGAACCAGAGAAAGTTATCAAAGGTGAGAGTTTTTTGCTTCTTTTCAAACCCCAGAATCAAAAACTCAAAAACATTACGTCAAAACTTACAAATTTATTTTGTTTTGTTCCCAATACGACAAAAAGGCAAGGTGGTTGTGCAGAGTCAGCTATTAATAAGATGGAGCATGTACATGTGGGCTTGAGTGGCTGATCATGTGATGAGGTCAGACACTGAGACATGTCCAAAGTCTATTGCTTATAACTGACTGTTTGGAACCCAGTTTCACAAGTCCCTTTTTTTTCCCTTAAGCTGATAAAACTCTTTTTTCTTACTTATCTCGTAAATCAAGCCGTAAAAACTATTTTTAAAAGTTAATTTAAACGCCACACTAAACATGTAGGAGAGGAAGAGGAAATAAAAGCACTTATTTTTAAGTATCTCAAACCTACATATTAAAAATTGGAAAAAAAAGCCTACATATTTAAAGCTTGTTTGGCACCTGTTGGTCTACTGTGATTATTCTGACATGTGATGTATGACTTCTTGGGGGTATGTTTGAATTTGAGTTTGAAAAACGAATTACTAAAAGTTGAGATAAAACTCTTTTCACATATTTATTTTATATTTTGTAAATTATATTAGAAAAACAGCTTCCATTATCAATTCAAACGGACACTTAAGAAATTAAACTTTTGAGCTCAAAGTTAATGTTAACGTACATTTTTCTTATCTCTAACTTTTTATAAGATTTGATCATTCACAAACTGATTTTTTAATATATTATTTAAATAAGTTTATATCAAATTAATTATGTTTTAATAAAAATATACTCAAATATAAATTATATCACACTAACTGACTTTAAGCTCAACTTTAACATGTAGAAATATGTTAAAATGAAAGACACTTTTATCGACATTAGTCCAAACAAGCCGAAAGAAAGTTAGTGTCCAGCTCACATATCTATCAAGGCCAACAAATAGCAAAACCAATAACAATAATAATAAAAGAAAATTAATATTTTTGTACATGTCATTTTGATTCGGCTATAACTTGGTAATTCTTAAACTTTGATTCAATATAGCTTAGTTTTTATAATTTCAACCATTTAAAATTTTAGTTTTTAAGTTTTATGAAATGTAGTATAATTTTATTTTCTAATACTAAAATATAAGAACCAATATTTTAAATGATTTAAACTATAGAAATTGAGTTGTATTAGTTAGTGTTTGTTATAGTTGAGTCAAAATTATACAGACGAAGTTATACCTAGTTAAAGTTTAAGGATTAGAATACAAGTGTGTTAAAACTATAATGATATAATGACAAAATGATTAGTTTTCCCTCTTAATAACATGGCCCATGGGAAGAAGAAGACGAGACAAGAACATTAAAGAGAAGCAGAAGCAGCAGCCATTGAGTTCACTATCACCCCTTCCTTATATGTACGATCGTTAACAAGCCATCTTGCCTATGCCCCAATGATTTAATGCACGTTCTTCTCAACAAATAAATTCAGGAAAATTTCATTTAACTACCAGTCTACCTCAAAACTTGACTTTTTTTTTTTAAAAAAAAAGAATAATACATCTGTTGTTTTGTTATTGATTAGGATAAGATGTTATTCACATATTTTCTCGTGTCCTTCCTTTTTTAAAAAAATTATGAACATAGATGTGACAGGTCATTTTTATTTGAGCTAGCTTCGAGAGGCTGAGTTGTATGAACTTGTGATTTCTTTTGTATAAGAGCTTTATTTCTATCTTTTGAATCCATGGAAATGGCTGATTCAATAATAAAGAAAGTCTTTTGATGGTCAAAGAGAAGGAATGCTAAATAATGTCAATAAGCTCAAAAATAATTTTCAAAGACAATTATAGAAAGGATAAAACTTAGATTCATTTAGTTATCCATAAGGTATAATTCTCCAATCAAATTTTGTCATGTGTGTTTTCATTATTAATAATAACTTAACAAAATTTTGAAATTTTCTCAATGTAAATAGAGAATTAGTCCTAATGGGTATAAAGAAATTGACATGAGTTTTGACCTCAAGCATAGGTTTAACGATCCTTCTTCTAACTGTATTAACACTTGATGGATGGTTGATATCATGTCTTACCAAAGTAAGCATATTAAGTTCACTCATAAATAAACCCACTTTATTAACAAGCACATTGCCAGCTTGAGATCAAAATTTCATTCAAAATACAACAAGACAATTGTACAATGACTAACATGTTGTTTCAACATAACAACAATTAACCTAAACATACATACAATAAAACAGCCATTAAATACAAAACAATAATAGATTGGATTCACTTCACTGCCTTCACTGTCACTGGCCTTTTTAGTTTTACTTCATCCCTTCAAGCTTCAGCAGCACCATGTTAGTTATTGCTGACCATGTTAGTTATTGCTGATATCACTGTAATTGTTCTGATGGGGTTTTCTTTTTCTCAACCAGGAATGGTTTGAACATCATCAACACTCCGAGTGCTTGTACTAGGTTCAGTACAAAAAATACCATACGACGACCTGCACTTAAAATTTCCCACTCTTGGACTACAATATCATAGTTAATGATATTAGATAAACGAAGGGACAAGTATTCTAAATTTTGGATGACTTGGCGTTGAATTTTATGAACAGGTATAATTATATGAAACTGCAGCCAGTTAGAGTCTTACTCCCTTCGGTCCTATTTATAAGAGCTCAACAACTGAATTACGCGGTTTAAGAAAGTTGTTAAAGATAATAAGTATGTCTGAAATAAACTTTTGTTTCCAAATATGCCCTCATTTATAAGGGGGCAATCAAGAGAGAGAAATAGTTAATATAAGTATGATCAATCTTTTAATTAATGCAATATCTATAACTAATGAGTGGCAAAAATGAAAAAAAAAACTCATTAAATGTTCAGATAATTTTTGTTAGGCTTTTATAAAAAGGACTAAGACAATTTAACTTTGGACTCTTGTAAAAAAGATTGGAGGGAGTATTAACTGCAAAGAATTTACATTGGAGGTCCTTGGGGCAAGTATCCACATGGAAAAAATTCTATATCATTGATCCCCCAATATTTAATAATATTAATTGTAGGAAAAATTAATCTACAAGTTCGTATAGTTTCACCTAATTGTCAATAAGTTGTATCAGAGCCCCATAGTTTCACCTTATTTTAATCAGGTCCCTATAATTTTCTTCTTCTTCTTCTTCTTTTTTTATTTTTTTTTATTTTCCTTCTTTTTATTAGGCAAGACTGTAGAGACCTGCAGATTAAATTTTGGCTTAATTCTTCTATTCCCACAAAGTACATGCATACATCTGTTACCACCAAATCTCAAAATTTCTAGGTCGGTCATGGTCAAGCACTATCTTGACAACAATTCTTAACAGTACATGGAACAACATTCTGCACAAACAGATTCGCTAAGCTTCATACCTGGGAGGAAAGAAGCATCTAACCGCTTTTGTGACCAACTTAATCTACATTGACCAATAACTATCATCATAATTAGTGAACAACAGGTAAGTTTCTTTAAGAACGTTTCTTTAAAAACGAAGGGTGAAAGATAATCAATGTGTTCATGTGAGGAAGTGTTGTTGTAGATTACAAATATGATTACACATCACATTACAGACAAATAAGGTTTGAATATCTTACTATTTCATCATGAGGAAGAGGCTATGTGACGAGCCCAGCCTTTAATGGCTCATTGTGACAAAATAATACCCTATCCCTATGATTATAGTAGGGATTGTAGTATCTACATATTAATGAGTAAATCCTCTAATATTCTCTCACACGCATATTCGAATTGATCCAAAGCAAACCTTTGTTGACAATTTTCCACTAAATTTGATGTCAAATTAGAAGTTAAACAGATAAACAAAAAGTAAACTTACATTGCGCCACCGCCAGCTGGGCCAAATGTTTTGAAAAGTGACATGCCAGTCATAGTAATACCATTAGCCAATCCCCTTTGGTGTTGTTCCTGTTTTTACAAAACGAAGCATGACATATTAGCCCGACTCTATCATGAGAATCCCAACAACTGAAAAGAAAAATAATAATGAATAATGAACTGAATAAGGAAAATTATCCTTAATTAGTAAAAAATGGAAATGCTTTTATTTAAATTGATGATTTTGTGCTCGTTTGAAACAGCGATTAGAGTATTTAAAAATATTTTTTTAATAATGATTTATTGTATACGAGGTAAATATATGAGAGAAGTGTTATTGCTACATAAACAATTATAAATTTTTCATAAGTAACTCCACGCATGCACTGTATGGTTGTGGTGAAGGGGCATTGATTTGCGGGTAACGAGGACACTTAGATTGATTCCGAAAGTAAAGAGAGGAGAGAGTGTGTAGGACCCACCGAGTCAGAGAGATAAAGAGAGAGAAATTCTTCCTCATCATCATGTTCCTAGTCCCTCCCTCGTTTTTGCTGCCCTCATTCCCCTTCAAAAATATCCCACAGGGGCACTTTCGTCGTTTCATCACCTTTGATTATACTTCCTCTTTTTTAGCCTAAAATTTGAACGTTCTTAGTCTTTTTTATAAAAGCCCGATAGGATAATTGTTGTCTAAATATTTAATTTTTTTTTTTATTTTTACCCTTCAATAATTATATGCATTGCATTAATTAAAAGGTTGACTATAATTATATTTACTTTATTTATCTCTTTTACTTGCCCCTTATAAATAAAGATATACTTAGCAAATAAAGTTTATTTTGGACATATTTAGCATTTTTAACTAACTTTAACCATTTTTTTAAATCGCGTAATTCGGTTATTAAGTTCTTATAAATAGAACCAGAAAGAATATGCTATTTGTTCTCCATTATAAGTCATTTCTATCTAAATCACATATATCAATAAAAATAGTTAAAAATATTAAATTTTATAAATTTTAGTTGATTTTCCATATTACTCCCTCTGATCCCTAATATAAAACATATATGGGGATTTGATCTTGATTATAAATATAAGATAAAGTTTTCATATTTATTAATGTTTTTCTAATTTGTCCATATTGATTCACCTTGAAAAATAATTAAGGAGGAGAGGGAATGAGAGAATTAAAAAAAACCAAGATATTAGAAAATACATATCACATTAACTAACTTCCTTAATCTAATCAAATTTGGTTAATATATTTTATATTAAAGACTAAAGGGAGTACCATTTGTAATTATACTAAACTTTAACATTATATTAATTATTTCTCTTACCCACTACTAGAGCTGGGAATCTGGGCTTGCCTTTAACGAGCCAAGACCTAAAAGGTCCTATCCTTTTAGACTCGAGGTAAGAAAAATTGTTGTTTTTCAATGCCTGCCCTGAGACCATACGGGCAGGGTCGGTCCGCAGGGCTTGAAGCTCTTTTCACAAGATTTAACATTTTTTATTTTTTTTCAGTTTTTTTTTAAATTACAACAATAAAATTCCTAATTTAACACATAAATGTTGTCAAAATTAGAACGTAAATGGTATACATCATGCAACAAACAAATATAGTCATTAAGTCATAATCAAAGGTAAATTATTGTCTACATACCACAATTACAAATAATTAATGAGAAGACTTAATAAAATTAAATTTTTTTTTATAAATATGTCTTGAAAAGTGTAAGTAGTCAACGAAATAAACAACACAAGATAAAAATAAAACAATCACAAGAAAATAAGTCAAAAAATACAAATTGATAAGAATACTTATGAAATAAGAAATATCTTTTATAAATTTTTAATTTTTAGGATTCTTAATATAAGATATTCTTATGAAACTTAATTCTAAAAAAGATAATAACAACTAAATATTTACAACATTATTAAAAAAATATAAAAAATCAATAATATTATTATCATATAAATAATTTTTAAAAATAAAAATATATATACGAGCCTAAAAGGGCTGGTCGTTTTAGGCTCTCGGCCCTGCAGGGCCGACCCTTTTAGGCCCGCTTTCACTTTTGAGGCAAAAATCTTAGACCCGACCCTTGTAAATTCAGGGCCTAAATGGGCCGGCCTGATGGACTTGGTCCGTTTTCTCAGCTCTACCCACTACCCTTATTAAATATAGGAATACATGAAGGAAATGTTTTTTGAGCAAAATATATGAAAAAATGTTTGATACTCATTAAATCTAACAAGTGATTTATAAAAAAAAAAAAACCAAGAACACCTCCTACTTGATGCCTTATAATAAGTATAAGAAGAAAGAGGACAAAACTAACAAAGAGATTTGTTTTAGTCGTATGTATGTATGTATGTATGTATGTATAAAACTTTGATATATTTTATCTGTCAAATGAAATTTAACGATGAAATTTAGGGAAAAAGTTTTTGGGTTAAAGGGCTATTTTGCCCCGGAAGTTGACAGGGTGGAGCAATTTTGTCCCGGAATTTTTTTGGGATGCAATGTTCCGAGGAAGTTTCCAAAACATAGCAATTTTGCCTTTGATGTTATCTCAATTAAGTTTGACCATTTGTTAATCAAATATGCCAAGCTGATAATTCATGTGTTATCCACATCAGTTTTGTTTTGCGTTTAGATGTAAATTTGCTCCAAAAGTTTTCTCTTAAGACCAATGTTGCCTTGAAAGTTTCCAAACCGTAACTATTTCACCTTGAATGTTATTCATGTAATGCCCCAAATTTTGATTAAGGGCTAATGATAATTATTGTAAATGATTTGGTGAATTAAAGTTGATTTGAGATCTGGATTAATTATTGGAAATACCCAAAACCCTGTAATTTAGCATAATTATGTGACAAAATAATTATTTGGGCTAAATATGAGGGAAATGACGTATGAAGAAGAGGAAAAGAATTTGAATATGTGTTATGTGGCAATTTAAGTTATTGTGCTAAAATCAGTGGAAAAATTGAAAGAATGGAAAATTGTCGGTTAATTAGTCAGTGATTAATGGAAAAATTAATTACTAAGAGAAAATAAGATGTGTGACTAAATGGCTAATGGATTGGTTAGAGTAACTAATTAATTACTTACTTTATGGGAGCTAATGGAAATGAGACACTTGGCAAGCTTATAGGATGAGAGAAAGTGTTGGAAAGTCAAAATCTTATATTTTATTGGTTTTTCTTTCCTCTCTCCCTCCCCATTTTCGGCTGCAAGGTGTGGGGGCATATGAAGTGCACTCATTCCTTCTTCTTCACACTCTCATCTCTCTCTTCTCTCTGCAAATTTCGTGCAGCCATTGTTGAAGAAGAAAGAGAAAGTTTTCAAGGTAAAATTCTTGCCATTTGACCCTTTAGATGATCTCAAATGCATAAACTTTTTTCTTTAATTTTTTTCTTTGGATTGAGAGCTTTGATTCTATGGTGATATATTGTCCATTGGTGGTGTTTTGAGCACACAAGGAAATCTAGTGGTTGGAAAAACAAGAAACCCCTTTGGGAAAGTTGTTGAGGTAAGTAAAATAAACCTTTCTATATGAGTTTTGTGGCCATTGGATTTAGTCTTGAATTTCTGGAATTTATTCCCTATTTTCGAAAATGAGGGTCATTGTGTGTGTGGCATAATGTGATCATGGAAATGGTGCCTTGTGGTGTGTCTTGAGTAGATAGAAATAGGTTTGAGGTTGAAAATGTCAAGTTTGGCAATTTTGGGAATTTTGTGTTGAATGTGGCATAAAATAAAGTATGATAATGGAATAGGAATTTGGTAACTTTGATATTTCCATTGGATTCCTTGTGCAAAATTATGTGGGATTAGCTTTAGATTAGAATTTGAGATCATTGGAAACATATGGTAAAAACTTGGAAAATGTTGTCAACTCTATTGTGTTTTGGCTTTTGATAAGCATCACTCGAGTGATCAAGGGTCTCACTCGAGTGGAGCATTGCATATTCCCTTTTTCCTTCAGTTTTTCTATTGCACTTCTGTGCAAAAAGCCAAAGTATTTATCTCACTTGCGAGTGTTGTGGGTTCTCACTCAAGTGAACCCTATCTCACTCAAGTGTGGGTGTATTTGACACTATAAACTCGTGTCTTGGGTTATCACTCGCGGTCAATTTTCAAGAGTGTGTCTTAACATTTGCGAGTGTTAAGCCGTCACTCGAGTGCTAAGGTCCCTGCTCGAGTGCTCATCTTCTTTGAAAGTTTCTTGTGCTCTCGAGTGAGCGCTTCTTGAACCTGACTTTGTAGAACTCAGGTAAGCATTCAGCTATCACTTGAGTGTTGCTTCTAGAACTTGGGTGAGCATTAAGCTATCACTCGAGTGTTGACCTCTATGCTCGAGTGCTCTGAGCATTTCTTGTCTTTGTTTGTGCTAACTGCCAATCACTCGTATGAGTGTGCTTTTCATGACCCGAGTGCAAGTCCATCACCACTCGAGTGATGCCTTCTTCACTCGAGTGCAACAGTGAAAAATCAGCACCTGTACTTCTAAAAAGGGATCTTTGGTATAGTTCTTCCAATCCTTTAGGGCTTTTATTAGAGGCATTTGTAGCTTCCTAAAGGATATTAATTATAACCAAATCTAAGTGTTGAAGTCATTAAATATTGGAATAGAGAATAATGTGTTGTCCCTAATCATGAATTATAGGATTTGATAATTGCCCTGCCCGTGAGAGGCCGGTGCCTGAGCAAGTGCGGAAAGACTAAGGTAGTGATTTTTTCTCTTGTATTGTGTATGATGCTTGGTATGCATGAATTATCATTGTGTTGATGTGTGTCACACCTACCCTTGCCGTTGTAAGTGTCGTGGCTATGTTTTGGAATTGTGAATTCCTACTTTGAGAAACATGTCAGTGTGGTTATGTATTGTGAAATGATTTATATGAAACACAGCTATGGAGAAATATATGATATGAACCATGTTATAGTGCAATATAGCATAAGCATTTCAGCGTGAGTAGATGTAAGGGTGATGCACGTCATACCTACCTCTGCCACTATAATTGCCGTTGTGATTGCTGTGTGTGGTGTTATGATTTGCTTTCATGTTTTGTGGTTGTGCATACTATGAGTGATTTGTTACTACGAGGATTCTTTAGAATCCTACTCTCCCACAAAATAAATTTTAGACAGGGCTAGTGGTTCCAAGAAGAAGCAGGTGACGAAGGGCGGATAAAGCTTCGGGCCAGGTGTTTATTTTGGTTTTTGGTTATCATTATGGACACTTGTATATAATCTATTGTAGACCATTGAATGATATTTGTGTAATCCCCTAGAATAGGAAACAAATTATGGGCGTTTATGCCCTGTAGACCCTTAATTGATCAATAGAACCCGAGTGTATCAGGAAATTTTATTACACTCTAATATTTATGAATGAAATCGAACTGTATAGGCCATTTGTATTTTTGAAATGTGAATATGAGACCGTGTTGAATAGGTTGTTGAAAAGTTTTTGAAAACCCATGTTTGAAAAATGAAAATTTTTAACAAGTCTCAAATTATTCCGTGGTCTTCGATTCAACAAAATTTCATAATTTTAAACTTAATCTCGGCCTTGATGAGAAGGGGGTTACAATTCATGTTAAGTCTATTCGTTAGTCGACTAAATATGCTTATTTCACAAATCCACGTGTCATTAACTTCATTCCTTTAAAAGTTTGATTTAAAAAAAAGTAATCTTTTTTAATAAAATGCATCCCTTGGGAAGGATCAAAGACAATCAAAGAGGTAATTACTTATATTGACGTCACTGGGGTACAACGGCAAGACGGTAGAGAGTTTTTTATGGCATTGTTCTTGCAATCTTTCTTAGTGTATTGTGTATCTAGTGATTGAATCTTTGTCTTCATTACTCTATGGTAAATGTGAGCTCCTCTTTCATATGTAACTTCTTCTTCTTTAATGTCATTTACATTGTCAGCTCAACATATTTGGTCAACTAACAGTCAAACTTAACTTAGATAACTGTCAGGGTGACATTGTTATGATTTTGAAACTTCAAGGACAGTTTTGCTTTGAAGTGAAAACTTTCGGGGTAAATTTCCACCTTAACAAACATGATGTAGATGACGCGCGTGCTACCAACTCAGCATATTTGGTTAATTAATGCTTAAACTTAAATGAGATAAAGTTTAGGGTAAAAATGCTATGATTTGGAAACTTCTAGGACAACATTGCGCCCCAAAAGAATTCCAAAGCAACATTACCTCACCTTATCAACTTATAGGGCAAAATAACCCCTTAACAAAAAAATTTTCTTTCCCTGTTATATCGATATTAATTTGTTGATATTTATAGATTCAAATAATTTTAATAGAGCCAGAAAATCAGGCTGGCTCGTTTAAGTTAAGGGCCAAGTTTATGATTTAGAGCCTCTGGAAAAAGTTGGGCCTAAGAAGGGTCAAACTTATAGGGCCCCAAGCTTAAACGGACGAGTCTTATGGGAGCGCAGGCTGGCATGTTTAAGCTGCTAATTTTTTCACTTTTTATTAAAAGACTACAAGTTGAGTTTTGCTTTAAGGCTAATGATTTTTTAAAATTGGAAATGTTTTTCAAATTATATAGTGATGCTATTTGAACATTCTTAAAGGAAAAAAATTGATTATATTCTTATCAAAAAGCTAAGAGAAGCTTGTTGATGATATTATAGTTAGTTAAAAGTGTTCTAATTGATTTTTTTTAACAAAAAATTACTCAATTTTTAAGAATCTTTCATTTGGTTCTTAATATTTTTACAAAGAAGTTTTTCTTTATAACTATTGAAAGAATCATTTTTTATTGACGTAATGTAAACAAAGAAAACAATTTTTTAATTGTAATTGAAGAGATCCAAATATTATACAAACTATATCAAAAAGAAAAACAAATAACACATGTTGAAAAATGAGGAGGTAGAGTCTTTATCCCATGAAGAATTTTTCTTGGGTGCAATGTAAGGGTTTCCGCTTTTGAGACTCAAAGCGCAAAGGGTTTTGGCCTCTCCTAACAAGTGCTTCTCAAGATTCGAATTTGTATTTTTCTCCTTACAGGGGTGAGACTGCTTATCATCTCAACTAACAATTATTCTATCTATCATAAAAGATAAAACATTTACTTTAAAAATATTTGTCATAAATTAAAATTTTATTGTTTTAATTTAATTTTTTTAATAAAACAAAAAAAAAAAAGTTTTTGTGTTAAAGGGCTTAAAGCCTGCAGGTTGACCTGATCCCGTTAGTGAATTAGCCGGGCTTCAAAATAAGGACCTTTTATGAGAGTCGGGCCTAAACAAGTCTGCTAGTTTAGGCCCAAACTCGTGAAGGGTCGGCCAGGCCTCTAAATTGTAATCAAGTTACTATAGTTCTTTTATGAGAAAATTGCCATAAAATACCTCATTAACCTAATATTTGCTGAATGGGACCTATCCTGAATTGGCATTATCTTCTTATTAGTAAAAGACTCAAATGCCCTTAATGAGAAAAGAGAGGGAAAATGAAAGGAAACAAAAAAAGAACCAGCGAATTCCTATTAATAAACAGAGCAAGTGATTGACGTGGAAAGTGAAGGCTTCTTCTCCTTGCCTGTTCAGAGATAAATGTCCTCCCTTCTGGCCATTGTTCACTGTGGATGCTGCTGAAGGTTCGATGTATCAGTAAAGGCTAGAGAGGTGAGTTGTGTCAAGACCCTCATTCATAGTTCAAAATTTGGTGGACTTGATGATTTGCATTTTCACTCCAAAGCTAGGTTTTTTCATTGTTCTTTTACTGAGTAAGGAAGTAGTAAATAAATTAAATTGTGGCTTCATTAGGTTTTCTGATTTTCTCCATAATCAACAAGGTTCCATTTACTTTGTAGCAGATAGATGCTTTCCACTTCGGGGTAGATAATTGCACACAGGAAATAGTTTTTGCATATTAGGAAGAGTTCTTGCACATAAGGGAAGATGTGTTGAACGTGGGGAAAGATCTTTCGCACATGGTTAAGTGGCACTTGTGAACACTAAATGAACCCAAGTGGAAGAAATATTGAACCAACAGAACATGTTTTGCACGTTGTGGAAGATAATTATACACAGGGAAGAGTTTTTGCACATATGGAAGAGTTTTTGCTCATAGGGAAGACATCTTGAACTTGGAGAAGATCATCTGTATATGGTTATTTGACACATATGAAGACTGAAAAGGAACCCAAGTGGAAGACATTTTGTAACCACGGAAGATGTTTTGCATGTAGTGGCAGATCGTTGCACACGGGCAAGATATCTTACACACATGGAAGACTTTTTGCACGCGGGGAAGAGTTTTTGCACATAGTTATATGACACTTGCGAAGACTAATGAACCCAAGGGGAAGACATTTTGCAACTACTGAAGAAGTTTTTCACTTAGTTATATCATAGATCGTTGGTCACGCGGAAGATATCTTGCACACATGGAAGAGTTTTTACACATAGGGAAGAGTTCTTGCACGTATGGGAAGATTTTTCGCACATGGTTATATGACACTTGGGAGTGAAAATGAACCCAAGTAGGAGATCTTTCGCACACAGAAGAAGTTTTGCATGTAGTGGTAGATCAATGCATATAGGGTGACATCTTTAAAGATGGAAGAGTTTTTACATATAGAGAAGAGTTCTTGCATATAGGGAAGAGTTCATGCACGTAGGGGAACATTTTTCGCACTTGGTATATGACACTAGGAAATGAAAATGAACCCAAATGGGAGATCTTTCGCACACAGAAGAAGTTTTGCACGTAGTGGTAGATCGTTGCACATAGGGTCACATCTTGCATACATAGAAGAGTTTTTGCACGTAGGGGAAGAGTTTTCGCACGTGGGTATATGACACTTGTGAATACTAAAGAACCTAAGTAGAAGACATTTTGCAATCATGGAAGACGTTTTATGTAACCCCCTTCGATAATCATCACAAAAATACAGAATCACCCAAAACCCAACATTACTCCAAAACAGAGTTCTGTTTTTTGTACCAAATTTTGGCAAAGCATAACTCTCAGAATACCAAACGAAATGACATAAAATATATGTCCATTTTGAAGCTTGGGATGTGAACTTTAAGACTAGAAAGTTTCACAATTTTCTGAAATCATTTGGTCACTCAAAACGTCCACACAAATAAGCTGTCCAGACAGAGTTCACATTGACAGCATTTTCCAACTTTTCTACCAAAGTGTTCAATGACTCCAAAATCATTAATCAAGCTTATTCCCATACAATTTTCCACAAGGAACACAATGGTAGCCTCAAAATGACCAAATTCATACTCTAACCACATGCCCTGTTTTGACCAACACATCAAAACCAACACAAAGTTCCCAAACTTTACTTTTAATGATTCAAACCAATCCATTTGTCCAAAAGACATCATAATACACCTTTTCCATTATCACAACATGCCAAACTCACTAAGACCCTAATTTTTCGAAAATAGGGCATAAATTTCCAAAAAAATCAATGCTCACCAACATCCACAATATATATATCAAAAGGGAGATAACACTCACCTCTTTCACTTTGCCAAAGAGATTTCTTGATTCTTCAACTTTCACAATCTCTTGAGCTCATAAACTACCACCAATGAACACATTACAACCATCACAATGAAGCTCTTCATTCAAGGATCAACATTAAAGAAGGAAGTTTGAGCAATAGAAGCCATTTTCCTTACCTTTTTGCAAGCTTTTCCTCTTCCTCTTTGCTGCAAAAATGGCGACAGAAATGGAGAGGGAAGAGTGAGAGGACGAGAGAGAGAGATGGAGTGGAGTGTGAGATGAAAGAAGAATGATTATACTCCCTCCACTTCAGATTTTCCTGCGCACAAGAGGGAAGAGAGGAGAGAGAAATGCTTTGTTTAATCTTATTTGACTTTTCTCCCAATCTCTTCACATGTGGGCTTGCCATGTGTCCACTCCTCATTGGCTCTCACACAATAAGCACCCATTAGCTTCTCTAATCTCTCCATTAGTCATTTTAATCCCACTTCTCATTCTCTCTTAGCTAGTAATTACTTTTCCCATTAATTACCAACTTATGCCAATAATTCCATTCTTTCAGTTTTCCAACAATTATGACATATTAAATAATATTGTCATCAATATACATTAATTCAACTTTAATCTGATAATTATCCTCAATAATTATCATTAAGCCTTAATCAAAATTTGGGGTGTTACATTTTACACATAGGGGGTGGATCATTTGCACAAATGGAATACATCTTCCACACAGGGATGAAAGTTGATTACATGGAAGACATATTGCATGTGGGGAAGAGTTTTTGCACATAGGGAAGAAGTGTTGCACGTAGGGAAGAGTGTTTGCAGACCACACGTGATATACAAAACAAGTACCTGTATACCAAAATTATATATAAATAATTGAGTTTCAAGTAATGCAACTATGGAGAACAAGGAATTTTCCAATAACAAAAAGCAAAACAAAAAATAAAGCATAATAGTCAACAAAAGCGTAGGTATCAATGAATACTTTTAAATAGAGCTAAGTTGTGGCCCTTTAGATTGTTCTATAGAGTTTTATATTACTCATGAATTCTTGTGTTCTTTAATAATTTAAATAGAATTACAATATCGCATTACTGATCTGGTTATGTTCTAGGCTCCCAAGTTAAGGTACCAAATGTCCAGATAGGTTTGAATTGCCAAGATCGCTGCAAAAAATATTATAACCATCAACATAATCATCAAGGAAGAGAATAAAGACTGTTTTTAATTAACTACATCCTTTGACTTCCTTTTCTAAAAAAAAGATTATGAAACTGAATGAACAAGCAATCCATAGACTCAAAACTTACAATTGTAACCACACTAACTCAATTAATGGAGATTTTTGTCAACAATTTTAGACATGTTCTTCTTGCAAAGAAAAGGAATAATTATTCGTTTCATTATACAAAGATCCTATATATTTAACAGGGGAACACCACAGAGAACTTCTATAGTAGAAAAACAACATGTGCTGCCTCTTCAGAGCTTAAGAAGATTGAATCACCCAACTATGTCATTCACTTCCCCCACCCCCATGCCCCAAAAAGGAAGAGAAAGAACTAAAGTATCAACTCTAAAGTGAATGGATATAGCAGAATTACACAGCAACATCCCTGAGTAAGTAATTTATCACAGCAACTCAAATTTATATCAAGCACTTTAAGAAAAGAATTTTCTTAACAAAACTTGCAATTAAGTTTAAGAATTACACATGTGCAGCAATAGGAGAATTCACATTCACCGAGGACAAAATGAGCTATCTAGCAACAGTTTTATGCCCACAATGATGCAAAACTGAAGAAAGAGATATGAGTGGATTAATAATGGTGATGATAAAATAAAGAAAGAGAATAACATGAACATAAACCTCAAATGTTGGGTGTTCTTCACCACCTTCTGTCCGTGCTACTACATGGAGAGGCCGCCACCGTACCCAACACCTCCTCGATGCCACAAAGACCCACACACCTCCCTACCACCGCAAAAACCCAGATACCTCACCTCGCTGCCATTGCCAAGACCCACACTCCGCCTCGGCTGCCAACTCCCACACCCTCGTCCACTACTCTCAACCTCATCTGATTCTCTCCACCGAGTTCAACCTTCCCTCTTCAACTTTGCTTGTTTTCTGAATCAAAAATATTTGAGACCTTCTTTCTCTTCTTTTTTCAGTAATCCACTAAGGTTATTTGAGTCTTTTACTATTAAGAAGATAATGTCAGTTCAGGACAGGTCTCATTCAGCAAATATTAGGTTAATAAGGTATTTTATGATAATTTTCCCTTCTTTTATTAATTTTTAAAAGTTTTCTCAATCATAGGTATTACTCTAGCTCCTTTTATCCCAGAGGTACTACTCTAGTTCATAACTTCATATACATTAAATTGATGTGAATGAGGACTAAACAGCATATAAATGCCCAAAAAATACAAAAATAAAAAGAAAAAGAAATTAAAATAAAAATTTGCCACCGTCACTCTGAAAGAGATCGATAATATGCATGCAGGTATATAAAAATAAGGAAATACAAGCAAACAAAAAATGATTCACATTTCTAGATAACTTTTCACATACAAATACAATGAATTGGAATACAATACAAAACGTACACGACCCCTTCCTCAGAAGCATGAAGGAAAAATAATAAAAGAGACAAAACAGGAGAGCATACTTTGATCAAATTTTAACTTCCTCAAATTGGTACACACGAATACAAAGAATATACTCAAACCAAATCTTGCTATTAGTGATAGTTAGTTGACTTCAGTACTTCTATCTTTACAGAATATATGTCATTCCTAAAGCACAGCTGCTTGAAGAGCTCGATGCTCTGCCTCCTCAGCAGTTAATTTTGATAGTGTTGAAGATCCCTTCGTTTTTTCATCTTTATCACCCTCCTTTTCTTTCTTCTTGTCTTTATCTTCTTCCACTTCGCTATCTTCTTTCTCGTCCTTTTATGATTTTAGGGATTTCAGAGGTGGTTGAGCCGCCTTCAACAAGGCTATCCTTTCCATAAAGATACGGAGCCTCGGCGGCGGTTATTTTCACCTTATCTTCTGGCATATACTCCACACCGCCATCAATGAGGTCATCTAGCCAGCCCTGAAGATCAGACCCAATCTCCTTAGTGATCGATGCGTTCAATGCTTGAACCACGAACTTGCACAACATGGTGGCTGTCTCATCACCCAGATCCACATTTCTACTCATTTCATTGGCACCAAAAATCATCATGCCCAAAAATTCAGATTATTGTTGCATGTTGCATATCAACCATGAAGACAATTAGCAGACATCATATTTACTGGAGATATTAACAACAAGGAAATCCGAACCTGAAACCCTGCCACGGTGCGGATAGTATGCGAACAAACTTTATGGAATGGCTTGGAAGACAAGGATTTTGAATCCACTCAAAAAAGGAGAAGCTCTGTACGGCTGGGCTGCAGTGGCCTTGAAGCCACTTCCTTCATAGGTATAGGTGCCAGTGTATTCTAGAACAGCAGGCAAACTGGGCCATAGCCAGAAATATTCAACAGGGGAGATTTGATGTGGCAAAAGAAGCTCAGTCAATGGAATCTTATAAGGTTGACATCTTAGCAGTGTTCATTAACCCGGACCGGACCGGCCCGGAATCCGGCGAACCAGCCGGTAGACCGGTCTGGTCCGGGTTACTAATTTAAAAAAAATTGATTTTTCCTTTAGAATTTTATACTACAAGCCTAAAATCTTCAATTTCTCACCGGTTTGACCCCGGTCTGACCCACTGATCCTTAACCCAGTACCCCGACCGGTTCAATACCCGGTCCGGGTTTTAATACGTTGCATCTTAGTATCACAGGTTCCCGTAATTCAGGCCTTAAGCTTCTCTTATGTCTAACGATTTGAGGATCCTCTTCAGCATAGTCACCTTCGTGGTCTCCGACCGCACCACTTTCTTAGAAGGGGTAGTACAAGACTTTAGTCCAAAAGGCACTTCTTTCTAAGTGGGTAATATTGGCGGTAGCTCCTTGATTATCACGCAACTTAGTGGATCTACCAGCTCCTCCTAGTGCTATGGAGATCTTGTTAGCAACAGCGCTTATAAATGACAGAGTTGATTCGAGTCGTGCCTGATGACACTATCCTTAAGAGCTATTCGGTAACTATCGACAGATAAGAAACAACACTCCCCAAAATTAAATGAACCCTTCCTGTAAAAAAGGGTGAGCAGAACTTCGGAAGATAATAGAACTTAGCAAGGCAGTAAACCAGAGGAGGAAAGAGAAGTTGCTCGAAAGCTCAAGGCTAGGTTTTTTTCAGACATTCAGTTTCATACCCTTTTATAGGCTGTAGGTCACAAGAGAACATTAGGCACTTAAACACAATTAAACGTCAGTTACGAAAACATTAAAACGTCAATTACAAAATCATTAACATACTTAATGAATATTTATTGGAGGTTACTAGCCGTTAGGTCATTAAACACATTAATATGTGTTTATGATCCATTAAGGTGGCAATAAATCATACAAATCAATCTTGAATTGTTTTTGGTAAAAGTGCCCAGTACTGCATTTAACTCATACACAAGGGAGGGGGAAATTGCCGGATTTCAACTACATTTATGGTGGCCCTTTATCATGCGAGTAAGCCTATATTCCTCCTCTAGGTTCATTTACTAGCCTAGGATCATTTGTTATTACTCGGACACCACAATCCCAAACAATGTGGGACTTGTTCCTTGTGACACACTCACTCATTATTTCCAACAATCCCCCACATGTGTCAAAAGGAACACCTTAACGGAGTTACACATATAAGTATAACCATTGTATCTGGTGGTCCTTTAGACTATGAACCAAACCTAGACTGATAATACTTAGTACACAAAAATTTCAGTGAAGCATGCTTCTATGAACCAACAAATCTTGAGTGTGTACTATAGGTATTAAGAGCCAGATTATACCCCCCACATTTTCGTTGTTAACATCGGTTTGTAAGTTAAAACGGCCATACGCATGCCTGGTGCATAACGAATGCTCTAGAGATTTCCCTACGATCTCATAAGAGAGGCCCTACTCTATATTCGTAGAGGTGATTTCATGAGATGTGTCTGCAATGAACACACCATCCCGTAGGATAATGAAATCATTAAGAGCTTTCACTCAGCCTCACCAAAATGCATTCTAGCACTTTCCCACACCATAAGAAGGGACTAGTAATATATTTAGTGCTAGCAAAACTAACGAACGACTTGTTTTTACCTATATGAACCTTCTTCATGGGATCACCAATCACAAAGGTTTGGTTGACCATCGCTATTAATTTTAAATTGGCTTTAATCCCACTCCCCTTGGCTAATTAATTTCTTCCCGAGGTTTTGTTAACGGATTTGCAGGTCAACTTTTTCACTTCACAAAATCGATTGAGATAACTCCACAATTTTTAAGCTAGCTTATTCACATAATATCTCAAACGATTTTCACTTAGACCATTGCTCTTTCTACAATGGCTATTGCTATTTAACAATCATAACTCGTCGACATAAAATGTCAGTTTTACACCCAAAATTTTTTGCTAAGAAGTTCTCAACAACTTAGCCTTCAATTAAAGCTAACTTCAGAATAATAAATTAAACTCTGGCTCGCACAATATTTTAATTCTTGCTACTAGTGGATTTCCTCAAATAAAACTGAAATTCAGTTAGCACCCGTGTATCTCATACAATGAGAATCCACTGTATATGATACCAACATTTATGTTACCTCTCAAATATTTCATTTCCCTCATAGGTCTACATATTTATATATATGCTTACCATATAGCATAAGCTATATCACAGATTAATATTAATGCAACAGATTCTCAACAATTTGTGCATACCTTGCATAAGTTGCAAAATCGCTTCAAATAACGTGTTAAGATCATAATAAATGTTCACATATATATCCTTACACCAAGAAAATTATACAGCTTCAAATTATGAAAATTACATTTATCTATTATAGATAAATGATTAAATTATCATGCCACACATAATGTTTGTTTCAAATAACACAAAAATTTGATAATTCACAAAATTTGCTCTCTATAGTAAATAATAAAGCCTCCACATAATTAATTCTAAATTACAACTTGGCTTTATCAATTGAGGCTAGACATAGTTTGCAAATTTAAAAATTTATAAAGCACCCTCACATGTTAGGCGCCCCCACACTTTCAAATATCTCAAAAATATTTCACAGCTTTACAATAATAATTCTAATCATATTAGAATCTCACCACATATCCCCTTTCATTCTAATTAAATTAGAATATTCCTCAAATTCTGTCACTCTAATATCCAAAATTTGTATCCCCAAACTGTCAAGCACCACACATGCATCGTACAAAAAATGGTTTACCCATATAATAAACAATCTTCAGAAAATGAGTTTATAAATGTGAGCATAAAAGTTTATTCACACCTACATGTCAAATAATTAACAATGGTTCACACATCTTACCAATAATAATTCTAGGGTTAAGGTGCAAAAATACACATGTATTTATCTCCAAAGTGCATCCAACACCAAATGCTTTTTGGAGGGGCAAAAGTCACCTTAAACTTGTAAAAGAGGTGTAAAAGTCACATATATCCGTTACTGTTAGATAACCACCGTTACTTTTCAAAAATATTTCCAGCTAGTGTCCATATGTTATTCTTCCCTTGAAATTGACGAGCACGTGGCAGTTCAGACCTCCATGAAACCTGCCCCCTATTCCTGAACCACATATTTAATATCAAATCTCCATTGGTAACGATTCAGACGAAGAGCAGGGAGAAGGTGAAATCGACAATAGCTTCTGCAAACACCTACACTTTCCCTATCTACTCTCACTCTCTCATATCTGTTCTTGGTTTTAATCAACAACAGATTGTCTTGCTCGGTGTTGCCAATGATATTGGTTTTAATCAACAATAGCTTCAACATCAGATACAGGGTTGAGGGAGTTCGGCTGGGACTTGACGGAGATGAGTAAATCGTCGCCGGAGGTGGCAGCGGTGCAGAGGCGATAAAAAAATTGGTGGATTTGAGTGCGTTGGAGGGCGAAATTATCAATAGCTCTGCATGTCCCATGACTTTTCTGGGAACAAGAGGAACTAATATGGAAGAATAGCCACTGAAAGCAGCAATATTTTAGCAAAAGGAACAATAAAAAAATTTATGTTATTCAAGAGTAACTGAAGAAGCATGCATTGCTACTCACTATGAAAGAAAAATGCAGGGTGTTTTTTTATGGGACCTTCAATTTTTAGTACATCGAAGTACACTCCTTGCAATGGAATGTCCCTAGTTCAACTTGGTTTTCACGAACCCATTTTTCCGGCTGCCTCTTATCGGCGTCAATTAGAACCTTAAGAGACTATTGTCGAAATGGTTCGGTGAATACCTAGCACTCCGATTCCTTTCCAATAAAAACTCATCTTTGGCCTTTTTTCCCTGTCCATTATTAGCCTGAATAGTATCATTCTTCCTCAGAGGGCACCAAATAATCCACCAATGCTCTGTGCATTTCTCCAGCTCACACTGCTATTACTTTGAAACACCTTCGCACTGAAACTACCTCTTGCGTCTACATTGCGATTCCCTCTTAAGTCTGGCCAAGATTCTGAGTAAGAACTTTCAACCCCATAACATTCGGCCGGCAACAAGCGACATTCAGCCGGCGTCTAATGAGAACCTTGGATCGGTTTCGCGCGATCTTCGCCCAAATCCATAATCTGCGATCTCCGACCTTATGTCTCTGAATTGCCTCCTAATGGGCTTCTCCACAGGTAGTTTGGGGGGACCCCACCGCATTTCTTCATGTTCTGATTTTGCCAAGTCACCAGCCACGTCATCCTAATTAGTCAACAAATTTCTATTTCACAGTCAACGTTTCCCTCTTGACAGAAAATGTGACTTTTGCACCTATTTTATAACCACATAGTTACTTTTGCACCTAAAAAAAGCATTTGGTGTTGAATGCACTTTTGATAAAAGCTAATGTGTATTTTTGCACCTTAACCCATAATTCTAATTACATTAGAATTTCTGAAAAAAAAAACTTCCACTAAAAAAAACTGACAAATGCCATTTTAAACATTGTTCCACATCACCAATGAATATGATGCCACAGTTTTTCAAATACTACATTGAATTGAAAACCCACAAGTTCACATTTAATATAGTTTTATTTTTCATGAGTTTTGCTCAAAACCCATAAAACCACAAAACCAATCATACACTTAAACATGAATTAAAAATAGATAATGTTTATGAAACCATCATAGGTAGAGTCGGGAAAACGGGTCAGCCCGTTTCCTAAAAAGTATCATATTTTTGAAGCCCGCGGCCCTACAGGGTTGGCCCTTCAACTATTCGAGCCTAAACGGGCTTAAACTCATTTTAATTCAATATTTTTTTTCAAGTTCTACAATTTATTTATTATTTTGCTTTAAATTGGTATACATTATTTTTAAAACTCATAAATTTTTAGTTAAAATAATCATCTAATGTCCAAATTAGCATTTTTTTAAGTTTAAATGAATAAACCATTGTAGAAAATAAAATAAATCAAACCAATTAATAAGTGTTTGCCTGTTATTAATACTCTATTAGGAACTTAGGTGTCTCTCATATTGATAATTTAATATAATGATATTATATTTATTAATTTATTTTAAAAAAATATTAAACGAACCTAAAAGGGCCGGCCCGCAGGGCTGTAGGGCCGGCCCTTTTAGGCCCGCTTCCATTTTTAGCTTCTAAATCATAGGCCCGGCCCTTGACGGGCTCGGGCCTAAACGGGCTCGGCCCGAATTCCCGGCTCTAATCACAGGAGGTTATAAAAGGCCATTACACATATTCTTTAATCAGAACAATAATACCTCCATACAAGGGATTAGATTCACCCACGGTAATTACCTATTAATGTGAGCTACTAAACTGAGGAAATATTTCCATGTTAAAGAAAAATAACCACAGATAATCATGGCCACTGACCGTTGGTGTCCTCCCAAAAATTACTGTTGCCACATTAAAATAATAATTTAGGAGAGATAATATTCATGCAATTATAGCAAGGAGGTTAAAAGTTATTAAAACCAATTTAATACTAACGCATTAACCAAGAGCAATAAAGCCTCCCCCCAACAGTAATATCCCAACAAAACCTATGTGACAATGATAACAATAGCATTTTATTTGTCAATAAACCTCCCATATTAATAATACCATTTAGAATAATAACTAACTTTCAGAATTTCCAGCAAGTTAAATATCCCAATTCAACATGTAATCCTGTTAAATCTTTAATATTTAATTTGGAAAAGGATACTTAAAACTAATTCCACCGGTTGGCACATATACTATACTAATGACTATTAGGAAAAAACTTTCACATATTAATGTAGACAAACCATCAGGCCTCATTTTCACCACAAATAATCATTAATTATATGTTTGATGCTTTAGCTTTGTTACCGCATGTTTTGTTTTCAGACTTAAAGCTAAACCTATGTGTACCTATGGTGGAGACCAAGTCATGAAAGTATTACCATGATCTTAAATAAAGCATATATCAATACCACCATCTACCATCTATGCGCACCAAGTCACACTTGTCAAGAGTTCTTAATGTCCTCTACAAGGACCCACAATCACCATCATGTGTTTATGCCAAGACTCACTAAAATGCGGTGCCTCTGAGGTCTTACATAAGTCTAGTTAAAGAGATAAATTTGGCTTTTAGTGCTCATAGTCAGCATGGCCCTCTTGAGTACTACCCATTTTCATTCATAAATATCACCAAACTCACTGGCTCTGCACATGCTTTCATCGGGTTCATGTCTATTATCATTTCGGATAACTATATTAGGTGGTTATGCCTAGATGTGTGAGTTAAAACTCAATATTCAAGTCATCCCTGGCCTTTACAATCACTAGATGTTCATACCTTATTGTCTCAATCCTACCATAGAGATGAGGAATAGCCTATTTTTGTCTAATTTCTCTATTATGAGGTCTCAAGGAATATCCTACAATTAGGCACAAAAAAAAGAGACTCAATTCAAACTTCCCATCACACAAGAGGAAAATACCAATTTAAAAATAACTATCAAATTAGAACAAAGCTTATAGGCCTCCCTATCTGAGAACTCTGCGGTTGATGCATGCCACAACAAAAGGATTAGTATATATTAGCTCTTAAGATTATTGGTGGTAGCTCCTTGATTGTCACGCAACTTAGTGGATCCACCAGCTCCTCCTAGTGCTATGCAGATCCTGTTAGATGCAGCGCCTGTAAATGACAGAGTTGATTCGAGTCGTGCCTAAGGACACTATCCTTAAGAGCTATTTCGCAACTACGGCAGATAAGAAGCGGCACTCCCCAGGATTAAATAAACCCTTCCTGCAAAATAGGGTGAGCAGAACTACGAAAGATAATAGAACTCAGCAAGGTAGAAAACCAGATAAGGAAAGAGATGTTGCTCGAAAGTAGGGGTGGAAATAGGCCAGGCAGCCTGTAGCCTGGCCTGTGATGGGCCTGTTCAGGCCTGGCCTGTCAGGCTAAAAGGCCAGACCAAGGTCAAAACAAAAGCCTGTTTTGCTTAATAGGCTAGGCCAAGGCTTATTGACAGGCCTGTTAGAGCTGTCAGGCCGGCCTAAGCCTGTTAAAATTTTTTTAAAAAAAATCAGATAAGGATGAGGGGTAACTACACAAAACAAATCTGCAATCCCTAACCCTATTCCTAAAATCACAACCTTCAATTCTTCATTCTATTTTCAAAGCCGAACATCTCGTCTTCAATTCTTCATCTTCATTTCTTCTGCAATCCCTAACCCTATTCTTCATCTTCATTTCTTCATTCTTGGTCATTCCTCCTCCTCACTCCTCAGCTCCACAGCAG
Source organism: Inga laurina (assembly GCA_963855925.1). Classification (NCBI taxonomy): domain Eukaryota; kingdom Viridiplantae; phylum Streptophyta; class Magnoliopsida; order Fabales; family Fabaceae; genus Inga; species Inga laurina. The sequence continues at coordinate 65,789,131 of OY979702.1, read as the reverse complement.
TACTGATGGCACCACAGCTCTCCTTTTTCTGGCATTGCATCTCGCACAGGCGCACAACACAGTTCTCCGCTCCCTAACTCTGTCCATCATCCACAGTCGTCACTCGTCAGTCCACCTCGTTCCTTCCCACGGCCGTCCTATCTCTGTCATCTCTTCGTCAAGCAGTGCTGTCTTCGCTGTCACTTAGTCGTCTCTCCATTAGTCCCTAATCTCTCTGTTAGTCGACTTCTGCTGTTCTGATTCGTCAAGTAAGTATACAGATTTCTGATTTTTTTAAGGTGGATTTTTGGACTTTTGCGAATTACATATGTTGTTCTAGTTCATTTGCTGATTGCTTACAATTTCTAATTGCTTACAAATAAATCATGATTGCTTACAATTTCTGAAGCTCAGAAGGGAACAGATCGCCCTACTCTCTTCTCTCGTGTTGTCACCGTCCTGGTTCATTTGCTTATCTGTTTCTGGTTCATTTGTGATTTTTTGATTCTGCTATATTTTTTTAACTGAGCAGTTTTTTAGTCAATAATTTTGAGAATGATAATACAATTAAGAAACAGTAAAAGTTTATGAACTAAATGATGCTTTCATTTACATAAAGTTAATGACATGTCCTTGTATATAGAAAAAAACAAATTAAAGGGAATGACATTGTATCTTGTTGGAATTCTAAGTTTTGTCAAGGAAGTTCACTGCTTGATTTACAAAGGTTTGCTTGTTAGAGAGTTATTTATAATCAATTCTCTACTTACTATTCATGCTAATTAACTATTGGCTGCCAATATACATTTTTTTATGCTAATCAATTCTCTACTTACTGCTTATAGTGTAATTTTCCATTTGATTATGTCTTCTCTGTGTTGCTGTTGTCACTTTAAATAGTACATTCTTTAATGTTTCAATTGTAGTTAATGTCATCTCTGTTTGAGAGTGAAACAATGTCATTTAATTCAACTCCTCCTAATGCTATTGAGGTCCAGCAACAAGCACCAACAGATTCAAGTCAACAAACTAGTCAACAAGCTAGTGAATAAACCAATGAGAAAAATGTTGGTGATGCTAATATCATTAAGAAGAAGAGGAGAAAAACCTCAGCTATTTAGGATGATTTTGATCAAGTTGAAACTAATAATGGGCTTAAAGCTAAATGCAAGTATTGCAAAAGTCCATTTTCATACTCAGGGAAGGGAGCTAGCACTTCCCATCAATGGAGATATGTCAAATCTTGTGATTCAAGGAAGCTGCACTTTGCTGCCCAAAATAAGCAATCCACTATTCTGTTTCAACCTTTAAATTTATGCATTAATCCATTTCTAGTATTGAGCGCCAGATATTCTAATCAGAAGATGAGGGAAATAGTTGCTACTGCAATCATGGTGCATGAGCATCCGTTTAGCATTGTTAAGGATGAAGTATGCATGTAGGGATTCCAATATGCTAATTCGGAATTTCAAAAATTTTCTCGCAAGACAGTCAAAAGTGATTGTTTGGCCATATATGAAGCAGAGAAGAAAAAATTGAAAGCCTTTTTACAAGGTGTAAGCAAGATTAACTTAACTACAGACATATGGAAATCAAGTCATCAAGTGACTGAATACATGGTTATCACTGGGCATTTCATTGATGTGGGGTGGAATCTTCAAAAGAGGGTTTTGAGTTCTGTCAAAGTTCCTGCTCCTAAACGAGGAATTGATGTCGCTGATGCTATTTTCAAGTATTTGAGGGCATGGGGAATTGAAAACAAGATGGCCTCTGGAAATCGAGACACCTTATCACTTAGTACTTCATTGACTCTGGGGGGTAACTTGTTTCACATTAGATGTTGTGTGCATATATTAAACTTGTTGGTACAAGATGACCTTGATAGAATTAAAGACATTATAAATAATGTTTGTAGGAGTGTGAAATATATCAACTACAATTATTCAAGGCTAAAAGCATTTTGTGACATTATTGAGCAGAAACATTTGAAGGAAAAGAAGCTCATTCTTGATTGTCCAACAATGTGGAATTCTACATATATGATGTTATCTACTACTTTGAAGTTTAAGGTTGTCTTTCCTGATTATAAGGAAAGAGAACCACATTACAACTATGCACTATCTGAAGAGGATTGGAAGAAGGTTGAGAAGATTTGCAAACTTCTAGAAGTGTTCAATCTAGCCACTCATGTCGCAGTGAGGATCCTACTGCAAATTTGTACCTTCCTGAAGTTTGGAAAGTGAAACAAGTAATTGACAATGTCTTAGAAGATAATGATTTCTTTATAGTAGATATGGCAATCACAATGAAAGAGAAGTTTGACAAATATTGGGGGGAATATGGCTCTTGCAAGTATTCTAGATCCCAGGTGCAAATTATATATTATTAATTATTGCTTTCCTTTGATTTACAAGCCGATTATGTTCTTCTGAGAATATAGATAAAGTGGTGAAAGCATTATACTCAATGTATGATGCCTATGTTGACGTGTACAAGGGAGAGACAAGTAATGAAGGTGATAATGTTGGCAACAACTCTTCTCCCTATGTGCCTAGTTCTTCTACAATTACTAGATTAGATCAAATCATGAATATTGTTCGTGAAAAGCAAGCAATTCCCCCTATGAAATCAGAATTGGAAGCTTATCTTGAGGAGGGTGTTTATATTCATGAAGGCAGTTCTAACTCCTCTAGTGCCCTGGAATGGTGGAAAAATAATAGTATGAAGTATAAGATTTTATCTAAGTTGGCTGCTAACATTCTAGCTATTCCAATCTCAACCGTGGCATCAGAGTCCACATTCAGTGCTGGAGGTAGAGTTATTGATGAATATCGTTCTAAATTGAATGAAGAATCAATTGAAGCAATTATTTGTGGTGGGGATTGGCTTCGCAACAAATATGATTTAAAGAAGAAACAAAAGGTATAAATTTTGTATTGTTAAAATAGTATCATTTCGTATGAATATTACTTGTAAAATTGTGTTATGCTCTAATACTATTCATTTGATTAATTTTTTTCAAGGTCTTCAAAGGAGAAGGAGAAATTATATTGAAGATTTGATTTGAATGTGAGAAGGTCCACTTGTGTCAATGTTCCCTTTTAAAGAATTGATCACTGCAAGTTATGTCAACTTTAATCATAATTGGTAATCCGTAACTATAAATTCATATGTTTTGTTCAATTGATGGGATTATTTTTAAAGAATTGATCACTGCAAGTTGTGTCAAGCTCTGTCTTTGGTGAAAACAAATATGTTTTTCTTTGTTAAAGTGAAAAATTTGGCTCTCATATTTTTTGAATGCTCCAGCACTTTAACAAGGTAGATACATATGCAAATGAATTTCTATTCCTTTCTAGTTCAGTGTTAGTCTCTTATGCTATACATTTTTCTAAAATAATGAAACCAAGAATGTTTTACCTTTCCATTGACATCTTATTGATTGTTACTTTGCAAAGAACACAAGCACTCTTTCTTGACATTGTTGGCCTTCCTCTGAATGATTTTTATCCTTGAATGCAATTTTAAATTTACTTGTTGACTCTTGAGTATAATTTAGATACTTACTTGTAAACTTCTATTTAGCTGTCGAAATGGTGAAGGGGAAGCTTATGCTGATCAGCCAATCTGGTGGTGAATTTTTGACAAATGATGATGGATCTATGTCATATACTGGAGGCAAAGCACATGCAATGGAGGTTAATCATGAAACAAGTTTTGACGTTCTCAAGCTAAAACTTGTTGAACTATGGAATTTACAAATTAAGATCTTGTCCATAAAGTATTTTCTTCCAGGGAATAGGAAAACTTTAATATGTGTATCAAACAAGTGTATATTATTTCTTCTGTAAAAATATGTGACTAACAAGTTATCTTGGTTCTGATGCGTGTTATCTTGAATCATTGGTAGTAATTTATGTAAATTTTGGCCTATTTAAGGAGGCATGTTTTCGGCCTGTGGCCTGTTGGCCTATTTTGCAGTATGGCCTGTCGATTTGCTTAAAGAATTTTAAAAATTCAAGCCTCCTTAACAGGTTCAGGCCAGGCCAAGCCTAAGCCTAAAAATTGGCCTCCAACAAGCTACAAACCAGGCTCAGGCCAGTTTTGTGCCTTAACAGGCCAGGCTTGTTAAGGCAAAAGCCTGGTATGGCCTGTTTCCACCCCTACTCAAAAGCTCAAAGCTAGGTTTTTTTCAGACCTTCAGTCTCATACCCTTTTTTAAGCTGCAAGTCACAAGAGAACATTGGACACTTAAACACAATTAAACTTTGGTTACAAAAACATTAAAACGTCGGTTACAAAATCATTAACATACTTAATGAATATTTATTGGAGGTTACTAGCCGTTAGGTCATTAAACATATTAATAGGTGTTTATGATCTATTAAGGTGGCAATAAATCATACAAATTAATCTTGTCTTTCCGTAGAAATGTTTTTGGTAAAAGTGCCTAGTACCGCATTTAACTCACGCAAGGGAGGGGGAAATTGCCTGATTTCAACTACGTTTCCGATGGTCCTTTGTCATGCGAGTAAGCCTATATTCCTCTTCTTAGTTCATTTACTAGCCCAATATCACTTGTTATTACTCGAATCCCACAATCCCAAACAATATGGGGCTTGTTCCTTGTGACACACCCGCTCATTATTTCCAACAGATAACACCACTTGTCACGCTGCAAGAGTACTAGATCCTGGGAATGACATTGCATTGTCAAGAAAATCGATCAAGATGCTATGAAAAATGCAGCATCATTTAACAGAATTATCTCAAGAAACAATGGAAACGTCAGTTTTTTTAGTAAGAGAAGGAAAAAAGTACTTATTTTTTAAGTTAAAGAATCATCAAACAAGAAAGTAAAGTAATCAATGGAGAAGAGCTGTCCATTGTATTTGCATGTTAGAAAAGAACACTCCCTAAGAAAGATATCAAAGAGAAGCCATGAACACAAAGGAACTAAGTCAAACTCCCTCAGCAGTACAGACATACCCATTGGACTTGGGACACAAAAAAAAAAAAAGGAGAAAGAATAACACAGAAGCACATCAAAAAGAGCACCATCTGAAACAGGTGAAAGCACAACACATAGAATGCACTTTAGCATAGGAGGAGGAGAAACCTGGGAAACAAGATTACGCAACTGCCGAACTGCTTGAGAAGAACCATCCATATAATATAGGGCACCAGTTAATCCCACCAAAACATCCACTCGGTCTAGTTCAAGCTCAGTTAAATTTAAGATCTGAAACATTTTTATTCATAGTCAATGGGAAATGCTGAAACAGATATTACAATTTACAACAGCTCGATAAATTTTGCCACAAAAACAAAACACCCCATTCATAATCCTATGTCTCATAGAGAGCACCTTCAGTAAGATATATTCTTTCCAAATTGGTGACAAATGCAGATTTACATGTGGCACTAGAGATTAACACCGGCCTACTTTGAGGTTGGTAATTAATCAATATCATCAGCAACAACTGCAGGCTAAAATACAATGGTTAATTAACCAATCCTTAAAGGTTAATAAGAGGGAAGGATGTCCACTAAAATAGGCGTTTCTCACACCCTTTAGACATGGCACTCGTTCTCCACCATCAAATATTACCACCACAATATTGTCCATTAAAATATCCTACTTAAATTATTTGAACAAGCCATAACCTAAAACACAACAATCGAATTATCAAATAACTAATGATGAAAGAATAAATCAAGAAGGCTTTAACCTTTAAATGCAGACTGATACGCCCATCAGCAGGATCAGCTAAATGATAACCTTCAATATAACAGGGATCACTACTGCCTTATGAACCAATCCTTCCAGTTTTCTATCCTGCGCAGCAGATGACTCATAAAACTCAACCGTTAATTTGTGGTGACTAAATGGGTAATCACCTTTTGCTGCAGTAACCTCAGCTACTGACTTGGAACCGTACAAATGTTTGAATTGGTTTGTTCTTTTGCCCTTTTTTCCTTCCCTCTTCTTCTAAAATAGTACAAAATTAATATATTAAAATATTAATGTGAAAACTAATATACAAGATTACAAGTCCATCCCCATAATTTCACATGTTTTTAATCACGTCTCTGTGATTTTGTTTTATCAGATCTTAATAGTTTCACCTGCTTTTAATAAGGTTCATATAGTTTATTTTTTTTATCGATTCCTTATAATTTCACATGTTTTTAACCAAATTCTTATAATTTTTTCTCTTTTTACCTGTCTAGTGTCATTACAGGCTTAGTAAGGAAAAATAGGCCTAGACCCATCACAAGTGAGACTTATTACTTCCTTCAGTCTTAAATGTAAGACAGAGTTGATGTTTTTTTTGGAAAAATTAAAGAAGTTAAATAACTTACTTAATCATATTATATGTTGTGCATCATTAGATTATCTATCTGTTTATAAGTTAGGCAACATAATTTGAAGAAAAAACGATAAATAGAAATATTTTAAAATAATTTAATTAGTATTTTTGATATCTCCAAAAATTCAATTCTCGTATGTGCCAATGTGGTCCTTTCTTTTTATTTCTTATAACATGGAGAAATGTCACGGGCCATAAAAATGAAAGATAATTTTTTAAAAAATAAAAAAAGTGAAAGATGATTTAGTCTTAATCTTTAATTGATATTACGGGATTTGACTGAATTAATGTGAACGTGTACTGCCTCAGTCCCTTGCAACGTTTTGTTTGGTATTTTTTTCCAACATTAGCTGCACTAATTTCAGTAATTCGATAATTTTGTAAACACTCTTTTTCATCATCTCTCCCCCAATAATAAAAACTCGTGTACAGTAGTATATATTAATGGTTGAACTCGTCACAGTGTTTAAAAAATACTTAAAAAAAGATACTTTACGTCATTAAATTGCAAGACCACACACAAACAAAAATGCTGAAATCCAAGAACTACGCAAATATTATATGTAAGCCTTTTTTTATTGTCTGCTATTTGAAAAAAAAATCATAATATCATAATTTGAGATGATGCATGTTAATCATAATTAATACTACTTCCCCTAGTCTCATAAAAAAGATTTCTTTTAGGATGACATATTTCTACTTATAAGCGACATTAATTAATATCTTGTCTAAAATTTTTAGTCATTTATAAAAAAAAATTGATCTAAAATACCATATTTAATTATTTCTAGCAGAACTACTTTTTGGCGAAAATCATTTAATATGTGTAATTAATAAGGATAATTTAGAAAATTATAAATTTAGGAGACAAAGTAAACATAGATTTTATATTTAGAATCAAATTAAACACCCCAACTTGCTTCTATATTTAAGATTGAATGTGTACCTAATAAAAACACTTGCAAACGTCCACAAATGAGGCTAAATTTCGTCCACATCCACAATAAACATGTGACATAATTTGATTGATTCAATTATATATGTAAATCACAATATTTGATTAATTATAAATATAACGGGAACACTTCAGAAGTCTACAAATGGGCTTGAATGCTATTTTTTTGTTGATCTAGAAATTAATTTTCAAAGATAAATTATAATTTAAAATTAAACAAACACCTATTAAACCCTCACTTCAATAACACATTGACAATCACTAGCATATTAAGTTACACTCAAAATAACTATAGCCTTTGACAAGCACATTGCCAACTTGAGATGAAAAATTTCTTTCACAGTCCAAATCATATTTCATCATAACAATTAACCAAAACATACATAAAATAAGCAACCCTTAAACAGACAACAATGGATTGGATTCAAATTCATCATTAACATGACTGGAGTCACCATGACTCTACTCTTAACAAAACGAAAGCACGTGTGTGTGTGTGTGTGTACATATATATCTGTTTTTTCCCTTCTTGCTTACTTTATTTAATAGAAATATTTATAGATGACATTTTAATGTATCGCATAGGAGAGAGCATGTAAGGATACATTGTTCCTATCTGGTGTAACGGATTCATAAAATGTCTTTGATTTTGAGATATCTATGTGACATAAGAGTTGTGAGTTGTTTTCTTGATTAGAATTAAGATGGAAGGTGATGCTAGTTGCTTATACACATGTCCTTTGAGATTATGGGTGTTTGTTTTGACATTTGCGCATAAAAATGAGCTTAAACGGTGGAAAAAACGGGCTTGAATAGTGAAAAAGTCAAAATAGGTGTTTGGTTTAGCAATAGGATTTGAGGTAAAAAAAGTCAAAAGTTGGAAAAAGTAATAAGCCTCAAAATGGAACTTATGTGCGTGTGTGTAAAATAATATTGATAGGAGTATTTTCATATCTTTGGGGATCAATGAGGTACTCAAAATCACTTCTAATCACAAAACTTCTTTTATGAAAAATGTCCTAAATAATTTTCTCTTTCTTTAGATAGTAATCTTCTGCTAATTAGAGAATAATTTGGAATAAAAGTTTAGGCAAGTTTTGAGTTTTGTCAATATATGACTGTAGAAATGTAGAGAATAATTAATAATTAATTTTAATTAGTTTAGGTTTATTATTTAGTTATTTTATGATTTTATAATCAATTTATTTTATAAACATGTCATAAATTAGTTTCTATATGGTGTTTTTACCGATTAAATTTAGTTTAAATAATTTATTTGGATTATTAGAGGTATTATTGAGGTTTTAATCAGTTTATTTTATTAGATTTTAAGCTATGTGAAAATATGAGTTATGATTTAATATTTAAATTAGAGTTTGATATAATTTATAAAATTTAAGCTTGGGGTGCACAATAGAAAAGATTCTTGAAGTGTACCAATTTAAATTAAAGTTTGATATAATTTTATTAAAATTGTACCATTGCCAAATTTTCAAATTTAATTTTTGAGAAAATTGTGAAAAAATTCCTCAAGGTGTAGATATCTTCCCAAGTTTCATTTGACAATTAAGTTGCCAATGAGGACTTTTTTCACAATTATCCCTTCTTTTTTTTCATTTTTTATAATTTGTACAATTTTTCCTCTTAAATAATACAAAAGCCACTTATGCAAAATCCAAATCAAACATCATTCACTTTTACATAAGTTACTTATCCAATCGCCAATCCAAACACTCATTATTTTACCCAATCTAACTTGTTTCCAATTTTAAGATTCCATAAGTCTAAGTAAAAATAAGTTACTTATCCAATCGTCAATCCAAACACACACATTGATTTAAAAGGCTGATGATGATTGCTTTATCACTAAAGGCTTAAACTACATGTTTATTGGCATATCATTGTGACTGCTCTGAATCTGTTTCCTTCTCAGCCAGGAATGGTTTGAACATCATCACCACTCCAAGTGCTTCTACTATGTTCAGCACAAAAAATACCATATGAGTACCTGTAGTTAGTATGTCACTCACTTAGTCAGTGTACAGTAATAAAGCTTATATGCATATTCTAATTCTTGCAGCCATCCTGCAAGAGTTTTGAATTTGGAGTCAACATATTTTTCATGAACAAGCAAAAGAATCAGGCAAAAGTGCAGCCTACTCAACAAGGATGAACCTAGCCTCAACAAAACTCTCTCTCTCTCTCTCTCTCTCTCTCTCTCTCTCTCTCTCTCTCTCTCTCTCACAATTTTAATTTTGTATGTATAATGTATATCAATTATCCCCCAATAATTGATACTCTCTCTAATCCTTTAATATAAGAGTTAGAAAACTACTCCCCCCGATCCTTAATATAAACATATTTATCTAATTTAATTAGATTAAGGAAGTTGGTTAAGTTAGTTAATATGATATGTATTTTCTAAAACACCTAAGTCATCTTCCTTAATTCCTTCCTTCCCTCTCCTCCTTGATTATGGTTAAGGGAGTATCAATAGAGGTAAATTAGGAAAAGATTGACAAATATAAAAACTGTGTCTTATATTTAAGACAAAAATCAACTCCCCAAATATGTCTTATATTAAGGACAAGAGTGAGTAATTTGCAGAGATAAAAAAAATTAGTTAAGCTAGTTATTTGCTAAAAATAGGTGTTGATTTTTCTAAAATACCCTCTTAAACCATTTATATAATATTTTGCAATCAATAGGTATAGATTTGGGAAAAAATTATAAATTTAGATGACAAAGTGGATTAAAATTTTATGTTTAAGACTAGAGGGAATAATATTAATTCTAATGCCCAAAAAAAATATATGTATATAACTATATGTGTGTGTTTGATTTGGTTGTTGATAGGACACAATGGCACCGTGTAATTCCTATAGCTGACTCCACCTAATGAGGTAAAGCTGCTTCTTATTGGTGCATGTGTGTGTTTGCTACCCTTCCTAATGGGGTATATGAAACAGAATTCAGCAGAAATAAATTAGCTGAGCTTAATACCTGGGAGGAAAGAAGCATTTGACCGCTTTTGGGACCAAGCTAATCTGCATTTGAACAAGATTATAATTAGTAAACAGCAGATAAGTTTCAAAATATTATACGTTGGAGAAAACAAAACAAGTTAAAGTGTTCAAGCAAAGTCCGTTACTTTTTTTTTTGGTCTTAGGGGAAAAACCAGTGTGGAATTTCACTAGAATTTTTTTTACAAGTAAAATTACATATTACTCAAGCAAAGGCTTAATAAGTACATCAGCTTCAGGAATATATGAAAACTAAATGTGAACCTTTGTTGACAAATTTTCACTAAATTTGATGAGTCATATGAGAAGTTAAACAAAGTGAATTGAAAAGTAAAACTTACAATGCACCACCTCCAGCAGGGCCAACAGCTTTGGAAATTGACATGGCAGTCATAGCAATACCATTAGCTGCTCCTCTTTGGTGTTGTTCCTGTTTTTCCAACTCAGTCATGAAAATCCCAAAACTTGAAAAGAAAAAAATAATAATAAATAATGAACTGAATAAAGATTTTTTGTTTTTTACCACTGCTCTGTTTTGCAGGAGAAATAAACCAGTAACAATGGTTGCCTGAAAAAGAAAAAATTTACAATCAGGCAAGCTCATAATGTATGTAGGCCTTCTGTTTTTGGCATTCACATCTAGCGGCTTATATAATACAAAGGGGTTAAAGGTGGTTTTTTTTTTTTTTTTTGTTACACTGGAATTCAAATATTGCTGACCTTGCTAATTAGTACTATTAATTTTAAAGAAAAAATACTGCTTTAATTAACACCAAGGAACAGAAGCACTTACAGAGAGACAAAACATAAGGACAGAAGAAATGGTTAAGAATAGGTCCATTGTGAAGCCAGGTAACAATGCAATGAAAGGGTAAATTTGCAGGAGAGGTATGGATATAGCCTGCACATGGTACCAAAAAAGGGGGAAAAAACAATACAGCTTAAAGAACCAAAAAAAAAAGGACAATGAAAATGCCCAGGAGCCTCTGAAAGTTTGTGTGAAAGAGAAAGCTAACCGCCGACATGTGAGCAAGTCTCACAGGTCCACAAATTTTCTGAACAGCAGGGTAAAGGAAGATTTGGTAGAGCAAGAGAGTAAAACCTGACCAGTTGAGTAAAGTTCAGTTACTAATCAACATAATCTTTGAAGCAATAGATATATCTTAGCCTACAAGTTACGTTTATGTCCCAGAATTTCAAAATAGCAAAAATTTACAAGGTTATGACCTCATGTAATAATACTATGCATAGGAAAAAGTTAGTATATATTAAGTTATTTGGGGAAGGAATCATTATTTACAAGGTTAATATTATTCGTGATTACCTGATATTGAAAGAATATTACCGACATCATCGGTTGAATAGTTCAAACCCCATAGCTTTAGAGGACTTACAGCCCATAAAGAGAAAACCTGGTAAAAGTGAAATAGTCATAGCCTATAGCCCTTTATAAGATGAAAGACAAAAAAAAACCTCATTTTGCTCCACAAGGAGATAGTGTCAATATTTGTATCACTTTAGCATTGGGAAGATTTCTTTTGACTCTATAGAATATCATGTATAATACCTCTCCAAGAATTAAAGAGATGGAAAGCATCATTTTATAGAGTATCAACTTGTTAATTAATCACATCACATCATTTTACAAGGATCAAACTTAGGAAATTGTTCTCTCTGATGAATGGATAACAAGATAGAAAGCAAGAAAGTCCAAATAACTCAATATTATATGAAATGCATAGAACTGATTTATACTTGAGTAAGAAATGTACCTCTGTATAAGCCATATCATGCAGTGAGAAAAAGCAATAAACAATAATGGATGACATCAACGGCCAATTCAGGAGGAGGTTTTCATTTTTCCCAACTGTCTTTTCTGTGATTTCTTTTTCTATGGCTTCTGCATCCTCATTGATTTCATTATTAACTTTGTGGTTGTGCAATGTTTCCTGCACATTTTGGACACAAATTTTAATATCAGAAGGTAAAGCCATTATTGATCTTGAAGGTATCCCTATTGAAGTGTGAAAGCTATTTAATGAGATTGAAAGGTCTGAAAATGCCAAATGAATAGAAATTTAAAAAACAAAAAAAAAAAAATTTGTAAGGTCTAACATTTTATGGCAGTACATACCGGAAGCCAGATGATACAGGCAACTAGTACAGCAAGTGCAAAGACTGATATTATTAAGCAGGGCAATAAGTATGGAAACCTGTAGGCCATTTGTATTTGGACAAAAGAATATCATCATATCAACAAGAAAATGAGAAACAAAAATTCAAAATTACTGTTATGACTTAAAAGAAGGATGAGTATATTTACTTATCAAATAAGGAACCTTTTGGAAATATATGTGGATATTTCTCTACTGGCTGCAATACCAAAATTCTCAAATTGTTAGATGAACAAGAGATAAGTGTGCTCAAGAGCATGTTCCCACACCACATGCAATGTAAAATTCTAAGATAAAAACAGAATTATAGTTGTAACAATAATTTTGGCACAAGGCTACCTGAGCCAAATAACCTCCTAATGCTGGACCAATGACTAAAGCTATGCCCCAAGCTGAACTAACCTGAAACCACATGTCACTATCAAATTACCAGGAAGAACATGTACTTCCATGAATCAATAATAAACCAAAGTATTTCTAGACTTACAGTTGAGAGTCCTAAAGCTTGGTGCTCTTCTCGAAAAAGTTCAACAGCATAAGCCTAATGACAGAGTTGTCATGTAGGTGGATGTTAGGATCAATTATAATCAATGTAGTCTCTCAAAGCCAGTGTATCTCATTTACGTCCGCCAAAAAGTGTTTCATTTTCAATCTCATCATATAGTCATGCAATTTAAATTGCTGTTATCTAATGCATCTAAGCATGGTACCTTTATTGGTCCAAGCGAACCATTTAAGACTCCAAGAAGAAATCTTGTGGTAACAGCCATCCAAAAATTTGTGCTAAGGCCAAATAGTGTGTTGAACACAACACTGAAATCGAAACAAGAATCAATATCCAAATGAATAACCTTATTGATGTTAGAATAGTAGAGAGAAAGAAGAGGCACATCATGGAAGAAAGAGAGGGAGGGATGAAGTTAGAAGAGAAACTAAACTAATCTAAAACCAATGCCCCTTCGGTATTTAATATAAGACATATTTGGAGAGTTGATCTTGGTCTTAAATATAAGACATAGTTTTCATATTTGTCATTCTTTTTCTAATTTACCCTTATTGATGCTCCCTCAACAATAATTAATGAGAAGAGGGAATAAGGGAATTAAGAAAGATGAACAGGCTGATTTAGAAAAGACATGTCATATTAACTAATTTATCTAACTATTTTGATCTAATCAAATTTGGTAAATACTCGTATGTCTTATATTAATGACCGGAGGGAGTAGAAAATTAGTGGGCAGATAGTTGTTGGAGTCCATGATAAGGAAAAAAAAAAGATAAAACAGAAAATAAATGAAACAAAGTTCCACAACTTTATTTCGCTTTCTATCCCCTATTATTTATAATAGTAGAGCTAAAAAGAAGACCAAATCAGTGGAGGAGTGTGCTTACACTGCAACAAGGCCTATAACTATCACATGTTTTCGACCGTACCGATCGGCAAACATTCCCCATGGAATTGATGTTAGAGCTCTGCCAAACATGTATGAAGATCCTACAATTTTATATTTCAGTGTAAGATCAGTATATTAAGAGCTTATTAGTCCCTCCATTAATACAGTGAAAGGACTAAAAGAACCTTACCCACATAACCAGCATAGGAACTGACATCTGCCTCTGTTTTTGCAATGCCAAAATCTCTGACCTGCAAGAAGATTACTATCAATCCTGAATCTTCTATTCATCATTAGTTTTATGCTCTTACAAGCTTAGCAATGGAAACGAACATTAAACAAAGATTTTATTTCTTGAGGAATAAATGAGAAAGCTGAAGGTATAACAATGCTGTGTCATGGTTAGAGTGGTAACTTAGACTACTGAAAGCCTGAGCAGAGATTGGCTCTCACATGAGGACAAAGGTTTTTCCATATATTTGTTACTTAATTCAAAAGCTACCGTTTTATGTCTAAATCTATCATTTATGTCTAATCTATCATTTATGTCTAAAAAAGACTGATCACTTCTATTTCCGGACCTAGTTTGGGTGGTGCTCATCAACTATGGTGAGATCTGCACTGTCTAAATATATTTTCAATGATTTGGATTTAAATTTTCAATGGATGATTTTTAAATGAAAAATCATTATCCACATTAAAATAATTCTTTTTTAAAAAAATTTTTTAAAAAAAAAACTAAAACTGGATGATCCAGATTAGGTACTCATCACCCAAAATCTATTTGCAGCCTTGGTTATAAAAAATTGGAATTGAAATTGCTGATCTAGCATATTGAAAAAAAGTAAAACAAATTACATCCATATGTATCAAACAGTGGATCCAGATTAAGTACCAGTCACTTTCACAAATTAATATATTTATATTTAAAGAGAAAACATTACAAAATTGAAATTGAAATAAATGATCTAGATCATCCACACACAAAAATCTCGCAACATGGAATCAAGTTGCAAGAGACATGACTGAGGAATGTTAGCATAAAAAAGAATTACAGAAGAATCTGCAGGCAAGAAATTTAAGAATATAAATGGGTAAGAGTCAAGCATCAAGTGGGAAGAAAATAAACTCACCATGAAATAAAGAAATGGGAAGAGACATGATACAGGCATCGCTGTACAAAGGCACAGCCAAGAAAGAACATGTCAGATATCATTTTTTCCCCCAAAGTAAAAGGAATAGAATACTTGACTAAAGAATTTTCAGGCACGAAATTTGATAATAACGACTCAATTAAGTGCTTGTTTGGAATCAATTCATCAAAAGCTTTTCAACAGTAATTTACAGTATATAAGTTGTGTGTTTATTTCAACGTTTGAGGATGAAAATGGGCTTTAACAGTGCAACAAACGAACTTGAACAATGAAATTGTTAAAATGGGTGTTTGTTTTAGCGATTGGATTTAAAGTGAAAAAAGTCATAAGCCTCAAAATGAAACTTATTGGAGTTTATGTGCCTGTGTATATAAAAAAATATTGATAGGAGTATTTTCATATTTTTGGAGATCAATGAGGTACTCAAAATTACTTCTAATCACAAAACTTCTTTTATGAAAAATGTTCTAAATAATTTTCTCTTTTTTAGATAGTAATCTTCTACTAATTAGATAATACTTTGGGATAAGAGTTTAGACAAGTTTTGAGTTGTGTTAATATATGACTATAGAAATGTAGAGAATAATTAATAATTAATTTTAATCATTTTAGATTTATTATTTAGTTGTTTTATGATTTTATAATCAATTTTTTTATAAACATGTCATAAATTAATTTCTATATAGTATTTTTACTCATTAAATTTAGTTTAAATAATTTATTTAGATTATTGGAGGTATTATTAAGATTTTAATCGGTTTATTTTGTTAGATTTTGAGTTATGTAAAAATATGAGTTAGGACTTAATATTTAAATTAGAGTTTGATATAATTTATACTAAAATTTAAGCTTGAGGTGTATACTAGAAAAGACTTTTGGAGTGTACCAATTTAAATTAGAGTTTGATATAATTTTATTTAAAATTGTACCATTGCCAAATTTTCAAATTTAATTTTTGAGAAAATTGTGAAAAAATCCCTTTGTGTGTAGATACCTTCTCAGGTCCCATTTGACAATTAAATTGCCAATGAAAGCTTTTTTCACAATTATCCCTTCATTTTTTCATTTTTCATAATTCTTACAATTTTTTCTCTTAAATAATACAAAAGTCACTTATGCAAAAGCCAAACCAAACATTATTCACCTTTACATAATATATATATATATATATATATATATATATATATGAAACTAAGGCATATTTTTATGAGAAGAGTGTGCAAAAAACTGTTTTATGCTTTTTGTCGTGTATTTTTTGGTAAGGTCTCTATTGGTTTGAAGATTACAATTATCGAACCCAATTATGTCCCCGGAGAAAAGAAATATTTGTGAGTGATAAGTGTGCAAAGAACTGTTATCTGGATGGGTTAGTGGCATCAAAATTTTGAGCATATGTCTTGTGGTAACACTGTCGCCATTGGATGGTTTAGATCAATTTATCATCAAGAATGCTACTTTAATAAATGCAGATATCTTCCCAAGTCCCATTTAGCAATTAAGTTGCCAATGAGTTCTTTTTCCACAATTAGTCTTTTATTTTTTTCATTTTTCATAATTTTTTCAATTTTTTCTCTTAATTAATACAAAAGTCATTTATGCAAAAGTCAAATCAAATATCATTCACTTTTACATAAGTTACTTTAAGTTACTTATCCAATCGTTAATCCAAACACTCATCATTTTACCCAATCTAACTTTTTTTCAATCTTAAGATTCCATAAGTTTAAGTAAAAATAAGTTACTTATCCAATCGCCAAAACAAACACACCCAAAGTAAATATATGAGATTGGTCTTATCTCAACTTACGCGTATAAACACTTTTAAGATCTCATGATCCTAAACATACTTTAAATAGATTACAATTTTGTTTGCTTTAAAACATGTTCATGAACTAAGTGCATGTTTGAGAACATTTATTTTTTGAATATAAATGCTTATTATATAAGTCGAGATAAAATTCTTTTTATATACTTACCTTATATACCATAAATCATACATGACTGAAAAAAAAAAAAAGAAAGGAAAAGGAAAGAACAGTAAACATGATGTAATTATTGGCTTTTCAATTGAGGGAAGAATTAGAAAAGCATTAAAAATTTGTGCCAGTAATAATTACTGTCCCCTCAGGCACATGATGTAATGATGGCTTTTCAACCAAGGGAAGAATTAAAAAAACACTAAAAATTTGTACTATAAATAATTGTCACTCCCTCAAATACTAAATATAAATTAGAGTTAATATTTTTTAAAAGATTAAAAAAAATTTAAAAAATTATTTGATTATATCATATATTATATCTTCTTAAATTATATATCAATTTATAAGATAAATAAAATAGTTTTAAAAAAATATAATAAATATAAATATTTTAAAATAATTTAATTTACCTTTTCCATATCTTTATAAATTCAACGTTATTTTAAATTTAGAACCGCAGAAGTAATGATTAATCATAGAGAAAGCTTTTATCTTTGTTCTAAACAAGTGAATGAACCGATCAAACTGAGCCGATCAATCGATTTTGCTTTTGTATTAAGAAACTAATGACTCAAGTCTCAAGTGCTCCAAAACAAGAAGCATGTTAAAAGTTCTTTCTTTTGAGTTGGACAAAAATGATTAAGTGACTTTCAGACACAACATAAGAAAACCAAAAATTGTTAGTAGTAATACTAACCAGTGCACAGAGTGACCATCCATACGTTGAGAAGCTGCTTTACTGGTAAGCCTCGTTGCATTTGCTTGTCTTGATCAACCTTACATCCTGGGCAGTTCTCATGGTACCGATGATTCTTCAACAATGGCTGTCTTATGTTGTTGTTGTCGTCCGCCATGTTTGTTTTTCCTTCAGATTCCCCTTTTCCTGCTCCGTTACTGTATGTTTCGTCTGGTTCAGAAAACACAAAACCCAGAAAGCAGAACCAGAGAAAGTTATCAGAGGTGAGAGCTTTTTTGCTTCTTTTGAAACCCCGGAATCAAAAACTCAAAAACACAACGTCAAAACTTACAAATTTATTTTGTTTTGTTCCCAATACGACAAAAATTGGCATGGTGGCAGTGCAGAGTCAGCTATTAATAAGGCTGAGCATGCCCCATGTAGGCTTCCGTAGCTGATCACGTGATGAGGTCAGACATGTCCCAAGTCTGTTGCCTCGTGCTAAATATGTTGGAGCCTGGGTTCGATGGTAACACCATTAATATACCGGATTCTACCAGAATTCCGTAGATAAGCGTGTTTGGGAGAGAATATTGTGTCTGTTTGTTTGGGTGATCAGATTGTTTATAAGTTATTTTTTACATAAATCGAGACACAACTCCTCTCACATACTTACCTCGTATACCGTAAATCACTATTAAAAAGTAACTTATAAATAATCGAATCGCTCATTCAAACAAGCACATTATTAGGATGAATGACCTCATGAGAAATCCTCATCTTGAACCCCTTTTAAATACGTAGGAGCCTAGGAGGAAATAAAAGCACTTATTTTTAAATACCTCAAACATACATATTAAAAATTGGCCCAAAAAACACTTGCGTGTTTAAAACTTGTTTGGCATCTGTGGGTCAAAAAAAGAAAAAAAGAAAAAAGAAAACTTGTTTAGCACCTTGTGATGTGATGCCAAATTAAACTGAGTTTTGTATTGTGATTATTTTGACATGTGATGTATTATTTCTTAAAATATGTTTGAATTAATGTTTAAAAAATATGTTCACGTAAGTTGAAATAAAATTCTTCTTATATATTTATTTTATATTTTATAAATCACGTTAAAAGAATAGTTTCTATTGTCAATTCAAACAGACACTTAAGAAAATAGGTTTTTGAGTTCAAAGTTAATGTTAACATAAATTTTTCTGATTTGTAACTTTTTATAAGATTTGATAATTTATAAACTGATTTTTTAATATATTATTTAAATAAGTTTATGTCAAATTAATTAGTTTTTTAGAAAAATCTACCCCAAACATAAATTATATCACACTAGTTGACTTTAATCTGCATTAGCCCAAACAAGCTGAAAGAAAGTTGGTGTCCAGCTCACATATCTATCGAGGCCAACAAATAGCAATACCAATAACAATAATAATAAGAGAAAATTAATATTTTTGTTCATATCATTTTGCTGTGGCTATAACTTGGTAATTCTTAAACTTTGATTCAATATAGCTTAATTTTTATAATTTCACCCATTTAAAATTTTAGTTTTTAAGTTTTATGAAATGTAGTATAATTTTATTTTCTAAGACTAAAATATATGAACCAATATTTTAAATGATATGAATTATAGAAATTGAGTTGTATTAGTCCATATTTGTTACAATCAAGTCAAAATTATAAAGATGAAGTTATTCCTAGTTAAAGTTTAAAGATTAAGATACAAGTGTGTTAGAACTATAATAATATTTTGCACACAAAAAAAACTATAATGATATAATGACAAAATGATTAGTTTTCCCTCTTAATAACATGGCCCATGGGAAGAAGACGACGAGACAAGAACATTAAAGAGAAGCAGAAGCAGTAGCCATTGAGTTCGCTATCACCCCTTCCCTGCATGTAAGGATAAGATGTTATTCACATATTTTCTCGTGTCCTTCCTTTTTTAAAAAAATTATGAAAATGGATGTGACAAGTCATTTTTATTTGAGCCAGCTTCGAGAGGCTGAGTTGTATGAACTTGTAATTTCTTTTATATAAGAGCTTTATTTCTATCTTTTGAGTGTGAATCCATGGAAATGGCTGATTCAATAATAAAGAAAGTCTTTTGATGGTCAAAGAGAAGGAATGCTAAATAATGTCAATAAGCTCAAAAATAATTTTCAAAGACAATTATAGAAAGGATAAAACTTACACTACTACAAAAAAATGGTAAAATGATGCTTATTTTAAAATATATTTTGGCGTTTAAGAAACGTCAAAGCTTTTGACGCCATTAAAAATACCTATGGCGCTTTTCAATCTATAAAAACGCCATACATTACTTTATCAAAATAAATAAATTAATTAATTACTTATGACGTTTTATTTGACAAGTGTCAAAGGAGGAGGTACCGTCAAAGGAGGGTGCCTCCTTTGGCGTTTATAATATAAATGTCAAAGGAGGCAATTTATAATATAAATGCTAAAGGAGGCAATGCCTCCTTTAGATATTTATTTTTTTTTAAATATTTCTTTTTCTTTACGGTGTAATGAAAAAATAAATGTCTGATAATCATATATAATTTTTTAACAAGTAAATGACTATACATTTCATCTAGTAGGTAAATTACAATATAAAATGATGATGATAATTTTTTTTAATTATTTTATTTTCTTGATAAAACAAACAAATCACAATACAATGGTAAAAAATACAAAACATTAACTACAATGATTTGTATTACAACAAAATTACTACAATATTATTAATTTGTAAGTTTAAAAACTAAAAAAATAACAATATATAGGAAGTTTAAGTTGACAAAGTTGAAACTTCAAATCAATACTTAAAAAATAAAAACTATGAGCAAACATATAAGAGTCATTGCAAATTTTAACCAAAAAGAAAAAAAAAACATGGATCAAATGTTTAAAAAACAATGCTTACAAGCTAGGGATCTCCTACTTCTACTTGCTGCCATCAAAGAGAGGAAGGAGTGGGGATAACGAATAAGAAAAGCTAGTAGACCAATAAAGTGAGAGAGTAATGGATCGAAGTTATGGGAAGTGACAAGCGGGAGAGTGATAATGGCGGGATGTCAATGGCGGGGTTTTTAAATTTTGTAAACAGGGGAAGCTTTGGCGCTTCATAAAAGAATGTCATTGCATCCCATTTTCAAAATAAAATTAAAAAAAATGGAAGCTTTCGCGCTTCTTTAGGAAGCGCCAAAGCTTCTATTGTGTTTTTTATTTTTTATTTTTTCAATATGAAGTTTTGGCACTGTGTTTATGTAATTGGTTAGTTTAACTATATTTTATGTGTTGATTCTTTTTCTAACAATGGTCAAGTATATACTACTTTTACGCTTCATTATAAAAAAATTTGATGAACTTCATAGAGCTCACTCAGTTTTACGCTTCATTATAAGTGTAAGTTAATACTAGTGACAACAATATATTCAAGCAGATAATTTGGATCTATAAAAAGAAAGAGGAAAAAGTATGACAAACATATCATATAACTTTACGTTGATTGTAACTATTAAACCTTTAACAATGATAAATGTATAATAATATAATGACCCAAGTGAAAAAAAAACATTTAATTTAAATTTACTTTATAGCTAGACACACACACAATCGAAGAAACTGACTGAACCTTTTTTTTTTTAAAAAAAAATACATAGGAAGCTTTGGCCTTCTTTAGGAAGCGCCAAAGCTTCCTATAAGAAGCTTTGGTGTTTCCTTAGGAAGCGCCAAAGATTCCTATTATAATATTTCTTTTTTTATTTTAGTTTTTTTTTTGTATGTGGCCTTTTAAAAAAAAATAAAAAATACATAAGAAGCTTTGGCGCTTCCTTAGGAAACGCCAAAGCTTCCTATTATAATATTTTTTTTTTAGTTTTTTCTTTTGAAATGTGGCCTTTTTACAAAAAAAAAAAATTGATGAACTTCATAAAGCTCACTCAGTTTTACGATTCATTATAAGTGCAAGTTAATACTAGTGACAATAATATATTTAAACATATAATATTGGATCTATAAAAAGAAAGAACAAAAAGTATGGAAAAGATATCATATAGTGTTACATTGACTGTAACTATTAAACCTTTACCAATAATAAATGTTATGACCCAAATTAAAAAAAATTTGATTTAATTTTTTTAAAAAATGCATAATGCAAATACAATAGGCATATTACAATAGTCAGAAAGAAATTAAACTTCTTTTGTCAAACATATGTGTAAGGCCTTAGGAAGATTAAATAGAAAGAAGAAATATTATATTAAATTTCATATTATATGTATATATATTTTTAAAAATATAGGATGCTTTGGCGCTTTTTAAGGAAGCTCCAAAGCTTCCTATTATATTTTCCTTTTTTGTTTTTTGAAAAATATAAGAAGTTTTGGCGCTTCCACATAAAACGTCAAAGCTTCTTATTGTTTTTTTTTTAAATATTGATGATAATGTTTGGCACTTATTTAGGAAAGCGTCATATAAAGTTAACGT
This sequence comes from Inga laurina, assembly GCA_963855925.1. Lineage (NCBI taxonomy): Eukaryota > Viridiplantae > Streptophyta > Magnoliopsida > Fabales > Fabaceae > Inga > Inga laurina. Next base: position 65,766,922 of record OY979702.1, on the reverse strand, counting down.
CTATTATGACGCTTATAATTGTAAACGCCAAAGCTTTAAAATAACCTTTATTTTAAAAAATAAATAATTATCTTTGGCGCTTTTTGAAAAAACTGCCATAAGAATTACGCCACTAAATCCCTTTTTTGTAGTAGTGTTAGATTCATTTAGTTATATCTATCAAGTCTAATTCTCCAATCAAAATTTGTCATGTAAGTGTGTTTTTATTATTAATAATAGCTTAACAAAATTTTGAAATTTTTTCAATGTAAATAGAGAATTAGTTCTAATAGATATAAAGAAATTGAGATGAATTTTGATCTCAAGCATAGGTTCAACGACCCCTTCTACTAGTCGTATTAACACTTGATGGCTGGTTGATATCATGTCTTACCAAAAGTAAGCATATTAAGTTCACTCATAAATAAACCCACTTTATTAACAAGCACATTGCCAGCTTGAGATCAAAATTTCATTCAAAATACAACAAAACAATAGGACAATGACTAACATGTTGTTTCAACATAATTAACAACAATTAACCTAAACATACATACAATAAAACAGCCATTAAATACAAAACAATAATAGATTATTGGATTCACTTCACTGCCTTCACTGTCACTAGCCTTTCTAGTTTTCCTTCATCCCTTGAAGCTTCAGCAGCACCATGTTAGTTATTGCTGATATCATTGTAATTGTTCTGATGGGGTTTTCTTTTTCTCAACCAGGAATGGTTTGAACATCATCAACACTCCGAGTGCTTGTACTAGGTTCAACACAAAAAATACCATATGAGGACCTGCACTTGAAATTTCCCACTCTTAGACTACAATATCATAGTTAATGATATTAGATCAAAGAAAGAAGGGACAAGTATTCTAAATTTTGGAGGACTTGGCGTTGAATTTTATCAACAGGTATAATTATATGAAAGTGTGGCCCAGTTAGAGTCTTACTCCCTCCAGTCTTATTTATAAGAGCTCAACAATTGAATTATACGGTTTAAGAAAGTAATTAAAAATAATAAGTATGCCTGAAATAAACTTTTGTTTCCAAGCATGCCCTCATTTATAAGGGGCAAGCAAGAGAGAGAAATAGTTAATATAAGTATTATCAACTTTTAATTAATGCAATATCTATAACTAATGAGGAGCAAGAATGAAAAAAACTCATTAAATGTTTAGACAACTTTTATCGGGTTTTTATGAAAAGGAGTAAGACAATTTAAATTTTTGACTCTTATAAAAAAGGCTGGAAGGAGTATTAACTACGAAAGATCTGCACTATAGGTCCTCAGGGCAAGTATCCACCTCGAAAAAAAAAATCCAACCACCCCCCCAATTTATATAAAATTCTATGTCAATGATACCCCAAATATTTATAATATTAAGATCAGTAAAATACTTTAATCTCTCTTGCGTTTTGCCTTAATTACATGGACTTCCCTTCTATTTTAAAAACATACACTTAAGTTCAAACTGTTAACTCTATTAAGGATTTTTATTTTTTAATTATAATTTATATTAAAATAAATTTTATTTACTAATTGTACATTATTTACTTAAGTCATATACTGTATCAGATGTACATTATTAATAACATATTGTAAATAAAACATATTTCTTTGTTTTTCTTTTTATGAAAGGCACATTTTTTAGTCATTTAAAAGAATACTAAATAAATTTCAATAAATATAATAAAAAATTTAAAATTTTATAATATATTGGAAATTTTGGACATACATGTATTAGGATTATTTTTTTATATAAAAATTTATTTTTAGACAAATATAAATGTTTATTCATTTGTTGTAAAAGAGGTATTTTAGTTAAAGTATATGTTTAATAGTCAAACTTAACGACCAACTAACAGTTGGGTGGATGGAAATAAACTATCTAATATGTAAGGGAGGTTTCTGTACTTAAATTTTAATTTCAAGGGAGATCTATGTACGTTTTTAAAATAAAGGAGATGTTTGTGTAATTTAGGTAAAACAGAGGGATAGTCAATGTATTTTACTCTAATATTAATTGTAGGAAAAATTAATCTACAAGTTCCTATAGCTTCACTTGATTCTCAATAAGTTGTATCAGGTCCCCATAGTTTCACCTTATTTTAATTGGATCCCTATAATTTTCTTCCTTTTTTAATTTTTCTTCTTTTTATCAGGCAAGACTGTAGAGACCTGCAGATTAAATTTTCGCTTGATTCTTCTATTCCCACAAAATAAATGCATACATCAGTTACACCCAAATCTCAAAATTTCTAGGTCGGCCATGGTCAAGCACTATCTTGACAACAATTCTTAACAGTACATGGAACAACATTCAGCACAAACAGATTAGCTAAGCTTAATACCTGGGAGGAAAGAAACATCTAACCGCTTTTGTGACCAACTTAATCTGCATTAACCAATAAATATCATCATAATTAGTGAACAGCAGGTAATTTTGTTTAAAAACGAAGGGTGAAAGATAATTCATGTGTTCATGTGAGGAAGTGTTGTTGTAGATTACAAATATGATTACATATCACATTACAGACAAATAAGGTTTGAATATCTTACTATTTCATCATGAGGAAGAGGATATATGACGAGCCCAGCCTTTAATGGCTCATAATGAATAATAAATTGAACAAGGAAAATTTTACCACTGAAGGATGATGAATTAATAATATTTCCTTAATTAGAAAAACATGGAAATGCTTTTATTTAAATTGACGATTTTTTTTTATTTGATAAAAAAAAATTGACGATTTTTTGATTGTGGCAAAGAGGGGCATTGATTTGCGGGTAATGGAGGACAATTAGATTGATTCCAAAAGTAAAGAAAGGAGAGAGGGTGTTGGGGCCCACTGAGTCAGACAGAGAAAGGGAGAGATCCTTCCTCCTCTTCCTCATGATCATCATCATATCATTTCCTTGTCCCTCCCTCGTTTTAGCTGTCCCCGTTGCCCGTCAATATCCCACACGGACACTTTTGTTGTTTCATCACTTTTGATTATACTTTCTTTTGTTATCTATACGAATCTAAAATTTGAATTTTATTAATTTTTTTTATAAAAACTGTATAAGACAATTGTTATTTAAATATTTAATGATTTTTTTTTATTTTCACTCTTTAATAATTATATATATTATATTAATTAGAAGGTCGACTATAATTATATTTATTTTATTTTTCTCTTTGACTTATTCCTTATAAATAAGGATATACTTAGAAAATAAAGTTTATTTTGGACATATTTATTATTTTTAATTAACTTTAACCACTTTTTTAAACCACATAATTCGCTTATTAAACTCTTATAAATATGATCGGAGGGAATATGCTATTTGTTCTCCATTATAAGTCGTTTCTATCTAATTCACATATATCAATAAAAATAGTTAAAAATATTAAATTTTATAAATTTTAACTAATTTTTCATATTACTCAATTTGGTCCCTAATATAAAACATATTTAGAGATTTGATCTTGATATTAAATATAAGATAAAGTTTTCATATTTATTAATTTTTTTTCTAATTCACCTATATTGATACGTCTTTAATAATAATTAAGGGGAAGAGGGAATAAGATAATTAAGAAAGATGACTAAGATATTAAAAAATACATATTGTAACTCCCTTCTCATCAAGGCCAGGATTAAGTTCATAAAAACGTGATTAAGTTGAATTAGAGACCATAATACGATTTAGGACTTAATAAAAATTTCATAACCCAAAACAGAGTTTACAAAAACTTTTATAAACATATTCAACAATGGTCTCATATTCACACTTTAACTACACAATTAGCCTACACAATTCGATTCCATTTATAAATATCAGAATACAATATAATTCTCCGACATACTCGGGTTCTATTTAACAACTAAAGGGTTTACAAGGCAAAAATACCCATAATTAGTTTCCCAATTTAGGGGATTACACAAATACTATATACAATGTCCAAAATGATAACTAAAAACCAAAATAAACTCTTCGCCCGGAGCTCTAACCACCCTTTGTCACCTGCTTCTCTTTAGATCCACCAGCCTTGTCTGAAAGTTTGTTTTTAGGAGAGTGGGATTCTAAGGAATCCTCGTAGTAACAAATCACTCATAGTATGCACAACTACAAAGTATGTAAGCAAATCATACACAATAACCAAACAATGGAAACTACAACGGCAGTTATAACAGCAGGGGCAGGTGTGACTTACATCACCCTTACGTCTACTCACGCTACAATGTACTACCACATGTTTCATATGTACATAATCCACAATAGCATGTGTCCTCATGACACATTTCACAACTACATCGCCACACTGGCATGTTTCTCAAGTAGGAATTTACAATTTCATAATACCGTCTCGGCAATTACAACGGCAGGGTTAGGTGTGATACACATCACTACCTACGATTGCTCACGCTGAAGTGCTCACGTTGCAATGCACTACGAAACATTTTACAAATTCTCATGCAGCATTTTCACAACAACCATAATGATAAGTCATGCATACCAAGCATCATACACAATACAAGAGAAAAGTCACTATCTTGGTCTTTCCACGCTTGCTCAGGCGCCGGTCTCTTACGGGCAGGGCAATTATCAAATTCTATAATTCATGATTAGGGACGAAGTGTTAATCTCTATTCCAATATTTAATGACTTCAACACTTAGATTTGGTTATCATTAATGTCCTTTATGAAGTTACAAATGCCTCTAACAAAAGCCCTAACGGGTTGGAATAACTATACCAAAGATCCCCTTTTAGAAGAACAAATGTTGGTTTTTCACTGTTGCACTCGAGTGAAGAAGGCTTCACTGATGAGATTTGCACTCGAGTGATGAACACAACACTCGAGTAACAAGCTAACTCTCACCCGAGTCCCATGAAGTGAGGTACAGAAAGTGCTCACCCGAGAGCAAAAAGGAAAGACAGAAACCAGAAATGATCGCTGCACTCGAGCATAAACCAAATCACTCGAGTGATAGCCTAATGCTCATCCGAGTTCCATAAAGTGAGGTTCAGAAAGTGCTCACTCGAGAGCACAAGAAACTTTCAGAGGAGAACAACACTCAAGCAGGGACCTTGGCACTTGAGTGATGGTTTAACACCAGCGAGTGTTATACACACTCTTGAAAATTGACCACGAGTGACAACTCGAGACGTGAGTTCCTAGTGTCAAATATGCCCGCACTCGAGTGAGACAAGATTCACTTGAGTGAGAAACCACATCACTCGCAAGTGAGATAAACACTTTTGATTTTTGCACGAAAGTGCAACAGAAAGCTGAAGGAAAAAAGAGAATACACAATGCTGCACTCGAGTGATACCCGAGATCACTCGAGTGATGGTTATCATAAGCCAAAAACGCAGCAGAGTTGACAGCATTTTCCAACTTTTACCCAAGTGTTTCCAATGATTCCAAATCCCAAACCAAGGCTACTCCCACATAAATTTGCACAAGAAATCCAATGGAAACATCAAAACTACCAAATTCCTATTTCATCATCATGCTTTGTCTTAAGCAACATTCAATACCAAATCCCAAAATTTACCAAACTTGACATTTCACCCCGAACCAATTCTATCTATCCAAATCACATCCTAAAAAACCCATTCAATGACAACAACATACCAAACTCTCTAAGACCCTAATCCAACGAAAATAGGGAAAAATTCCAAAAATTCAAGACTAATTCCAATTGCCACAAAACTCATATAGAAATGTTCATTTCACTTACCTCAACAACTTTCTCAAAGAGGTTCCTTGGTTTACCAATCCTTAGATTTCCTTGTGTGCTCAAAACACTACCAATAGAAAATCTAAAACCATGAAAATGAAGCTCTAAACTCAAGGAACAAGATTAAAAAAGAGAGTTTTTGCATTTGAGTTCATCTTGAAGGTCAAATGGCATGAGTTTTACCTTGGAAGCTTTCTTTTTCTTCGCCTTCAATGGCTGCCGAAAATGGAGAGAGAGAATGAGAGATGAGAGTGTGATGAAGAGTAGAGAGGATGATGAAATAATGCTTCCTCCCCTTGCCATACCTCTTTAGCGAAAATGAGGGAAGAAAGAGAGAGAAGGAATGATATAATAATAGGGCTTGACTTTCTCAACCACTTTCTCTTCATACCAATTTGCCATATGCCCCATTTTCATTGGCTCTTATAAAGTAAGTAATCAATTAGTTACTCTAACCACTCCATTAGCTATTTAGTCACACATCTCATTTCTTCTTAGTTAGAAATTAATTTTTTCGTTAATCACTGACTAATTAACCAACAATTTTTCATTCTTCCAAATTTTCCACTAATTTTGGCACATTAACTTAAATTGCCACATAACACATATTTAAATTATTTTTCTCTTCTTCATGCACCATTTCTCTCATGTTTAGCCTCAATAATTATTTGTCACATAATTATGCTAAAATATAGGGTGTTGGGCATTTCAATTAATTAATCTGGATCTCAAATCAACTTTAATTCACCAAATCATTCATAATAATTATCAATAGCCCTTAATCAAAATTTGGAGCATTACACATATCACATTAACTAACTTAACTAATCTAATCAAATTAGGTTAATATATCTTATATTAAAAACTAGAGAGAGTACCATTTATGTTAATCCCTTCGGTCTTAAATAAAAGACATAATTGATTTTTTTTGGAGAGATTAAGGAACCTAAATAAGTTACTTATGTTAGAGCAAGCGTTTCACCCAAGAGGGGGTGAATTAGGAGATATTGAAAATTTCGTTGCGAATATGCAAATTGACAGAATATTTAAAGCAGTTAAAAGCTAGGAGAAATATCACCGAAGTGTACACCGGGAGTTATACTGGTTCGGGCACAACAACTTTGACCTACATCCAGTCCTCAATGCATCTCTGAGAGTTTCACCATATCTTCTAAGATTCAGTGGGTTCTTAGCACCTCAGTATACAACAAGTTCCTTTATTGGACACTTGCTCCCCCTTACACGTTGTAATTAAATTCCCAACTCTAGGTTCCACAACCTTTAGTTGTCTCAATAATAAATATTGAGTTTGTAATGAAAAACTCTCTTACAGAGCAAATATGTAATCATTGAAATACAAATAGTGAATGTAAGAAAACAGAGCACAAAGAATGTATCGATCGATGTGAGTTGGCTTGTTCTCGATTGTTGTATATGTCTTCCATGTTGAATGTTCCCATATTTATAGATGAGTTGTGATAGCCGTTGGAACAATTTTGTCACGCCCTTATCTCAATTTCAACCTTTTTCAGAGTATTTGTGGAAAACGATATGTGGTTCGGTAGGCAACACATGAACAACAAAACTATACTGATAATATGTGCATGATTACATAAATTCCTCATAGGGGTTCGTACCTGATAAATTCAAATAATGTAGCCGCACAAGGCTACTAGGGTATCTAAACCCATCCCAGTAAAACGGAGACATCTTCCTGTTTTCATTTCACCACTGCATTCCTCTCGTGTAGTTCTTTTCTCTGCTTTCAGAACGCCTCTTGTTTTCACCTGCCTAATTTGTTGGTAGGGGAGGGTGAGATTCGAGAGAATCTCAGTAGGAAACAGATATCATAATGCATGCATGATAGATGCTACGTGTATGACATGTTAGCTTTAACTAGCTGTATGACCCATAATGACATTTCTGCATGCTCAATGTTTCATGTAACAAAACTATGGCCACAGCAAAACAAAAACAGAGCTTCATTTATTCAAATATGCTATACACAATCAAGTAAAGCAATCACATACATCACTACATAAGCAAATATATCAAATACATGCAAGTTAGGTAAGTCCTATACCTTAACTCTTTTCCGCCTCGAAATGTGTGCCTCGTAAAGTGTGCCAACAGCTCGGACTCCATATTCGATCCTACAATTCCAAATATGACATTTAGACACTTCCATAGTGTTTCTGGGGGGTTATATGAGGCTATATTGAAAAATTACTAAAATGCCCCTGGGGACTTGGCCCCATCGTACCCGGTCTGGCTGTAATTTTCCCGAAATTCTGTCCTTGGCTATCTTGACATATTTTCGTCTAAGGAATCCATTTCCAGACTCGAAATTATCAAATTCAATGTAAAATTACAACACTACCCTTGACAACCCCACTTTAAGGGTTTCAGGGGCGTTTTCGTAATTATATTTTTTCGGCCTTTTCCGAAAAAGTGACCAACTATAACCCCACCTATTTTTCCACCCTGAACACAATGGAATTATCAAATCATTGAAAATCCAACTATAAGAACCTTAACTAGAGTTGTCTGAAACTTATGGATTCTCCGAGGAAAATCGGGGTTTTATGATTTCGGCTCCGTAAACGTGTTCATTTCTACTCCTAAGCACTTTATTGACTATTCCATTATATTACAACTACCATTTAGTACCAATTTTGGCATTATAACAGCCCCACAAACCCATTTTCCATTTTTAGAACCAAAGACAATTCGGTGAAATTTCACCGATTAAATTGTCCACATCAGCTAGAATAGTCAATACACAAGAGTTTAGAAGTTATCTCAAGCTCCTACTAGCTTTTCTCAAGATGGCTGAACCCTAACCCTTGAAACACCAAAAGATGAGCTTCCAAACCTTAAATCATATGCAAAGGAAGCTTAGGAACGGAGTTATACGCATTAGGAACCGATTTACTGAAGAAATCACTTACCTTTACAAGCTTTTTCCTCTCCTTCTCTCTCTAAGCTCTCTCAACTTTCTCTTACTAGTTTCAGCTTGTTCACGTCAGAAATGAGGCTGAAGAGGAGGAAGATGATTATAATAATTTATCCAATTTAATTAATTAATTTTCCCAATTTTCAGATTTTTACAAAATTCTGGCAGATTTCTGTCCAAACTTTAAACACTCATAACTAATTCTAGAAAAATCGAATTGGAGTGATTACAAAGCCTATAGAACCCTTATTGAGTCTAGTTTCAAGGAAAAATATAGAATTTTTCTATATGGAATCACAAAATTCCCAGAGTTTCAATCTTTGCATACTGTTCCAGAAACTTCACAGTTTTTCTGTTGTGACTTCAAAAATTCATATCTTTTTGTATATAGCTCTAATTGAGTCATATGACCTATCAAATTAAAGCTTAGGATGTCTACTTTCATGCTGTACAATATCATAATTGTTTCTCATCATTCGGTCATACAAAATCATATGACAAACTCATTGCCTCATAGGTGATTTCACCGTAAGCATAATCACTTTCTTCAAAATTAACCATTTTATTTTTTTAATGCCCCAAAGATATAAGGAACATTAGAGAATAGATTTGGGACATCTAATAAATTGGGGCTTAGTAGTCCACTCAATTTAGGCTTATTCCCAAGCCTCCAATCTCAAAATTTGGGGTATTACAAATTTCAACTTGTCCGTTAGAGTTGCGCAGCTTTGCTTGACCATTCTTTGAATTTGAAAATTAGCTGTTTGCGGTAGGTAGGCATTTCGGATATTGCGGACGATATATTTGACTTCTCTCTTAATGTATGATCTATTTATTGTTTCTCTGCAAATATACTCAGAATACTAATACAATGAAATGTTAATCATATAGATAACAAATCAATGAACGTTGGATTAACATATGCTTCTGGACTGCATTACTCGAGTAATCATGCTTCATTACTCGAGTAACCACTCGAGTAATCTCATCAAACATAAGGGAGAGAGTTAGTCAACATTTATTAACCATATTACTCGGGTAAGACATCGAGTAATCTACTTCACAAAACTTTTGCAAACCTGGTTACTCGAGTGATCCCTCGAATGGGCATGAATTTTCTTTTTTGGTTACTCAAGTGATCCCTCAAATAAGCTTTCAAATAAGTTTGCAGATTACTTGAGTGGTCCATCGAGTAATGTCTTTTCTTAGTTGTTCCTCGAGTGGTCCCTCAAGTAAAGTGTGGTATTTCTTGGCCGAGAGCGATTGGATGATTTCATCTCTGGTTACTCAAGTGTTACTCGAGTAATGATTCATATAACTTTGCATATTACTCGAGTGACCCCTCGAGTAATTTCATCCAAATTTTGGCAGTGCTTCTCTGGAACATTTTCTTCAACATTACTCAAGTGATCCATCGAGTAATAAGGTCATTTACTCGAGTGCTCACTCGAGTAAGCCTTTACAAAATTTGATAGTGCTTCTTTCTCCTATTCTCTATTTCTCAGTTCATCTTCATTACTTGAGTACCTACTTGAGTAATGCTTCTTGCCTGCCATAGAACACTTAGTTACTTTGTTAAAATCTTTTTGTTTATTATCAAAACCTTTTGAATCATTAATCCAATCTTTGTTACCATCAAAACATATGAGATCTAACATTCTCCCCCTTTTTAATGATGACAAAACTTTGTGATTTTGAACAAAATTTTTGAAATTGAGTTTTCAATCATATGTTTTTCATATGGAATCTTTTGTTTAATTTAAGTTTGAAAACTCTTTCGAAATGACTTTGGGAAGATTATTTTGAATCCAGATTTAATGATTTTGAGAAATTTAGTATTTGAAACCTTTTTGAATCCAATTTTGATGATGTTAAAATCAAAAGCTCATAATTTTGAAGTATGTTCTAATTTGTTCACCTTGCATCCAACCAAAAAACTCATTAGTCCACAATGTAATATAACTTCAAAGTTAAACTTCAGAATGAGTTCATTACATAATCAAAAACCACTAAAGTTCCCTTAACCCTATATACCCATATCCCAATGCATTTATATCACTTTTCACAAAATCACACAAGCTCTTCTCCCCTTTTTTGTCTTCATCACAAGGGTGGAATCAATCAAGAGGAGACTAGAAGGCTGGCTGCTGAGATGGGATTAACAGGAAGTACTAATGATTCATGTGAGTCATTTGAACTGGAAGAATTTGAAGATGATGATTCAGGTTCAGGGAGATTCACTGGAGGTACCTGAAGATCTTCTGGAGGGTTTTAAGGCAATGGAATGAGAGAGGTAACCTCTACTTCCTCTGTACCAACAAGTAAAGTAATAATCACTTCCTCAGTGCCTGTAGGTAAAGCAATAGGAATAAACACTGGCTAGGGCTGGGTCATCAATAGTGATGTGAATGGTCTCAAGTTTTTCTGGGTTAGGCATAGAGTATAGGATGTTTCTTGAGATGGTGATAGGTAGGGGAGGAAGAGGAATGAATGAGCATCCAGGCTCAGAGGGTCTAGGCTCAATAGGTATATGATCAGAAGGGCTAGGCTCAGAAGTTCTCAATTCAAAATGTGTAGGCTCAAAGGGTTTGATATCAGGAAGTGGTATTGGCTCAGGCTCAAATGAGGGCATAGAAGGACCAGGGGTAGAGGAGCTAGATGCCATCGCATCAAGTTGGAATGTAGTGATCTCAGAAGCTCACCTTGAACCTGTTGCTCTACCAATAACTCTTTATGCCTCTTATCCATTCTCTCCACAAGTTGTCCCATCTTCTTATTCATATGCGTTATCAACTCGGCATTGGTATTCGCATTGTCGTTATGAAAACCCTTCAAAATGTTCTCTATGAATTTTGCATTGTGGCACCAAAGAATGAAGGAGAGGATGTGTTAGCTGGAGCAGAAGACTGTGTGTCATCCATTCGACTAGTCTCAGTTGCAGTCTTCTTCTTCTTCTTGGAACTTGCTTCAAGAGGAGTCTTCAGGGGAATATCAATGTTTAGCTTTATAATCTGATTTTGCCCCACTGGAGTTAACCTCTCAATTGGTTTTCTACTTTCTAAGTACCAAATCTTATTCTTCTTGAGAAACAAATAAATAAGTTGAGGATAAGGCATTGGAGTGGTAGACTTTCCTTCAAACCTATATCTCTTGATCTCACCAAAGATATATTCTCCCAAGTCCTTTTGTTCTTTGAGAAGCAATGAGGAAAATTTTCTGAAGTCCTTCTCAATGAAATGAGTGAAGTTGTTGGATTTATTGACTATGGCTCTCGAATAGATGTACCATAGGACTCGATGAAAATCACACATATCACTCGGGTTGAAATTGAGGGGTCCCACTATCTCACTTGGTCTTAGGATAGAAAACAACTGGTTTGAATTAAGATTAGGATAAATATCATCAGGAGGATCCTATATTCCTAACTAGGTGTTGATTTTTGAAGGTAAGATTAGAATTCTTTGCCCTCTAACTTTAGAGATCATCTCTTCTTCCACAGACTTTCTAATGGGATCATTAATAGGTTCTAGGTTACAATAAAAATGCCTCACAACTTTGGTGCAAAATGGGAGTTTAATAGACAGCCAATGCATATAGGAATCAAGATAAGGACTTAGGTCAAATTTTAATACCTCTTGAAGAATCTTGAAATCAATGAAGTGTATCTTGCACACTCTTCTCCTTGAAAAGAGATCTAAATATTTCTGAGATTCTTCAAGTTTATTCACATTGAATCCCTTTGGAGGGAATGTGATTTCTTCTTCCCTCTCTTTTGGTTGCTTTGAAGATTGCCCTTTCTTTGCTCCTTTAGATTGAATAGTTTCCTCAAGAATGTTTGGCATGGTCTTGCAAGCTTCTCATCATACTTTGGCCTTTTAGATGATTTGAGAGAAAAAGTAGGTGTGTCGGATGAGTCAGAAGGAGGAGGAGATGACTCTTTTGTTTCTTTGCCTTTTCCCGAAAGTGAACTCTTCTTAGATTGAGCTCTTATAGCAATGATTTCATTGATCACAACTCCTTTTACTTTGGTTTTGGCTTGCGGCTTTGCTTTGGGTTTTGGTTTAGGAGAAAGCTTTCATTTCTTGGTAGGAGGAGAAGGAGGTGAATCAGAGGGTTGGTATGGTTCAGAAGACTCAGAAGGAGAAGTAGGATTAGGAGATTTTGTCCTGACCATCGTGATTGAAAGAGCAAGGATTTTCTGGAAGTTTAGTGTCGACAGTTGCGATTTAGGGCAGCTGAATTTGAGCAATCTAGGATGTTTTTAAAGGCACAAATCAAAGGGTTTTGATGGAAATGAGAAGACAAGATGATTATGAAAATTTTTTAGGAGAAACACTCGAGGAGATTTTGTGAAAAATGATCGAGTTGCAACAGATAAAGACCTAATGCCCGACATCACTCGAGGGCTTACTCGAGTGATCATGAGCTTCACTCGAGTGGCTACTCGAGTGATCATACCAAAAATTCAAAAATGCATCAAATTTTAAATGCGTACCTGACATGAATAATATTGTAATTACTTATGTATATGCCTTTATTGATTTGAGGCCACTTGAAGACTGATTTGAGTTGAAACCAAGTAAATTTGTGATATGCAAACAGAGTTACTCGAGGCCTTACTAGAGTAAGTTTGAAGATTTACTCAAGGGCTCCCTCGGGTAACCTGTCTCTTCACATTCTTACTGTTCATTTCCAACCGTTGCCATTTCCTTTTTAATTCCTTTAGAATCAATGCTTCACTGCCACATTTTCCAAGTCATTACTCGAGTGGTTACTCTAGTAATATTTACAATTACTTCAAGGTATTACTGGGGTAATGAAGTTTACTTGAAGTTGTCCCTCTAATAATATTGTCCTCTGTTAACATATGCTTTTCATACCCTAAAACAAAATATCAAGATCCTGCATAACAGATTGCTAGAAACTCTTATGCTTAAGTTAGTAATCATCAAAACATCAATAAATAACATCATCTAACATTTTGTAAACCCTAGATAACTTACAGTTCATTGGGATTTACCATTCCCAATTCTCTTTTAAAAATAGAAATTGATCTTCTTGGGGTTTTGTGAAGATATCAGCTAGTTGAAGATGAGTTAGAATAAATATCAATTTAACATCTTTCTTCTGGACATGATCTCTGATGAAGTGATGTTTAATATCAATATACTTGGTTCTGGAATGTTGAACTGAATTCTTTGCCAAGCTTATCGTGCTAATGTTGTCACAGTATATTGGTATCTCTTTCAAATAAATACCAAGATCCTATAGTTGTTGCTTCAACCATAACACTTGTGCATAACAACTTGATGCTGCAACATACTCCGCTTCCGTTGACAAAAGAGACACTATATTTTGTTTCTTGCTAAACCATGACATAAGTGAACCTCTAAGAAACTTGCTTTGTCCACTGGTACTCTTTCTGTCTGTCTTGTATCCTCCATGATCTGAGTCTGAGTATGCAACTAGATATTTACTTTTTCCTTCAGGATACCAGAGACCTAATTCAACCATATCAGCAAGATATCAAAAGATACGTTTAACGGTTTCAGCATGTGACTCCTTTGGTGCTGACTAATATCTTGCACACATACCAACAATGAATTGGATGTCAGGTCTGCTTGCAGTGAGATAGAGTAATGATCCAATCATTCCTCTATATTTTGTGATGTTGTAATCTTTTCCTTTGACATCTGCATCAAGCAATATAGTTGAGCTCATAGGCGTGTCTATTCCATTTGCTTTATCCATTCCATACTTCTTCAATAGCTCTTTCAAATACTTCGTTTGAGATATGAAAATTCCATTCTTTCTTTGTTTGATTTGCAAACCGAGAAAGAAATTTAATTTTCCTATTATTGACATCTCAAACTCCCCCTGCATTATCTCATAAAATTTCTTACATAAGGTTTCATTTGTAGCACCGAAAACTATATCATCACATAAATTTGTACAATTAAAATGTCATCTCGTTTTTGTTTTTTGTAAAAAGTGTTGTATTAACTTTTCCTCTTATAAAACCTTGATAAATGAGAAATTTACTGAGCTTTTCGTACCATGCTTTAAAAGCTTGTTTTAAACAGTATAAAGCTTTACTTAGTTTGAAAACATGGTCAGGTTTGGTTACATCTTCAAAACCTGGAGGTTGATCTACATACACTTCTTCCATAATGTAGCCATTTAGAAATGCATTTTTACATCCATTTGATAGAGTTTGAATCCTTTGATGCATGCAAAGGCTAAGAGTACTTGTATAGCTTCCAATTTAGCTACTGGAGCATACGTTTCCTCAAAATCAATTCCTTCTTTCTGATTATAGCCTTTGGCCACCAATCTTTCCTTATTTCTGACAATGATTTCAGATTCATCAAGTTTGTTCTTGAATACCCATTTAGTACCAATGATCGGATGATGTAACCCCCATCATAATTTTATCTGAAATAAGTGAATAAAATGAGATAGAGACCAATAATACACAAAACTCATTTAAAATCCCATCTTCACAATAGGGTTTTCATAAATACGTTTCACAAACAATTTAACCTAGTCTCAGATTAACATTTCGAATACAATTACTACGCGAAGATAAGTTAAATTTATATAAATATCAGAGAGCATAACATAATTCCCGGCCAATCTCGGGTTTCACATATTAACTCAAGCTTTACAGGGCACACTCACCCATTACAATTTCTCAAACGGGAATTACACAATATCATCTCAAATACAAATACAAATAATCAGCCCAAATAACCAAATATACATCTAAAACATGTACATACCCAAATATACATAATCCCTAACTACAATGATAACCAACTACCAAACTTAAATAACCCAAACGGAAGGCCTTGTCGCCTTTAGCTGCTTGCTCCATCCTTGATTCACCTACCCTGTCTAAAACGGTTGATAGGGGAAGGTGAGATTCGAGAGAATCTCAGTAGGTAAATATTACCAATATGCATGCAAGATAGATGTTTAATACATAACATGCTTGCATAACTCATGCTTACACACAATGACAAATATGTAAGCTAAATGCTTCGAACAACATACATATGGCCATAGCATAAATTGAAACATAGCTTTAAATCATTCATACATGTTTCACATAATCAAGCAAAGCAATAACATGCATCAATGCCAACACAAATATCATATACATGCAGGAGGGGTAAGTTCCCTACACTTATTCTTTCCATGTATGCTCCAGCATCAGCTACTCGCAGTCCGAGCGAATATCCAACCCTATAACCAAATCAAGGACATAAGGTCAATCTTAATTCTAAATCCTTACTTCCACAATACTTAAAGTTAGTTACCATTCACAACCTTTAGATGGCTATAATAAGCTCAACGAAAACCTAAAGGAATGGGACGTATTAGGTTGGAAATTACCTTTCAAAATCATAAAGTGCTGAAACCAAGGAATTAAAACTCGGACTAGGTATTAAACCGGTCAGGGTACTGGGTTAAAGGTTAGGAGGTCAGATCGGGGCCAAACCAGGACTAAACCGGTGAGAAATTGAATATTTTAGGCTTAATAATATGAAATTCTAAGAAAAAAGATTAAAAAATCAATTTTTTTTAAAAAAGTGAACCGGTTCGGTCACCGGACCGAACCGGTTTAGGCACCGGTTTACCGGTTTCCGGGCTAGACTAGTAGGTCCGGTCCGGGTTCCGGAACCCTGGCTGAAACAGGGTTTTGGCTACAGCCAGGAATCCTCTAGCTGTGGCCGAAAACAGCACAGAAGGTTTTTGGCTACGGCCAAGATTTTCTAGCTGCGGCTAAAACACACACATAAAGTTTTGCGTTGCAGCCAAGAATTCTAGCTGCAGCCAGGGAAACTTCAAAAAATCATAATTAATTCTAGAAAAACCAAAAAGAGGTGATACCAAAGTCTAATGAAATCTATTTAAGTCCTCTTCATAAGAAAAATATGAGCCATTACTAAAAATCACTACACAAATACAGAATTTCACAAAACCCACCACTGCTCCAAAACAGATTCCAATTTCAACGTCAAACTTTGGACAACTATAACTCCTAGCTCACAAAACAAAATGACGCAAATTATATGTCTGTTTTGAAGCTTAAGATGTGAAATTTAAGACTGGAAATTTTCATAATTTTTAGAGACCATTTGCTCATTCAAAACGTCAACACAAACAGACTGTCCAGAACAGAGTTTCAAGGGGCGGATTTTCAGTTTTTTCTTAATTGCTTCCAATGGTCCAATTTTCACATCAAACATCATTCTCACACAAAATTTCACAAGGAATCCATTGGAAATACCAAATAAACCAAATTCACATTCCATTGACATGTTTCACCAAAAATCACATGTCAACATAAGCCACAGTTCAAACTCACATTGCAATTCTTTACTTTCCAAAGTTTCAAACCAATTCAAACCAATTCCAATGAACATATAACACAATAAAATTGCACCTCAAAACACATGACAATTCATGCATTTTGAAATTACCACAAAATCAGGGCAAAATTCATAATTCACAATACTCAATCAAATATCACAAAACTTAGTTCAAAAGGTATCAAATATTCACCTCTTCCTCTTTCCCAAACCAATTCCTTGATTTTTCATCTTTCCAAATTCTTCAAGCTCTCAAAACATCTTCTTTCACAAATCTAAAACCATAGCAATGAAGCTCTCATCACTATGAACAATATTAAAGAAGGGTATTAGAGCATTAGAGGACATATACAAAGCTAAATCTTACCTTGATTCTTTCTCTTTCCTCCTCCACTTTGGACGTCCATGAAAGCTAATGAGAGAGATGAAGAAGATGAAGAGGGTCAGTTTTTGGGAATTAAAAGCCTCATTAGGCTGTCTAAAAAGGAAGAGAGGAGAGAGGATGAGTGTTGACAAATTGACCAAGATCTAAAGATCCAAAATTTGCCAAGTGTCATGATCTTGTTCTATCTCCAATGAACTCACATGAACTCACACACATGGGATTCCACCCACTCAATCTCATAACAAATCAACCCTAACCATTGATCTTGAAGTTACCAGTAATTTCCTCTTCGGTAATTGACCAATTGGACGGTAACTTTACCGTTTTGCCCCTGATTATGATAATTCTCACTGAATCACCACCAAACGCATCATATCCTTCCATATCACTACATTATGCTCTCTCCCTCTACTTTAAGTCAATTTAGATGTTAATCCATAATTGAGCTTAAATACAAGGTTTCGATGCTGCTCACAACGCATACGAATCACAATTCACATCGTAATCTCCAAAAGAGTTCATTTATCAATAATCACATCCACTTTTGGAGTCCTTAACCCTTTATCAAAATTTGGGATCCTGCTAAACTAGGGCTTAACAGTCCACTTATTTTAGGCTTATTCTCTAGCCTCAAATCTCAGAATTTGGGGTATTACAGATGATCCTTAGGTTGGGGTACTAAATCCCAAACTTGATTTCTTTCAAATTGGTTTAATTCTTCTTGCATTGCTATTACCCAATCATTGTCTAATAGGGATTCATCAATGTTAGAAGGTTCAATTTCAGAAATAAAAGCAGAGAAACTAACTTAATTGAAAATTCTATTTCTAGTTTTGACTCCTTCATTCACATCTCCTATGATTTGCTTTAGGGGATGACTTTTATTGTATTTCCATGTACTAGGCTGTCCTAGTGACTGATCCTCTTCCTTGGTTTGGCCAACTTCTGGGATAGAAGATTTAGAATTATGTTGCCCATTTTCTTGATTTAAAACAACTTCCTGCGCATCATCAATGGTTTTGTCAAAGGATTCAAATTCATCGAATACAAAATGAATTGATTTTTCAACAACACATGTTCCTTTATTGAAAAATTTGTATGCTTTGCTTCGGTTAGAATAGCCCAGGAAAATTCCTTTATCTATTTTAGAATCAAATTTTCCTAAGTTATCTTTACCATTATTATGAATGAAATACTTACAGCCGAAGACATGCAGATGTGCAAGATTTGACTTCTTTCCTTTGTATAGTTCGTATGGTGTCTTTCCAAGTTTTGTTTTGATGTAGGCTCTGTTAGAAATATAACATGCTGAGCTCATTGCATTGGCCTAGAAAACTTGAGATACGTTCTTTTTATTCAACATTGCTCTAGCCATTTCAGCGAGTACTTTGTTCTTTCGTTCCAAGACTCCATTCTGTTGAGGTGTCCTTAGAGCGGAGAAATTGTGATCAATGCCATTTGTATCATCATATTCCTCAAAGGCTTGATTTTTAAATTCTCCACCATGATCTATCCTGATACCTGCAATAGACATACCTTTCTCATTTTACACTTTCTTGGCAAAAACAATAAATTCTGCAAAAACAATAAAATAGTCCATGTAAATATAGAGAAATCATCAATAATGATCAATGAATATAAGTTACCACCAAAACTTTTAACTCTTGCTGGTCCAACTAAATCCATATGTAGCAATTGAAGTGGTCGATTTGTTGTAATTTCATTTTTCGATTTGAAAGATGCTTTAGTTTGTTTACCCTTTTGATATACGTCACAAATCAAATCGTTTTTGAAATTTACTTTGGGTTAACCGAGTACTAAATCCTTTTTTAGGAGTTTGCCTAGTTGGCACATATTGACATGAGCTAGTCTCTTATGCCATAACCAACTTTCATCGGCATTACTCAAAAAACAGTTTTCAGAATCATTTCTATTGATATCAACAATATAGTAGTTAACTTCCCTTTTTGCTCTAAGTTTTGCCTTGATATTCTTCTTATCAAGTTGTAAGCCTTTCTTATTTACAATTAGATATTCCTCTGTGTCAAATATTACCAGTTGTCTTTATCTGTACTTTGACTTACGCTCAGCAAATTATGACACAAACCTTTAACATAATATACGTCTTTGACTTGTATTCCTTTGTCATTTTTTATTTCACCAATTCCTGGTATCTTTCCGGATTGATTTCCTCTAAATTTTACGTTTCCACCTTCCTTAGGTTGCAATAAGGTAAAACTCTCAAAATCACCGGTCATATGTCTAAAGCATCCACTGTCTATATACCACTTGTTGTTTTTAGATGCTTTAAGACATATTTGCAATCAAATACAATTAAGCCTTAGGTACTCACATCTTTTTGGGTCCTTTTGGGTTAGTACAAATGATCTTTTGAACATATGAACCTTTAGGTACCCGTTTGTAGGTTCCTATCTTTCCTTTCTTATTATGAATGCATGATGAAGTATAATGACCTTTCTATTACAATAATTGCAATATGCAAAAGGATTTTATGTATGTATAGAATGCTAAAAATAATTCAAGTATAACTTACCTCTTGCTTTCTTTCTTCCTTTCCTTCTATCTGATTTTGGATCATATCCAATACCAGATCGATCATTTACAAATCGTTGAGCTTTTAAAATTACATTTAGCATCTCACTTCCTTTAGTGAATTTTTCAAGAGTTTTCGTGAGATCAATGTTTTTCTTTTTCAAAAAAGAACATTTTTCACAATCCTTTTCTAAATTCTCTTTAAGTTCTATTTTAAGAGCTTTGTTTTTATTTTTGAAAACAACTAGTTCTTTAACTACTTTGATGAATTTAGAATGTAAAGCATTATATTAAGAAAGTAATTCATCATAGGCAGGATCAGAATTAGTTACCTCTTCTTTTGTTTCTTCTTAAGCAACTAGACAGATATTGGCTACTTCTTCTTCATCGCTATCTTCGTTAGAAGAACTATCTCCCCATATGGTAGATACAAAGGCTTTCTTCTTGTTGTAAAACTTGCCTTTTCTCTTTTCTTTATTCTTCTGAGTCAATTCTTAATATTCTGATTTGATATGTCCTGGCTTTCCACATTCATAGCAGATGATGTGTTCTTTACTGCTTGTACCTCCTTTCTGAAAGTTTTTGAATCCTTGGCGTTTCTTGTAAAACTTTCTGAATCGTTTTATCATTAGGCCCATTTCGTCATCGTCAAACTCTTCATCCTCATCTTGATTTTCATCTTTTGCTTTTAGTACTAGGCCTTTCTTCTTCTTATCACCAATATCGTCTAGCTCTTGTTTGAATTTTAATTTACTTTCATATTCAAAAAGACTTCCAAATAGAGAAGCAACCAATCGCATTGATTCGCCTTTTGCTTCCTCAATAGCAGTAACTCTGGCCTCCTAGTCTTTAGAAAGAATATTCAGAATCTTTCGTACTTGGGTATGTTGATCATAGACTTTCCCAAGTGCTGGAAGTTGATTAACCAGATGAGTATATCTAAGTTTGAATTCAACTATTGACTCATCTGATTTCATCCTAAGTAAATCAAATTCAGTAACCAGAGTATTAATATGGTTTTGCTTTATTCCCAAAGTTCCTTCGTGAGCTATTTCCAGAGCTTCCCACATTTCCTTAGCCGTTGAAAGTGTGTAGATCCTAAAGTACTCGTTTTGACTCAAAGCACTTTGGATCATCAGAATTGCCTTGGTGTTGAGAGTGATGAGTTTCTTGTCATTCTCATCATATTCCGCTGGCCTTTTAGGAATTTTCTGTGAATCTACAACTTTTACAGGTTGATATTTTCCATTTTTAATCATGTCCCATAGCCCATATTATGTAGCCATTATGAATACTCTGAACCTCGCTTTCCAGAAAGAGAAGTGTTCGCCATTGAAACCTGGAGGTCTGGTGATAGAAACTCCGTCGGGAAGAATTCCTTCACCCATGCTTGCCATTGGATCATTCTTAGGTTGTTATACCTTAACAAGAAAACCTACGCTCTGATCCAAATGTTAGTGCAAGTGTTTCACCCAATAGGGGGTGAATTGGGTGATACCGGAAATTTCGTTGTGAATATGAAATTGACAGAATATTTAAAGCAGTTAAGAGCTAGGAGAAATATCACTGAAGTGTATACCAGGAATTATACTAGTTCGGCCACAACCACTTTGACATACGTTCAGTCCTTAGAGTGTCTCTGAGAGTTTCACTATATCTTCCAAGATTCAGTGGGTTATTGGCACCTCAGTACACAATAAGTTCCTTCACTGGACACTCGCTCCCCCTTACACGTTGTAATCAAATCCCCAACTTAAGGTTTCACAACCTTTAGTTGTCTCAATAATAAATATTGAGTTTGTAATGAAAAACTCTCTTACAGAGCAAATATATAATCACTAAAGTACAAATAGTGAATGTAAGAAAACAAAGAACAAAGAATGTACTGATCGATGTGAGTTTTCTTATTCTTAATTGTTGTATATGTCTTCCATGTTGAATGTTCCCATATTTATAAATGAGTTGTGATAGCCGTTGGAACAATTTCAACTTATCCGTTAGAGTTGCGCAGCTTCGCTTGACCGTTCTTCTAATTTGAAAACTAGCCGTTTTCGGTAGGTAGGCGTTTCAGATGTTGCGGACGATATATTTGACTTCTCTCTTAATGCATGATATATTCATTGTTTCTCTACAAATATACTCAGACTACTAATACAATGAAATGCTAATCATATAGATAACAAATCAATGAACGTTGGATTAAAATATGCTTTTGGACTGCATTACTCGTGTGGCTACTCGAGTGATCATGCTTCATTACTCGAATAACCACTCAAGTAATCTCATCAAACATAAGGCAGAGAGTTAGTAAACATTTATTAACCATATTACTCGGGTAAGACATTGAGTAATATACTTCACAAAACTTTTGCAAAACTGGTTACTTGAGTGATCCCTCGAGTGGGCATGAATTTTCTTCTTTAGTTACTTGAGTGATCCCTCGAGTAAGCTTTCAAATAAGTTTGCAGATTACTCTAGTAGTCCCTCGAGTAATGTCTTTTCTTAGTGGTTACTCGAGTGGTCCCTCGAGTAAAGTGTGACATTTCTTGGTCGAGAGCGACTTGATGATTTCTGCTTTGGTTACTCGAATAATGGTTCATATAACTTTATAGATTACTCGAGTGAGAATTGTTAGTTGGTGCCTTATAATAAGGACCAGAAGGAGTAGTATATATTAAGGGTTGAACTCGTCACTGTGTTTAAAAAATACTTAAAAATAGATACTTTACGTCATTAAATTGCAAGACCACACACAAACAAAATTGCTGAAATCCAAGAACTACGCAAGTATTATATGTAATGCTTTTTTTGTTGTCCGCTATTTAAAAAAAAAATCATAATATCATAATTTGAGACGATGCATGTTAATCATAATTAATACTACTTCCTCTAGTCTCATAACAAAAGATTTCTTTTAGGATGACATATTTCTATTTATAAGCAGCATTAATTAATATCTTGTCTAAAATTTTTAGTCATTTGTAAAAAAAAAAATTGATCTAAAATACCATATTTAATCATTTCTAGCAGAACTACTTTTTGGCGAAAACCATTTAATATGTATAATTAATAAGGATAATTTAGAAAATTATAAATTTAAGAGACAAAGTAAGCATAGATTTTATATTTAGAATCAAATTAAACACCTTAACTAGCTTCTACATTTAAGATTGAATGTGTACCTAATAAAAACACTTGCAAATGTGCACAAATGAGGCTAAATTTCGTCCACGTCCACAATAAACATGTGACATAATTTGATTGATTCAATTATGTATGTAAATCACAATATTTCATTAATTATAAATATAACGGGAACACTTTAGATGTCTATAAATGGGCTTGAATGCTAGTTTTTGTTGATCTAGAAATTAATTTTCAAATATAAACTATAATTTAAAATTAAACAAACACCTATCAAACCCTCACTTCAATAACACATTGACAATCACTAGCATATTAAGTTACACTCAAAATAACTATAGCCTTTGACAAGCACATTGCCAACTTGAGATGAAAAATTTCTTTCACAGTGGCAATCATATTTCATCGTAACAATTAACCAAAACATACATAAAATAAGCAACCCTTAAACAGACAACAATGGATAGGACTCAAATTCATCATTAACATGACTGGAGTCACCATGACTCTACTCTTAACAAAACGAAAGCACGCGCGTGTGTGTGTACTATATCTCTGTTTTTTCCCTTCTTGCGTACTTGATCTAATAGAAATATTTATAGATGAAATTTTAATGTATCGCATACGAGAGAGCATGCAAGGACGATGAAATGTGAGTTGTGAGTCGTCTATATGACATAAGAGTTGTGAGTCGTCTTCTTGATTAGAATTAAGATGAAATGACTCTAAATTTTTTAGCTTCCTACTACGCATCGTTTTCTTGAGATTTGAAAGGCCGATGATGATTGCTTTATCACTAAAAGCTTAAACTACATGTTTATTGGCATTTCATTGTGACTGCTCTGAATCTGTTTCCTTCTCAGCCAGGAATGGTTTGAACATCATCACCACTCCAAGTGCTTCTTCTATGTTCAGCACAAAAAATACCATATGAGTACCTGTAGTTAAAATGTCACTCAGTTAGTGAGTGTACAGTAATAAAGCTTATATGCATATTCTAATTCTTGCAGCCATCCTGCAAGAGTGTTGAATTTGGAGTCAATATATTTTTCATGAACAAGCAAAATAATCAGGCAAAAGTGCAGCCTACTCAACAAGGATGAACCTAGCCTCAACAAAACTCTCACAATTTTAATTTTGTATGTATGATGTATATCAATTATCCCCCAATAATTGATACTCCCTCTAGTCCCTTAATATAAGAGTTAGATAACTACTCCCTCCGATCCTTAATATAAACATATTTATCTAATTTAATTAGATTAAGGAAGTTGGTTAAGTTAGTTAATATGATATGTATTTTCTAAAACACCCTAGTCATCTTCTTTAATTCCCTCATTCCCTTTCTTCTTTGATTATGGTTGAGGGACCATCAATAGAAGTAAATTAGGAAAAAATTGATAGATATAAAAACTATGTCTTATATTAAGGGCAGGAGGAAGTAGTTTGCAGAGATCAAAAAAATTAGTTAAATTAGTTATTTGCTAAAAATGTGTGTTGGTTTTTCTAAAATACCCTCTTAAAACCATTTATATTGAAACTACCCCTTAATGAAAACCCTCTTAACAAATACAATCAATAAGTATAGTTTGGGGGAAAAATAATAAATTTGGGTGACAAAGTGGATTAAAGTTCTATGTTTAGGACCAAAGTGAATCCCCTAACTAGCTTCTATATTTAGGACCGGAGGGAATAATATTAATTCTAATGCCCCAAAAAAATATATGTATATAACTATATGTGTGTGTTTGATTAGGTTGTTAATAGGACATAATGGTACTGTGTGATTCATATAACCGACTCCACTTAATGAGGTAAAGCTGCTTCTTATTGTTGCATGTGTGTGTTTGCTACCCTTCCTAATGGGGTATATGAAACAGAATTCAGCAGAAATAAATTAGCTGAGCTTAATACCTGGGAGGAAAGAAGCATTTAACCGCTTTTGGGACCAAGCTAATCTGCATTTGAACAATATTATAATTAGTAAACAGCAGATAAGTTTCAAAATATTATACGTTGGAGAAAACAAAACAAGTTAATCAAAGTGTTCAAGCAAAGTCCGTTACATTTTTTTTTTGGTCTAAGGGGAAAAACCAGTGTGGAATTTCACTTGAATTCTTTTTATAAGTAAAAGTACATATTACTCAAACTAACGCTTAATAAGTACATCAGCTTCAGGAATATATGAAACCTAAATGTGAACCTTTGTTGACAAATTTTCACTAAATTTGATGAGTCATATTAAGAAGCTAAACAAAGTGAATTGAAAAGTAAAACTTACAATGAACCACCTCCAGCAGGGCCAACAGCTTTGGAAATTGACGTGGCAGTCATAGCAATACCATTAGCTGCTCCTCTTTGGTGTTGTTCCTGTTTTTCCAACTCAGTCATGAAAATCCCAAAACTTGAAAAGGAAAAAATAATAATAAATAATGAACTGAATAAAGATTTTTTTTTTTTTTACCACTGCTCTGTTTTGCAGGAGAAATAAACCAGTAACAATGGTTGTCTGAAAAAGAAAAAATTTACAATCAGGCAAGCTCATAATGTATGTAGGCCTTCTGTTTTTGGCATTCACATCTAGGGGCTTATATAATACAAGTGATTAAAGGTGTTTTTTTATTTGTGACACTGGAATTCAAATATATTTGACCTTCCTAATTAGTACTATTAGTTTTAAAGAAAAAATACTGCTTTAATTAACACCAAGGAACAGAAGCACTTACATAGAGACAAAACATAAGGACGGAAGCAATAGTTAAGAATAGGTCCATTGTGAAGCCAGGTAACAATGCAATGAAAGGGTAAATTTGCAGGAGAGGTATGGATATAGCCTGCACATGGTACCAAAAAAGGGGGGGAAACAACAATATAGCTTAAAGAACCAAAAAAAAAAGGACAATGAAAATGCCCAGGAGCCTCTGAAATTTTGTGTGAAAGAGAAAGCTAACCGCCGACATGTGAGCAAGTCTCACAGGTCCACAAATTTTCTGAACAGCAGGGTAAAGGAAGATTTGGTAGAGCAAGAGAGTAAAACCTGACCAGTTGAGTAAAGTTCAGTTACTAATCAACATAATCTTTGAAGCAATAGATATATCTTAGCCTACAAGTTACGTTTATGTCCCAGAATTTCAAAATAGCTAAAATTTACAAGGTTATGACCTCATGTAATACTATGCATAGGAAGAAGTTAGTATATATTAAGTTATTTGGGGAAGGAATCATTATTTACAAGGTTAATATTATTCGTGATTACCTGATATTGAAAGAACATTATCGACATCATCGGTTGAATAGTTCAAACCCTCTAGCTTTAGATGACTTACAGCCTATAAAGAGAAAACCTGGTAAAAGTGAAATAGTCATAGCCTATAGCCCTTTATAAGATGAAAGACAAAAAAACCTCATTTTGCTCCACAAGGAGATAGTGTCAATATTTGTATCACTTTAGCATTGGGAAGATTTCTTTTGACTCTATAGAATATCATGTATAATACCTCTCCAGGAATTAAAGAGATGGAAAGCATCATTTTATAGAGTATCAACTTGTTAATTAATCACATCACATCATTTTACAAGGATCAAACTTAGGAAATTGTTCTCTCTAATGAATGGATAACAAGATAGAAAGCAAGAAAGTCCAAATAACTCAATATTATATGCAATGCATAGAACTGATTTATACTTGAGTAAGAAATGTACCTCTGTATAAGCCATATCATGTAGTGAGAAAAGGCCATAAACAATAATGGATGACATCAACGGCCAATTCAGGAGGAGGTTTTCATTTTTCCCAACTGTCTTTTCTGTGATTTCTTTTTCTATGGCTTCTGCATCCTCATTGATTTCATTATTAACTTTGTGGTTGTGCAATGTTTCCTGCACATTTTGGACACACAAATTTTAATATCAGAAGGTAAAGCCATTATTGATCTTGAAGGTATCCCTATTGAAGGGTGAAAGCAATTTAATGAGATTGAAAGGTCTGAAAATCCCAAATGAATGGAAATTAAAAAAAAAACTTTTTTGTAAGGTCTAACATTTTATGGCTGTACATACCGGAAGCCAGAAGATACAGGCAACTAGTACAGCAAGTGCAAAGACTGACATTATTAAGCAGGGCAAGAAGTATGGAAACCTGTAGGCCATTTGTATTTGGACAAAAGAATATCATATCATATCAACAAGAAAATGAGAAACTAAAATTCAAAATTACTGTTATTACTTAAAAGAAGGATGAGTATACTTACTTATCAAATAAGGAACCTTTTGGAAATATATGTGGATATTTCTCTACTGGCTGCAATACCAAAATTCTCAAATTGTTAGATGAGCAAGAGATAAGTGTGCTCCTAATGCTGGACCAATGAGCATGTTCCCACATCACATGCAATGTAAAATTCCAAGATAAAAACAGAATTACAGTTGTAACAATAATTTTGGCATAAGGCTACCTGAGCCAAATAACCTCCTAATGCTGGACCAATGACTAAAGCTATGCCCCAAGCTGAACTAACCTGAAACCACATGTCACTATCAAATTACCAGGAAGAACATGTACTTCCAGGAATCAATAATAGACCAAAGTATTTCTAGACTTACAGTTGAGAGTCCTAAAGCTTGGTGTTCTTCTCGAAAAAGTTCAACAGCATAAGCCTAGTGACAGAGTTGTCATGTAGGTGGATGTTAGGATCAATTATAATCAATGTAGTCTCTCAAAGCCAGTGTATCTCATTTAAGTCCACCAAAAAGTGTCTCATTTTCAATCTCATCATATAATCATGCAATAAAAATTGCTGTTATCTAATGCATCTAAGCATGGTACCTTTATTGGTCCAAGCGAACCATTTAAGACTCCAAGAAGAAATCTTGTGGTAACAGCCATCCAAAAACTTGTGCTAAGGCCAAATAATGTGTTGAACACAACACTGAAATTGAAACAAGAATCAATATCCAAATGAATAACCTTATTGATGTTAGAATAGTAGAGAGAAAGAGGAGGGACATCTTGGAAGAAAGAGAGGGAGGGATGAAGTTAGAAGAGAAACTAAACTAATCTAAAAAGAATGCCCCTTCGGTATTTAAAATAAGACATATTCGGGGAGTTGATCTTGGTCCTAAATATAAGACATAATTTTCATATTTGTCATTCTTTTCCTAATTTACCCCTATTGATGCTCCCTCAACAATAATTAATGAGAAGGGGGAATGGCAGAATTAAAGAAGATGACTAGGTTGATTTAGAAAATACATGTCATATTAACTAGCTTAACTAACTACCTTGATCTAATCAAATTAGGTAAATACTCGTATGTCTTATATTAAGGACCGAAAGGAGTAGAAAATTAGTGGGTAGAGATATTTGTCGGAGTCCATGATAAGGAAAAAAAATAGATAAAACAGAAAATAAATGAAACAAAGTTCCACAACTTTATTTCGCTTTCTATTCCCTATTATTTATAATAGTAAAGCTAGAAAGAAGACCAAATCAGTGGAGGAGTGTGCTTACACTGCAACAAGGCCTATAACTATCACATGTTTTCGACCGTACCGATCGGCAAACATTCCCCATGGAATTGATGTTAGAGCTCTAGCAAACATGTATGAAGATCCTACAATTTTATATTTCAGTGTAAGATCAGTATATTAAGAGCTTATTAGTCCCTCCATTAATACAGTGAGAGGAATAAAAGAACCTTACCCACATAACCAGCATAGGAACTGACATTTGCTTCTGTTTTTGCAATGCCAAAATCTCTGACCTGCAAGAAGATTACTATCAATCCTGAATCTTCTATTCATCATTAGTTTTATGCTCTTACAATCTTAGCAATGGAAACGAACATTAAATAAAGATTTTATTTCTTGAGGAATAAATCAGAAAGCTGAACGTATAACAATGCTGTGTCATGGTTAAAGTGGTAAATTAGACTACTGAAAGCCTGAGCAGAGATTGGCTCTCACATGAGGACAAAGGTTTTCAGATGCCAAGCTGCATGGGTATTGGAGGATGGATTTAGTGATATTGTGAGACATTGTTGGGCCCAAGGTGATTGGAATGAAAAAATTAAATCCTTTGCTATGGAAGCAGGGGAGTGGGATAAAATCAAAGTGGGAAATTTTGTGACAAGAAGGAAGAATCTGATTAACCGTATTGATGGTGTGGAGAGAGCTAGAAGGAGAAAGGACAATCAGTACTTGGTGTCAACAGAGAAAGAGCTTTGGAAGGAATACAATAAAGTGTTAGCTCAAGAGGAATTAATGTGTGATAGGATACCATGGCGTTTACAGGTTTATGCTAGAAGGAAACATGTGGGTTAAGTAGGGTCAGTTTAGTCTTTTCCTTTGTTGTAAGGTAGTTTATTATGGTTATGTTAGCAAGTTAGCAATTTATATCAGTTATCCTTATCCTATCTTAGCATTTATTATATTACAAGACTACTTAAAGATGTTGTAAGACTTGTTATGATTATGAAGAAGTATTGTTTTGAATCTTGTCTTGGCTAGAGTTATAGGTACTGGCTCTAGAATTGTTCTTACGTTTCTGTTAGTTCCTAAGTTCTATCATTTTGGTATCAGAGCCATAATCTCTGGGCCATTGTGTGTTATGGGAAATAATAGAAAGAAAACTCAGTCTACTGATTCTGCAATACCTAATCAGAAGGCAGAATCTTCAAAACTCCTTGAAATTGAAAATCCCTCAATCCCAGAAAATTGGTCACAGCAATTAACTTTTATTGTGACCAAATTACAAAACCTTGATGCCGATATGAAAGAGTTGAAGAAGAAGAAACAACCTACCAAAGAGATTGAAACAAAAACTCAGAAGGTTTTTGAAGAGTTTGACGATTCAGATATTGAAACTCCTTGGTGGTATAAGAAGCCAAACAAACGTCCTCATTCCAAAGTTGAATTTCCCAAATTTGAAGGAGGAGACCCGAGAGGCTGGATTATGAAAACAAAGAAGTATTTCAGGTATTATCAAACTCTTGAAGACTTGAAAACAGAAGTGGCTGCAATGAATTTAGAAGGAGAAGCACTTGATGTATTTACTTGGGTTTCATCAAGCCAGACAATTCAGTATTGGGAGGAACTAATTCAAATATTTCAAGACCAATTTGGACTAGCGGAATTTCAGAATCCAGATATCTTCTTGAGCGATATCAAACAGACTGGTTCAGTTGAGGAGTACAGAAAGGAATTTGTGCGCAGATCATCGCGAGTCCAAGGATGGCCGAAGCATTGTCTCTTAGGGATTTTCATCAATGGCTTAAAAGAAGAACTGAAATCCGATATAAAGATTCAAAAACCGAGAACCGTGTATAAAGCTGCAAGTTTCGCCCTTGAATTTGAAGCAAAATACCAACCACTTATTTCGAATCTGAAGGTTTTGCAGCCCAGGAATTCTGAAAATAATTCAAGTTGGCAAAATAATAAAACGCAGGTGCCACATCATAATTGGGGAATTAATAACTCCACCCATTCAGCAGTTTCCCACGTCAATAAGCCGGTTTTGACTACGGGACCCATAAATTCCTCTTCATCGGCACAAAGACCGGTCTTGATGGAAACTGAACTGCAGTTGAGAAGAAGCAATGGTCTGTGTTATCGGTGTGGGGAGAGATTTTCTTCGAGTTATCTCTGCAATTCATCATCCTTCAAACTTCTGGAACTAACCGAAGACCCTGAAGAGGATTGCATGGCTGACGAAGACACTACTGGTGATAATTTGGCCGAGATTTCTCTTCATGCTTTTCTAGGGACAAGTTCGGCTACTACCATGAAGGTTAAAGGTATGCTTCAAAAGAAACCCGTGCTGATCCTAATTGACAGTGGGTCCACACATAATTTCGTTTCGCACACAGTGGTAACAGAATTGGGTATCACGGCTGAAAAACTTCCTCCTTTCGGTGTGCAAGTTGGTGACGGTTCAATGGTCTCTTGTGCCTCTATTTGTAGACAACTTGCCGTCAAAATACAGATTTTAACAATCACAGATGATTTCTTCCCTTTCAAATTAGGCAGCATTGACATGGTGCTTGGGATTAAGTGGTTGGCATCTTTGAACACCGTCGAGGCAAATTGGCAGCAGATGTTCATGATCTTTTGGGATGATGGCCATTAGTATAAACTTCAGGGGACTCCACAACCTGATTCTAATCCTACTCTACGATGTACAAATGTGTTTCCTCAAGAATCAGACCCCAATTTATCTATTTCTGATCGCAGTGACATTCTTATTGCACAATTTGAGTTGCTGGAGGATCTATTGCAATCATACCCAGAAGTGTTTGAGGAGCCTCACTCCCTCCCTCCTTTTTGACGTCATTCACATGCCATCCCTTTGTATCCAGATGCCTTACCGTTATCCACATTCCCAAAAGGATGAGACTGAGCGCTAAGTGACATAATTGTTGCATAAAGACTTCTTTCGTCCCAATGTAACTCCTTTTGCTAGTCCTGTTTTACTAGTGCCAAAAAAGGATTCAACTTGGAGGTTTTGTGTGGATTATAGGAAGCTTAACTGTATTACTATCCCAAACAAATACCCTATTCCTAATATTGATGAATTGATTGATGAATTGTATGGGGCCAAGTACTTTTCAAAGATTGACCTCCGATCTGGTTATCATCAAATCTGGGTTCAACCTGAAGATGTACACAAAACTGCATTCCGAACTCATTCTGGGCATTATGAATTTATAGTCATGCCTTTCGGCCTCACTAATACTCCTGCAACTTTCCAAGCTATCATGAATGACTTGTTCCGACCTTTTCTTTGAAAATTTATTCTGGTCTTTTTTGATGATATCTTGATTTATAGCAGCACTTTTGAGGACCATATTTATCATCTTCAGATCGTTCTTTCACTCATGCAGCAGCAACACTTCTATGCCAACCCGAAGAAATGTGATTTCTTACAACTGGAGGTCTCTTTTCTTGGTCATATCATTTCAGCCAAAGGTGTAGCAGTTTATCCAGATAAAATTATTGCTGTAACTGATTGGCCTCTCCTTCAAAATGTTACAGAGTTGCGGGGTTTTCTTTGTCTCACAGGCTATTATCGTCAATTTGTCAAAAATTATGGTCTAATAGCCAAGCCACTACTGATATGACAAGGCAGGATGCATTTTGTTGGACTGATTTATCTAAGTCAGCTTTTCTTCACTTGAAAGAGACCCTCATCAATGTTCCCATTCTGCAGCTTCCTGATTTTTCCAAACCCTTCATCGTTGAATGTGATGCTTCATCCACTAGTATTGGGGTCATCTTACAACAGGCTGGACATCCTATTGCATTTTACAGCAAAGGATTGTCTTTCTCTAAACGCCACTGATCTGTCTATGATCAAGAATTGCTTGCTTTGTTTTCTACTCTTAACAAATGGCATCACTATCTCTTGGGGCATAAATTTGAGGTTTATACAGACCATAATAGTCTGAAATATTTGTTAGATCAGCGTGTTACAACCTCTAAACAGCAAATGCTGATGATGAAATTGCTCCCTTTTGATTTTACAATCAAATATCGCGCTGGTTCTTCTAATCAAGGTGTTGATGCCCTCTCTCGTTGTCTTTACTCAACTGACTTGTTCATCTTGGCTGTCCCACAAGCCACTTCCCTTGATCAGCTTCCTCACCTATTCTTCAGGACACCTACACTTCTTCAATTATATCTTCTCTACAAGGTGACCCCACATTTGTTCCCCATTTTACATTTTCTTCATATCGCCTATACTACAAGGACAGGTTGGTCATTCCAGCCAATTCTGACCTTAGCGAGTTGCTCATGGCTGAGGCACATTCCTCTCCAATAGGTGGTCATGGAGGTGTGTTAAAGACCCTTAAAAGGTTGCAGCAGCATTTTTATTGGCGTCAAATGAAGGATGAAGTTAAGCACTTTGTCCAATCATGCCTGGTGTTCCAGAGGAATAAATATCCCCCTCAAGCTCCAACAGGCCTTTTGCAACCCTTAGATGTCCCACAACAGATTTGGGATGACATTTCCATCAATTTCATTATTGGTTTACCTAAATCCAATAATTGTGAAGCTATTCTAATAGTAGTTGATCGTTTGAGTAAATATGCTCATTTATTGGGTCTGCCTCGTCACTTCATAGCCAAGACTGTTGCTGCTCTTTTTTGTAAAGAAATTGTCAGGTTACATGGCTTTCCCTTGTCCATCATTTCAGATAGGGACACTATTTTCCTTAGTGCTTTTTGGTAGGAGCTTTTCAAACTCAGTGGTACTAAGTTAAGAATGAGTACCGCTACCATCCACAAACTGATGGGGAAACCGGAGTCGTTAACCATTGTTTAGAGACTTATCTTCGGTGTTTTTCTCAAGATCACCCTAAGCTTTGGAGTACCTTCCTTCATTGGGCAGAATTATCCTATAATTCAGGTTTTCACTCTTCTTCTGGTTCTACACCATTTAAAATTGTTTATGGTCGAGAGTTTCCTTCTCTCCATCCTGTCCACAAAGGAGCTACTAAATTATTTGAACTAGAAGATTACTTTGCTGAAAGAGATACGGTGCTATCCACTATTCTTGAGAACCTTGCTATGGCTCAAGAACGAAAGAAATTTTATGCAGATTCTCATCGTCGGGAAGTAGACTTTCAGCTCGGTGATTTGGTTTTCCTTAAAATTCAACCCTACAGGCAGCATTCTTTGGCTAAACGCTGTTTTGAAAAGCTTTCTCCCCGGTTTTGCGGTCCCTATCCCGTGTTGAGGCGAATTGGCTCCGTTGCTTATGAATTGCAGCTTTCAAGTAAGGCTAGAGTTCATCCTATTTTCCATGTCTCACTCCTCAAGAAAGCTCACAATTCATATTTTGAGCTTTTACCACCATTACCGATTGCAAAAGATTGGGAGTGTCAATTAGAACCTGAACAAATTGTGTCATCTAGAATTATTGCTCGCAAAGATTCATCTGCCGATGCTGACATTGAACTTCTTGTTAAATGGAAGGGCCATCCTCTGGAAGATAATAGCTGGGAACCTTATGATCTGATTGCTCAGCAATTTCCCTACTTTCGCCTTGAGGACAAGGCGACTTTCCAAGGGGGTAATGATAGGATACCACGACCTTTACAGGTGTATACTAGAAGGAAACGTGTGGGTTAAGTAGGGGCAATTTAGTCTTTTCCTTTGTTGCAAGGTAGTTTATTATGGTTATGTTAGCAAGTTAGCAGTTTATATCAGTTATCCTTATCCTATCTTAGCACTTATTATATTACAGGACTACTTAAAGATGTCGTAAGGCTCGTTATGATTATGAAGAAGTATTGTTTTAAATCTTGTCTTAGCTAGAGTTACAGATACTGGCTCTAGAATTGTTCTTACGTTTCTGTTAGTTCCTAAGTTCTATCAATGTGGTATAAAAAATCAAGATGCAACTGGCTTAAATGGGGTGACAAAAATAGCAAGTTTTTTCATACTTTAGCAAATATACACCGGCAGAGAAACAGAATTGAAGCTCTAAAGAACTCAGAGGGGGAGTGGATTGTCGACCAACAAATACTCAAAGATATGGCTACTCGCTACTACAAGGATCTATTTCATAGTGATCTATCCGAAGAGTGTTCTTTGGTTACTGAAACAGGCTTCCCATCTTTAAATCAGGAAGATCAGGATATGTTATCTGTTGCGGTAACAGATGAAGAAATCAAAATTGCAGTTTTTGACATTCAAGCTTTAAAAGCACCAGGCCCTGATGGAGTCAAGGCTTTTCTTTATCAAGAATATTAGAGCATTATAAGTGAATCAATTTGTGAGATGGTAAAGAACATATTATAGAGCCAGGGAAGATTAAAGATATAAATAGCATGAACCTAATTCTTATACCAAAAATTGACAAACCAGAAAGTATAAAGGATTTCAGGCCTATTTCATTGGGCAATGTTACCTATAAAATTGTCACCAAAATCAGTAGTCGACGTATGAAAGGCCAAGGCCTCATGGGTAAGCTGATATGAGGACACCGATATAGCTTCATTGTAGGGAGACAGGGTAGTGATAACGTGATCATAGCCCAAGAAGTGATACACCCAATGAGGCAAAAAAAGGGTAATAAGGGTTGGATGACAATTAAGGTTGACCTGGAAAAAGCTTATAATAGATTAAAGTGGTTTTTCATCTGGGATACCCTCTATGCAGCAGGGATCAGAGGTCGAATATGTGATGTGATTATGGCTTGCATCTCCAATCTCCTGTTCAGAGTTCTATGGAATGGAGAGGAAACAGAAGAATTTCAAGCTGCCAAAGGAGTTAGACAAGGTGATCCTATCTCCCCTTACATATTCACTTTGTGCATGGAGAGATTGAGTCACATTATCAAGGACTCTATAGCAGAAGAATGGTGGGACCCAATTCATCTTAATACGGATGGCCCACTAATATCTTATTTATTTTTTACAGACGATCTGGTTCTTTTTGGTAAAGCGTCAGTATATCATGCAAAGGTGATCATGGATTGTATTAATAGATTTTGCTAGTCTTCAGGACAAAAGATGAATAAAAACAAGATAAATGCATGTTTCTCTAAGAATGTTCATATATCCAGGGGCTTTGACATTAGCCAGAAACTAGAAATAACTTTAACAGGAGATATGGGGAAATATTTGGAAATCCCTTTAATCCATAAGAGGGCCTCAAGTATGACGTTTGCTCCCCTCCTTGGAAAGACAAAGAGAAGGCTAGCACGATAGAAGAGAAATTACCTCACATTGGCAGGCTGGGCAACTCTTATTAGATTTGTGTTATTAGCTCTTCCAGCTTATTACATGCAAACTATTCTCATCCCAAAACCCCTAGTAAGGGCGATGGAGAAGGAGAGTAGGAACTTTCTATGGGGGGAGAGTAAAAATGAAAAGAAGATGCATCTTGTCTCTTGGTCCAATGTCACTAAAGATAAAAAAGGAGGTTTGGGCATTCGAGACCTAACCAAATAGAATGAAGCATTCCTGATGAAGCTTTGTTGGCAATTAGTTACCAATAGAAATGCTTTATAGGTCCAAGTTCTCATGACAAAATATCGATGCGGGGCTAATTCAATGCTAAGGGTCAGTAGAACGACAAGGAATTCCCTGACATAGCGAGGTATTTGTAATGTTTGGGACAAGTTTAGCGAAGGAGTTGGGAAAAAGATTGGTAATGGGCAATCCTCATCTTTTTGGTTTGATAATTGGTTAGTGATGAAGATACCTCTTATTCAACTAATCTCAGGATATGAGGGCCTAATTGATAGAGATGAAAAAGTTGCGGATTACACTATGCCTTGGGGTGAGTGGGACAGGTTCAAACTTTTAGGATGGTTCCAACCTCATGTTGTTGATTGTATCACTTGTGCACACTCACCAAGCGAGGCAAGAAGAGAAGACAAATTTGTATAGCAGGTATCTACTAATGGTTATTTTTATGTTAGTTCTGCATTTCGTTATCTTATTGCAGGTAATTACCAAGCAGAGACAAATTTGTGGAAGCAAATCTGGAGATAGGCAATACCAGAGAAGATAAAGTCATTCATATAGCTAGTTGCTTATGGACAAGTGCACACAACACAACTACGGGCTAAGAAAGGACTTGACGACTCAGGCATATGTCCATTCGGCTGTAACCAAGAAGAAGATATAATGCACTTACTTTAGGATTGCGACTGTGCTAAGGAAAGATGGGCATCAGTGGTGGAGGAATCGAAATATAACCAATCTCTAAACAAACAAGGAGGGGAGGGGATCCATCATAATCTTTCACATGAAGCGGGTAGGCGATCCACCAAGAAAATCAAATGGGCTACCCTTTTTGGCTACATTTGTTGGGACATATGGACTACCAGATGTAGTAAACTGTTTGGGGGAGAGAATGCAATTGTAGATAAAATTATGAACTCAGTCTTAATCAAAGCATCCTGGAATCAAGATCTTCTGGAAAGATGCAGATTTTATAAAGGCAACTCAGTAAGAGTAAATGAGCAACAACTACAAGGAGATGATTTCATTCAAATGCAAGTGGATGGATCAGTACTCAGTGATGAAAGCAATGGATGTCAAGGTGTGCTATAGGGCATAGGATGCGTATGGATAGTGGGTTTTACTTGCAAACTTACAAGAGTCCCGCCTACAACTGCTGAAATGATTAGAATTCTTCAAGGGCTACAAATTTGTTGGAATAAGGGGTACAAAAGGGTCATTCTTAACACTGATTGTTGCAAAGGCATAAACCTAATTACTAGGGGATACGGCACCCAACACCCATTTCGAGATATTATGGAGGATGTTAGGAATATCCTATGCAGACAATGGCATGTTCAGATTCAATACACCCCACGGGAGGAGATCACGATGGCAGACAAACTTGCTAGGATGTCTCATTTATCATTGGAAATTTTTTGTATTTTCGATCAACCACCAGACATTATGTCCGATAGGGAGATCAACATGTTCGGTCAAGTTTTGTAGTATTGAGTTCTTTTGAGCAATGAGTTCCAGTTTCTAATAAAAAAAAGACTAATCACTTCTATTTCCGGACCCAGTTTGGGTGGTGCTCATCAACTATGGTGAGATCTGCACTATCTAAATATATTTTCAATGGCTTGGATTTAAACTTTCAATGGATGATTTTTAAATAAAAAATCATTATTCACATTAAAATAATTCTTTTTTAAAAAAAGTTACAAAAAAAAAACTAAAACTGGATGATCCAGATTAGGTGCTCATCACCCAAAATCTATTTGCAGCCTTGGTTATATTAGAAGAAAATAAAGCATAAAAAATTGGAATTGAAATTATTGATCTAGCATATTGAAAAAAAAAAAGGAAAACAAATTACGTCCATATGTATCAAATAGTGGATCGAGATTAAGTACCAGTCACTTTCAAGAATTAATATATATATTTAAAGAGAAAACATTACAAAATTGAAATTGAAATAAATAATCTAGATCATCCACACACATAAATCTCCTACCATGGCTATCAAAGAATGAATCAAGTTGCAAGAGACATGACTAAGGAATGTTAGCAGAAAAAAGAATTACAGAAGAATCTGCAAGCAAGAAATTTAAGAATATACTCCATCTGATTCTATTTATAAGCAACATTCTCCTTGATTGTGTAAAACAAACTCGTAGTTAAAAACAATGATTGTGTCAAAAATATCATGTTTTTCCATGTATGCCCCTATTTATGAAAAGAGTATAGGAGAGAGAATAGATAAAAAGTATGAGAGATAATGAGTATAAAATATGAGAGAGAATGAGTATTTAATAAGAGTAAAATAGGAAAAAGAAGTTTACATTTTTAGATAAAAAGTGAAAGTTGTTTATAAAAAGAACTAACACTATGAGAGAGAAAATTATTTATAAATAAAATCAGAGAAAGTAAATGGGTAAGAGTCAAGCATCAAGTGGGAAGAAAATAAACTCACCATGAAATAAAGAAATGGGAAGAGACATGTTACAGGCATCATTGTACAAAGGCACAGCCAAGAAAGAACATGTCAGATGTCGTTTTGTCCCCAAAGTGAAAGGAATAGAATAATTGACTAAAGATTTTCAGGAACGAAATGTGATAACAACTCCATTAAGTGTTTGTTTGAATGGAGTATTTAAAAATAATTTTTTAATCATAATTTATGATATATAAGATAAGTATGTAAGATGAATGTTGTCTTAACTTATATGTATAAATATTTTTGATATCTCAAACATGATCCCAAACATATTTTAAATATATTACAATTTTGTTTGTTTCGAATCGTGTTCATGAACTAATCATGCACCACCGGAAAACAATACAGAAAGGAAAAGGAAAGAACAGTAACATGATGTAATTATGGCCTTTTCAATTGAGGAAAGAATTAGAAAAGCACTAAAAATTTGTACTAGTAATAATTACTGCTCCCTCTGTAACATGATGTAATTATGGGCATTTCAACTGACGGAAGAATTAGAAAAGCATTAAAAATTTGGGATCTGGTTGCGGTCCGCTGCCTAACGGCCCACTCTCAATCTTTTTCTCTCAAACTACACCATTTTGATGTAGTTTGTGAGGGTAAATGAGAGGTTGAATTTTTTTTAAATAATATATAATATTTTGAAGTATTTTTTTGGATATATCTAGTATTTTAAAATATTTTTTAAATAACATATAGTATCCTAAAATAATTTTTAGTGCTTTAACCCCTTAAAATCTTTTTTCAGTTATACCCAATATGTTACCAGACTGATTGTAATTTAACCCTTAATATACTTTTTTTAGTTCCAAAAATCACTTTAAAATACTTTTTTGGTATTTTTAACCCTTTAAAATATTTTTTGGTGCTTTTAACTCTTTAAAATACATTAAGAGTTAAATTGCAACCAGTCTGTTAACATACTGGATATAACTGAAAAAATATTTTAAAGGATTAAAAGTACTAACAATTATTTTACAATACTACATGTTACTTAAAAAATATTTTAAAATATTAGATATATCCAAAAAAAATACTTCAAAATACTATATACTATTTAAAAAAAAACTCAATCCCTCATTTACCCCCCAAACTACACCAAAACGGTGTAGTTTGGGAGAAAAGGACTGGCAGCGGACCGCAGCCAAATCTAAAAATTTGTGTTAGAAACAATTACTACTCCCTTTACTCTTAAATAAAAGATATAGTTGATTTTTTTTAGAGATTAAAGAAATCGAATAAATTATTTGATCATATTATATATTATATATGCTTAGATTATATATTAGTTTTGTAAGATAAACAAAATAGT